>JARVGW010000161.1:13591723-13617389 GCA_031762495.1 Anablepsoides rubrolineatus
GGAAAGACTTTTAGAAAGTCTGGAGAACCACTGCTTTAAAGGATCACAAAAACTGGCTCTTTGGTGACACATTTAGCCTAACTTCTCCACATTATTTCAACATCATTATTGTGTTGGATTTTTAAATGCATAGAAAAATAAACTAGCTCTTTAAGCCTCCAAACAGCTTCTTACTAACAGCAATAAATGAAGAGCTGACTCTTTAGTTAAACCGAATGTTCCAAATCCCAGAAAAGAGTCATCATTTTCATCACTGGAAAGTAGGACCTTTTAATCTAGACATGTGCAGAATATATTCTGCCTGTCATCCAAGAGATAGACACCAATGTCCCCTGACCCTGAACAGGAGCAGGCAGGTAAAGAAGATGGATGGATGGTGATTAGGGTCTCTGGTCGATATGCATCTTGATACACCTTCAACAATCTTATACATTAAAGATACATGAGCTGAACTGTCCATCCATTTTCTTTACCCACTTTTTTCCTTTCAGGTCACTGGTGTCTATCTCCAGCAGTCACTGAGTGGGGGGCCGGGGTACACCCTGGACAGGTTGCAAGTCCATCACAGGGACACAGAGAGACAAACAAGGCAAACAACCACTCACACCTAGGCACAATTTAGAGTTAACAATGAACCTAACAGATGCTTTTGGTCTGTGGGAGGAAATTGGAGTACAGAGAGAAAACCGACACATACACAGAGAGAACGTGAACTCCGCTGTTTTTACTGCAGTTCTCCGGCCTCAGCTTCTGTGGTAGCCATCTTGAATGAAGTTGACTTCAAAATTGATTCAGTTGTAGACGTAAAGTCAATGAAAGTGCCATTAAAATCCAATGATTCATCAAATACTATGCTAACACACAGACACGCATTCATTGTCAAACGTGCTTCTAAAAAACAGCAATATGTTAAAACTTGACCAAGATAGATTCTATCAACTATAAGAACTTCTGTTATCTAATATGGCAACACATCTTAATTACTTGCTTACTATAAAGAAGAAGAAACAAACAAGCAAAAAGAGATGAAATTTGAAAGAAGAAAAAAAAAAAGTGAACCGTTTCCACGAGATGCGTTTCATCTCTCTTCCTGAGGTTAAAAATGTTCTCGCAGCCCACGATGGTGGGCCTTTCCCTAGAGTTCATTAATTAGTTAATTAGTTAATTAGTCTGAACAGATGGCTGTGCAACACAAATCAGAGGGCTCTCTCAGCCTGGAGCAGGAGGAAGGTAGGAGAAGGTGAGGCAAAAAAAAAAAAAAAAACAGTCTTAAATCACAGCAGTCCAAAGCTCCGGACTCGACTGTGTGCAGCAGACATTTTCTTCTCATTCACCCATTTTATCGCACAACCGCTGAGCACATCATAAATTATTACACGCGTGCTTTAAATTATTATTTGTTAAACACACATGGATATGGGTCGACGCAAACAGCAGGGGGAAGTGCTCTGATAGGAGGCGGCGGTCACGTCGCAGGGAGCGTTTATTCCCGCGAATACTTTGCTTCAGTGCAGATTTAAAAAAGCATTTGTGTGGGTTTATTTTTAGACTGCTCCCATCTCCACCCTTCTGTTTCCTCTTCCCTTCACTGTCTCTCCACGATTCTCCCTCGCTCATCTGTCTCTATTCCCTGTTCTCGCCTCTCACCCTGCCTCCTGACTCCCCCGATCCTCTCTCTTAAAGGCGCAGGCGTTGTCTGAAATGAGGTTGGCATGTGTAAGCTCCTGTGAGTGTAAGTACAGGATAATGCTAAAGATTAGAACATAAAACCATTAAGATACTGTGTTACCTCTGTTTCTCACTTTGACTCAAACGCGCTGTGTCAGAGCAGAGCGTCATTAAAAATTCAGACGGATGGGTGCATTATTCATGTATATGTTTTACGCGCGGCACACGACTAATTACTCTGCGCACACACTCTTTTTACGTGCACAATAAGGAGTTGATGTGTGCTCAGACATGCTTGTGCCACACAAAACGTACGAGGATAATCGCCTTAGTACAGTAACCCATTTAAAGCATATCTGAGAGTGTGAGAGAGACAAGCACACATTCGCCCACATGTCAGAAAATATTTTTTTAAACAATCTTACTGGAATCAAGGACAGCAGCATCATCCTTCATAATAACTCAGCAGGCGCTCATGCCACCTTTTATCTTTATGTTTTCTATGGGATTTTATGACTTCCTGTGGAGTTTCAGGGTTATGAAGGCAGTTTAAAATGCGCGGGTGCACTTTAAACATCTCAAATATGAATCACGGCACAGGCGTTGGTGTAAACCAGACACCTTTACGCTCTGAACACAAGGTCAAAGAGGCAAATGAAGATATTTGGGATTGTTTCCTTGTTGTTGTTTTTTTAAAGCAAGCAACAGTTATTTTTCTCAAATATGAGTCTTTGCTTTTTTGACGAGATCACAGACTAGTTTTACCATAAGATGTTTATTTTATAAACATCTATTTCAACTATAGAAATGAGACTATAAAAAACTGTTGGCTGTTTATTTTTACATAAATTAAAATTAAAAAATAAAAGCACAGACATCCCTATGTTATTTACGCTACTGTAATGCAAGCTCTATCTAGCTTGGACAATTTTTTTTTTGGAAAATTATCTGATGTTCAGCCCTTTTAAATGAAATGAGAGCTCCCATGCTAATATATAAAAAGCTATATATAGTGTTAATGCCTGAGCTATATATATATAGTATATCAATGGTAATAAATGGTGTTAGCCCCCAAACTAAATTATTAAACATTGGATTATTTCAACCTATATATATATATATATATATATATATATATATATATATATATATATTGTACAGAACTTAGCAACTAACATATAAACTTATATATATAAAATATACATTTATTCTCACATTATAGCTTTTTAGCCTTGAATCTTAACTATGACCTATCATCATTATCATCCTCAAAATGCATTGCACCAGTAACATATACATTTTTTAAAAAAAGTAATTAGTGTTAGATATTAAGGCCAACATGTGACAGTGGTCTGAGACCCTTTTAACATCTGTGATTTGTCTCACGAAAAACGCATAAGACAAGCTGAAAACCCAACGGGTTTGAGTCCGGCTTGGTTTATAAAACTTTGAGTTTGCCCTTGTCCCCACGCCTCTCCACCGGCACTATCAATAACAGTGTGGATTATGTTGCCCTCTGTTAATACTCACTGCAACTCTTGGACTCTGTCCTAAACTACTCCAGTTTCTCTGTTTATCGTCGTTGTGATATGTTGAAACAGGCCTGATGCAATAAACAGGATCTGATTACCCAACCTGGCAACAACAAGGACTGCTGCAAATAGTCTTTGTGCAAACACCTCCGGAAGATGATGGCGAATGTAAATACTTGACTTTCCTGATATCCAGCAGCACAAGGGCTACACACACACACACACACACACACACGTACATACACACACAGCTTAACTCAGCCCACACTTACAGGCTGTGCAACCACAGCAGAACTAAAATAGGATGACAAAAATTACAATACCCTGTAATAAAAACAAATGGATAAAATAAAATAGAATATAAAAAGAATGGTAGTGGATCAATGTTACACCTAAAGGCCTCCTTCACACTGGATGACGACATATCCTCAACCTACAGCCTATTAGAAATGACTGGATTGCAGCAAATTTGGAAAAACATCCTCAGTGTACACGCTTGGTCCTCGCCATATATGTTTTTCCCTGTTATTCCTTTCCCCAAGAAGCCCTCAGCACCCTCACCCTGTTCTTTATGCCCACCCTGGCATGACTCTCTTTGACTGAATCAGGATGCAGCAACATGCTTGAACATACATGTGCATTTACAGCCTGCGGGCTACATCTGGCTCTTTATTCTCCTCCATTTGGGAGCTCAGTGAAAATAAATTAGAAACCAAATATGAATATTTCTGCACACAAATCTATGATCTCTGCAGTTATTCTGAAACTGGCATATGCAGAGCTTTTATTTTGAAAGCAAGTGGGCATTTACCTGCAGCTACTCTTCACATCTACCTTAGTTTACAAAGGAGAGGAAAGGATGCAAAAAAATAGCTAACTATGTTGTTAATTTGTTGTTGGTGTTTGAAACACTGCAAAGCATGCTTATTTTTTACATTAAATATCTAAAATTTAAATTGTCTGTGTGACAGGTTTCAGTTTTTAATGCCCAGTCCCAATGTTTACCATTAACAACTAATGGATTTTCTATTTATAGCTAATTATAAAAACAAGCATCTGGTTTGGCCTTTTACAACAGTCCCAATACTGCACAACAAATGCTACAAATGTTGCTTCAATTTCTTGATGACAAAGCTACACCAGAGTGTGTGGGCCCCATATATTAGTGGCATTTTTGCATTGTGAGCCCCAGCCTGGCCTTGTTCTACCCCAGCCCTGCTTGTGTTTGCTTTAAGCAGAGTGCTGCCACAATATGAGCGGGGATCATCATACCAAAAACGCATAAATCTTTATGTGATGTCATTTCATTTACGACACAATGGGCAACATCGAGCTCATGGTATTCCTCTTCATTCTTTACATAATTCAAGACCAGCGGAGCCACAGAGAGACGACCTCATCTTGGCCCCAGTAGCTTGGCCTGAATAGAACGTCAGGTCCCTGGGTTCCAGAAATCAGGCTGGATATGGGCCATAATAGGCAGAACTCTGGTTTGATCCACTCCCCACCACCCAGAACCTGGATAAGCTGCCATCATGATGACATACCACCACAACCTCACTGTGGTAGTTTTGTACATGCTCAAAACCACCCACAACAAGTTATACCCGATTAATAGGAAGTCAGCTACACTCTTAATACACCCTTGAGGACCATTCAAGTTCTGACTTTTTTTTTTTTTTTTACATTGTAGTTAGTTTTATCCTCGAGTGTGAGGAAGGTATAAGTGGTATATCAGAGGTAAAGCCAGCCTAGTCCTGGTGGACAAGGCAATAGGACTTATATTAAACATTTAATAAATAAAAATCACCATAACATTACATTTAGACTAATTAAAATGAGAGACTACCCCTATTTGTTGTTGGTTGCTGTAAGATGCTACACTATCTATGATCTGTAGCATAATTGAGCCCAACAAGCCCTAACCAGAGCACAGATCTTAATAAGAGCAATAAATTGTACGGCACATTTGTGAGCGGATTATATAATTATAATGTGTTCTGGCCCAGCTTCTGTTGCCTCCTGGACCTTCTGTTTTCCTCAGTTAGCTTCAGCAAACTTTTACCTGGAGTTTACAGTAGTTTCTCACACCATCTGCTGTTCAAAGCTCAAGCAAATGATCAGATCCAGGATCAGTGTGAAGTTTGTTTTTTGGCTTGATGTCTCACATAAATGGCCACAATTAACAACTTAATGCTATTCGTATTGTATTTGCTATAATAAGAAACATTGATTTATGTACTGTATGTATTATATGTATTATTTAATTCAAAGTCAACACAGCAAGGACTATAATTCATTAACTTTTACTGACTCTAAGAAATCTCAGGAGATCAAACATGTTTCCAACATTTAACCAAAAAAACTCCAACTCTATCATATTACATCTTAGTTTAAAACTTTGTCATGAATAGTGGCAGTAGATAGGCATTTCTTCAATGAACACTAGTTATTTTATTTCAGATTTGACATTTATTTTGTAGCATGTATGTGTGTGCACTCATTACTCTGAAAATGCATTACTTTTTAAAATACTTTTAAATTCACACTGCCTTTATTCTATCCTAACTTTGTTCGCTCTAGGATGTAAAGCGTAAAGTAGTTCATGTTGACTTTTAGCATCTTCACATTATATAGATTGCCATCAACAGACTGTCAAACATTCTGATGTTAGCTCAAAGGCTGCAGGAGCAGTAACTTTAATATACAATAATAAAAATGATGACATTCTTCAAAATGGTTGCTTTGACTCGTCAAACTTACCCAGCACGCCGAGCCGATAGTTCATGGTGACAACAATCACGTTTCCGTAGGCGGCGAGGACACTCCCATCGAACATGTTCCCTGAGCCCTCCATGTAGGAGCCTCCATGGATGAACAGCATCACTGGTTTCTTGCGACGATCCCGAATATCTGAAACAAAGGTTTACAACATTTATAACTCAAACACCAGGGTAATTCTAGATTAAATACTAATCTACACTTGCAAATCGTTTTATTTTCACACCGCTTAGCATAGTATTTTATAACCTTAGACCTGAAATTATGGGTAAAGAATACTAAAGAAATATGCTATCTGTTGTATACTCTCTGAATGGCTTCATTTTGGAGAAACAAAGTTTATTTTTGACTGGACCGATGAGCTAACAACTAGCCGAACAGACCTAAGATAAAAGTCAATTTATTGTCTTAAAACTCCAGTCTCAACATATTTTCACAGCCTTTTACATTGACTTTTATGGTTATATGTAAGCACAAAAAGCAACAGTAATCTATAGCATTTTTGGTAGAATCTGAGGCAAAAATGTATCTACAACAGGTAAGATGTTAATTGTTTGTAACTTATCCAGAAAATCCCCCAATTCAACAGATTTGAACTGTCCTTTGAAGGTAGTTTTTAGGGTTTATTATTGCAGCTCTATCTTCAGATATAACTTTCATATCGTGTGAAGATGACAGCCACTGATTCACCAGTTAAAGTAAGATAAAAATGCAGAGATTGTAAGATATTCAGTGAACTCCTGTATAAGCCGGAAGCAAAGATTTTATGTTTCATCGGACCTAGCCTCCATATTTCCTTCTGTCCGGTACTCCGATAGAATCCGCTCAAACTGCTAGCTCAGATGCGCCGACTGTTCTTGTCTTTGAGTTCATCGATACATTGCCACCCCCCCGCACCGTCTGTGGTATTGTGGTTCTGAGAGTCAGAGCGTGGGTAAAGGCTGAAGAGATCTGCCAGTGCACCCCCAGTTAGGCCGAGCGTCTGCACTGTGCAGGCCCTGTGGATAATTTGTATGAAAAGCAGACCAAGTGGAAACATAAATAACAGCCACAGCATCTGTTTACCCTGATGAGCTTCAGCACTCAGAGGAAGGGGAAGGGGGGTGGAAGGTGTGTGTGTGTGTGAGAGAGAGAGGGGGGGGGGAGATAAGAGGAGAGAAAAGAAGATGGAGAAGACGAAGAGGGAGAGGGGTGCAAGACACAGGGAGAGAGAGAGGAAGGAGATGAAAATAGGGCAGCATGAGAAATCTGATGGATGAAGAAAACGATGGGAGGTTCACACACACGCATACAATCACACACACATACACACACACAAAAAACGATGCTGAGGATGAGAAAAATAATTAAACAGAACAAAGCAAGACTCACATAGCAAGGTACGCTAATGAACACTGAAATCCACACAGGATTCACACCACATTCATACAAAGACACACACACACACACACACAAACTCTTGCATAGGCAGCTGCGATGCTGAGTCGCTATGGAAACTGCTTCTTGCTAATAGAACTGCACCAGCCATTCCATTGCACCGACTCGCTGAATGCCTGTTGCCGTGGTAACAAATTCCACTCACGTATTCGCACACCCGCCTGCATCACCACCTGAATCTCAGGTTACGCATGCACTTGGGTGCGTCACTCCCTGTCGCGGGTGCACACACACACACATTGGGGTAAAGAGTTTGAAGTTCTTTTTCTAAAAGCTTTTGTTTTATTGATCACATGTATGACACGAACTAGCTCAAAATAATACTAAAAAAAGGGTTCAGTGGCGCCTCGTTTTTTTCGTCCTTGCTTTGGTGTATTCTGAGCCTCGGCTGATTTCCCAGAGGATATGTAAGCAAGTTCAATTATCTTGGCATCACTAAGACACTATAGAGGAGTGACGTATCAGCCGGCCGTCATCAGCCGCGCTCGCAGCAGCGCTCTGAATGTAAATGGAATCCGGAGAGAAACCCAAGCGATGACTTGTATTTATAAGGAGGCATGATTGTGTTCTTTTTGACTGAATTGTTGCCAAATGATTGCTGGAGGGTAATTGTTGTGCTTCTCCCTGTAAAGTCGCCTAAAATGTCATTTCATAACTCGCCACTAAAGAATGAAGGTGAAGCAGGAGTGTTTTAGTGCCTGTCTGTGTGTCTGTGTGTGTCATCAGCAAAATATCTCTTTAATAAATGAACAGGTTTCACTGAAACTTTCAAGAAAGTAGTCACTGGGTTGACATCTACAACTGGTTGCCATTTAAAATCAACCCAAATGAAGATGGCTGCCACAACAACAATGCTGAAACACACGTAGGTATAACTTAGCAGTGGTGGGCACAGTTAACCATGAAGTTAGCTTCACTAACCAATAATCTGCTAAACAAGAATCTTAGTTTTGGTAACGCTAAACTGCTAAACAGATAAAAAACAAATAGAATAGTGGTCTGTGTGATCTCTTCAAGACTGCTGGACTGACAAAATTAGTGGTCATTAAAAGTGCGCTGTATTGACAAAAACCACTGATGTTGTTTGAGGTTTATCAGATTTGTTTCGGTGAAAAGCAGCAGCTGATGCATCTATCAAAGGATCTGTCATCATCACAAAAATTAAAGCGATTGTTCGCTTTTCTGCGAGTGTCTGGCCACATTTCTCCAGCCGGAGATAAAAACTTCCTGTTGTGTTTGTTTGTCTTCCTGTCCTCTTCATCTTCATCATATTAAAACATTTGGATCATAATGAAGACAATGTGGCTGGTTTACGTGACTTAAATAAACACAATTTTAACATTTTTTTGATAAATACTGATAAAGTTTGGACCAAGTTGTGAATTTCTGGCCCCCTTGTGTAACTGAGTTTGATAGATTATAGTGACAGGTTCAGTGGGGTTGGCTTAGCCCAGATCTGAGGTCAGCAGAACCATCAAGGAGCTCACTGACTTTCCTGCCTGCCTCACCACCACTGGAACATTATTCAATCCTTTCATTACCAACTAACTTGATACTGTCCTCTTTGAAATCTACCCCCACCATCACCACCGCCACACTCCAAGTAGTAATGTCTTACCTTCCAGGAGAAAATGCCTACTTTCTGCTTTTCCATTCCTCAGCCCCGCTCTCATTCATTCCCTTATGGTAATTTCTATTGATTTGTGCGTAAAATGCCTAAAAGCTCGAATTAGCACTTTCTTTTGTACGCGAACCTGCAGCCGAGCAATGCAGTTCCTCAAGAATGACTTTGAGAATAAGATGCCTTTACAACACTGTTCGTATACCTGCGTCCAGCCCACACTCCAGCAGTGAAGTAAGAGCTCAACCAGCGGGCCGGCCCTCGTGATCCTGTCAAGATCCGTCAGTTGTCGGCAGAAAATGTCAAGCTCTGCCGGTGTCCTACTCATCCATCCTCTCACTCTCTATTTCTCCACATCCCCCTCACTTTCAAAGCTCTATAAATGTCATTTCATCATGCACTTGTCTTTATTATGAGTGTGTTTTCACCTCTCTCCCCCCTTCTGTTGCCCTCCTCGGTGCTCTGACACTGCTCAGCTTTCCCTTTTTCTTTCATCTTCGTTCTATCAAATCAACCCCTCTCCTTCTGCCGTCCTGCACGGATCCTTCCCTCTGTTTTCTTTTCCCGTTAAGAAACCACACAATTGGATTAGCCAGATCTGCCTCTTGTTTGTCTTTTTTTTCTTCTTTTTTTTTAGCAAAACTATTAGAGATTGAGGAGTGAGGGAAAGTTCAACGACCAAAACAGAATGGAGCCCGAAATACAGAGAAGGCAGCAGAACAAACAAAACAAATAAAATATGTAAAAGATCAAAGACATTCCTTGAAAGAATGCATATCACCTTTTGCTTAATGTTACAGTTTATATTTCAAGTGAAAAGTTTGTCAGTTCCATGTTTAAGAAATGAATGCAAATGGAAAGAAAGCCTAATTTGAAATTTTTATTTATATTAAAACGTTGCAACATCATTCTGTATATTTGATTTGATCCAGAGGAGCTGTAGGCCTATAAAGAAGGAGAGATAACTTGTTCTAAATAAAATTAATTTATTGTATTGTATTGTTTATGTTCTATCTCAGTAGGTACTCTGTATCAGTGCTTGGTTTGAGGATAAAATGGTATTGGGACAACCCTAGCTCAAACTGAATTAATAGACGAGTGGAATGACATCAGTTGCCACTAAACCAAAATTTAACTCCAAATTGGTAAAGCTGTCTGAACTGCAGTGATTTTGGATTTCTAAATCTAATCTTGAATGAAACTAAATCTATTCAATTTCAAATTCATCCAGTGATTCATGAGATGTTTTCCTGACAGTACAGGTAAGCAAAAACCTTCCCCTTCCCCTTCAGCAATGATAGATAAAAAAATGGTTTTCCAGCCAAATTAGAAAATGTGCTTTGGTGCTAAAATTTGAACAAACAAAACAATATTATTACTGTTCAATACACAGTGCATGTCTGAGCATGTGTGCAGAAACATGTACAAGTATGACTAACTTTCAGCTTTTCCTTAAGAAAAAGGGAGATGATTTGATAACGTCACGTATAGAACAGTCATTTTAGCCGAGCATTTTATGAGCCGTTTGGAGCCAGAAGAAAAGGCCCAGGTGAAAGAGGAGTGAATATCGATTGTGGGAGATGCATCACACAGGGCAACAAGAACATCAGCGTGTGGTTGATCAGGCACATAGCAACCAAGAAAAGAGAGTAAATTAGCTTCATGTGCAAGTAGCAGCTGTTGTGATGAGGGAGAGGACTTGGAGGTAGTTTTTATTAATCTAAATCTGTGCTCATGGATTAAAAAAGCAGGTATTTTTCTTAATGAAAGCAGTTAACATCAGACAGTGTGATGTGCACACAGAGTGATTGTTATTACAGATGCAAACTCTGTCTGCAACTCCCATGGAGTTTGGAAAGTGGAGCAAGATGAATAAAAGAGAAAAAAAACAAAACAAACAAACATGCAATTAAAATACCTTCGTCCCTCGGCCGGTTCGACGTAGACTCGTCGTGTTTTTTCGTGAGCGGACCTGAGGTTTGAAACAGAGGGAAGGAGAAATTCAGAACAGATATCAGACAAACAAAAAACTGAGAGACAGTGTGTTTTTTTTTTCAATATTAGGGACTCCATGCAAGTTTTCTAATAATCACAAACTCAATGCCTTTTATGCCAGAAAGTTAAATAGAACATTTCAGTTTCAACTCTTCCAGTTCAGGTCAATCAAGAAAACCTTAAGGTTGCTATGAAAATGCCATTTTAAATGCCTCTTCAAATGGCTGTAAAATTTAGAGTTTTCAGTAGATCTTTTACAATTTTTTGGAGGGGGTGAGTATACCTCTGTACCCCCCTAGAACTGCTTCACTCTACAGCTGCTGGTTAACATGAACCTGTGTTGCTCGTTGCTGTCAGCAGATGTTGGCAGGTATGAGGTAGTTTCAAAGAGTTTCATTAAAACTCCTTCTGAGGTTTATCAGATACTTGCTAACATTCTAAACAAACACATACAAACAAGTAAAAAACACTGTCACCCTTACACCCCTGGTATTGGGTGATAATAACCTCAGTGGCTACTTTTTTTCCCCCCAGTCAGTCCAGACCCATTTCTTCCTTGTTGGGGAAAAACAATAAATCAATAGGCAGACGCGACCTATCACATTTTGGGGTCAGAAAAGAATAAATAAAAAAAGATTGCCAAGATTTGTTGTCCTGCGACGTGACCAGAATTGACAACAGAATACCAGCCTACAACCAGAAGTGTGAGCGTTTCTGAGGAGTGAGCTGTTTCTGATGTTCCTCCAAAGGCTGGTGACAAGTTTCTCCTCATCAAGGTCAGAGAGGAGCCTCACATTAAGCTTTAATGGTAACACCAGCTAAATGCTCCGCAGGGCAGAGCCAATAACAAGCATTTATCGCAGAGACCAACCAATGCCCTGCCGTGTCAACCCCTGTTAGCCCTAACTGATAAGGATCCCATTAATTTGCCTTTTTTTTTTTCGGCTTTCAGACAGTGGAGCTTCTCATCAGCAAACAACCAGATTCTGTGTAACGCTCCGCTCTCGTCCACTTCAAGGAGTTGTTCAAAAACATTCATGTCCTTGTAGCCCGGCGCAGCCCAGACATCCACATTTAACAGCTTCCTCATCATGATGTCATCCTCAGCCGGCGGCACCTTCCTTACCGTCTCTCCACTGAGGTTTTAGCGTTTTTTTTATTTTTTAAACAATCCTCTGTGTTGTGTTGCTGGGCGGTTTATCACACTGATGGGGTGCTGCTGACATATCTGTTTCTCCCCTGCTGCAGAAAAGCTTGCAGTGAGGTGTCGGCATGTAGGCTTTTCACCGCGCCATGCATCCGTCGACGAGAGAGCCGCTCCGTCCCACCATTTGCGCCGCGGCATCTTCACTTATCCGTCTGCATGTTTTTATGGTTTCCTGATATAAAATGTTTATCTTCCGTCTTAATGGGAGAAGATCAATGGTAAATGGATTAGCTGCATCCTCTCGGTTCCACCATGCAGGCGCCTGATCCTCAGAGCACTTACTGCCATGGCGGGAGATGGTACAGCCAGGTAGACGGAGCAGTAATGGATAGAAAGGCCTATTAGTCCTAGGGATTGTCAGCGATCCCTCACTACTTAGCGCCACTCTAAAACCACACCTTTCTGTCTAATGGAGACGAGGTTTCAGCCCAGTTCTCAGCGCTTCCTAAAGAGCCAAACTCTATCTGAGGAGATGCTCAGATGTCATATATGGAGCTCATGTGTCCAAAAGAAAAGGAAAGATTACAGCAAATCTTTACATTTATATAAATCTGTCAGTTATTTAGTTTATATATACTCTAAAAGAATTAAAACCCATAACAGCCTTCCTGAACCCTAAACCGGCAAAACCATTTAGACTTGAAATGGATTATTCAGATTTTTTAAGTGGAAAGGAAGATGCAACCTTAAGGAAAAAAAAAAACAAAAAAATGTTGTTTTAGGCTCCAAATAATCTACTCCATCTGTCCTGGACTAGAGGACTAGGACGAAGTGATGAGCCACTGGTCAGTGAAATCCAACAGTCTACAGAGGCGCGTTTAGCTCAAGTTGTCCCGGGATGGTCCAGTTTGACCTAACGCTGCTCTGCCTCTCGGTCAGCTGCTTTTCTTTTCGCCTCAGCGAGCTTCGTGGCCAGAGAGCAAGCTGTCCTCCGTCCCTCTCCATTTCCTCAGAGCAGTAAATGGGATGAAGCTGCAGTATGTCATGTCTGTGGTGGCCTGCCTTCTTGACGAGGTGTCAGACACAGCCCCCCCATCCTCCTAACTCCCCCACCTCCATCTTCACTCTTACACGCATGTGGGCCGCAACTTGCTGCACATGCAGTTATATCCTTCTTGCTCTACATCTCCCCCTCTGCACCCCCGTCACCCCCACCCCCCCTTGAAATATGGTTTTTAATAAAGTGCGCGGTAAATGGCTGCTCTTGCGGTAATAAAAATGAAGGATCTTCAGCCCTTTGCCTGGGGAGCGACTCCACGAAACAAGAATGCAGTGAAACAGTCCCCCCCCCCCCCACCACCACCACCAACATTACCACACACGAGAGTTGGCGGCGAACACAACAGAAGGTGGCCGGCGGCAGAGAAGAGCTAAAAGGGGAGTAAGAGAATATTTGTGTTATTTGCTTATGCAGAGAAGGTATTTAAATTTCATTCTCGTTGAGCGGGCCACTCAGTGGTCCGGGAGGGAAGGGCATCGGGCTCATTTGCATTCCAAACAGGGACCACCACCACCACCCCCACCACTTCGACTGCCATCCGCATAAAGATGGAGGAGCAGGAGGAAGAAGCAGATACAGGGAGGAAGACATCCCATGAGTTTCTGTTTATCTCTCAGCTGAACGTCAGGATGGCGGTCAGAGAGCCTGTTCTTGGCTGTGAAACAGATTCACCGAGCAGGACCGGAGCTGCAACGGGAAAGGTCACGAAGTGCCGAACAGATCTGGCACCGAAGCGTTATTATCGAGGCCGTGGATGAATCTGAGCTGCCAGTTCATTATCAGAGTGTGAATGCAGCTCCTCGTCACAGAAGCAGCCTGGTGTCATAAAAAAAAAAAAACAACCAGCTTACTTTTCAAACTGCAACTAATGATTGTTCAAGTAAAATTGCATCAACGTGAGCTGCTTCTGTCTCAGTTTTTAAGAGTTTTGTTGGTAAAACAAGTGTGATAATTATCCGTCTTTAAGTTTGTACTTTACTGTTAATGAGTAGTTGTGGGGGGAATAATGTGAGAAAATTTGCACAATTTTCACAATGAATCACACTGAATTGATCCTTATGACACATCTACTTACAGACGTAACTATAAATAAGTTGTAAAAGTCGTGCAACACTTTGTATGCTGGGTTTCTGGTTTTTGTTGCAGTATAGTTAAAAAGCATCTTTATTCTGTTTCAGTTTAACTGTAATTTAGTGTCTCTGATTCTCAGATTATCTGAAGCAGGTTTCAGATGCCTGCAACATCTCTAGGACTAAATTTACATTTTTTTAAGTAGCAAGATTTTTGCATATTATTTGTACTCTGTTTTATCTGAATTATATTCAGAAAAAAGATGAATTATGGTTTTAACATTTCGTGATCAGGCCAGTGAGCTAGCAGCTAATGGTGGAAGGGACGAGTTGTATGCTGGTCTAGATTCTCAGTCATCCTGACAGGATCTGGATTTTTGCTTTGGTATTTTTTTTTTTCTTCTGAGCCATCCGTCAGGCGTTTTCCTCAGCTCCTAGCTCCGCCCAATCTGAGCTGTTCCCAGTCATTATAAAAGACCCAAATTGCTCCACTTTTTCAATATTTGTCAATTGAGAATTGGTGTTTCTTGTTCCAGGGCTGATTTTCCTTCTTGTTATCATTAAGGTTTGTTTTTTTTGAGAACTTATTAACCTTTATTTAACCAGGCAAATCCATTGAGATCACAGAGCTCTTTTGCGAGACAGGCCTGAGACTGAAGGCAACCTATTGTACATGTTTTTGGCCTGTGCAGAAAACTGGAGCACCTGGAGAAAACCAACCCAAACACAAGGAGAATCACTGAGTCGTGCTGCAAATTGCTGCTAAGTCAGTTGTTTTTGTTTTGTTTTGCTTTGTTTTATTTGAGTTTTCTCATGTTAGGTTGCAGGGTTCAACACCTTCACTGCAAATTCAAAAAGTTTAAATTATTAAAGGAGGATGTGTCAAAATGATATAAGAATCATGTAAAAATATTTATTTGTAATGGCAAAACGATATTGAACATAAAAAAAAAACAGATGAAACCAACAAGTCCCCACCTCAGATGCAGTATCTCCACTTGGGCCATTGATTTGGTGTTTATGTCTTCAGGTTTTCAAGGATTTTATCATGAACACCTTTTACACAGTATTCATGTCCAGGGCTTGTAAAAGTGGTAACATGTGAAACATCAGCTTTATTTCAGGAGCGCCTCGGTCTCCTGTATTTCTCTCGCACACACGAGTTAAACAAGTCTTTGGAGACATCCTCCGCCTTGTGTAAGCAGTGACCTCTGACAATAAGTGACAGATTCTGACAAGCAGACGGGGCTACATGTAAAATCTGTCTCACTCATTTGCACACCTTCTCTCTGGAGAATAACCCCGGAGACTGAACATCATCCTGTCCTTGACTGCATGACATGTGCATCACACAGCGAACACACCACACAACAATAAGAGCTCGTTAGGAAGACATTTTAAAAGACCCAGAATCACTTAGAATCAACAGAACTCTTCTCTTGTGTGCTGCTGTCTTTTGATCCTGTGATTATTAGATTTTCCACCAGCTTTTAATCTGTTTTTAACTGTTTAACCTGTAGATTCATCAAGGAAATAATACTGTAATTACTTCAATTTTAAATATATTGTATTAAATAAAATGTCCATTTTTTAATATAAGTGTTTGTGGAGCCAGAAAATATACTGTAGAAATATGGAAGTATCCATTTTAAAGTTAGAAAGAAATAAGACATAATAAACTGTATATTATATTATTAAATCTAATTTTATTAGTGTTGACGTTCACATATTTTTAACGTGACCTCCATCAGACTCCCATGTGAACTATTTTTTTTCATATTCTGAGCTGTAAATGTTGAATTAAAAATGTCTGATGACCTCATGCATCATTTCCATCCATTGGGTTAGGAAAAACAAATAAAACAAAAAACAAGGAATGTTTGCTTCAAGTAATTTGGCCTCAACTTGATGCAAAATAAAAAGCAGAACTGAATAATAAAATAAAATGTGAGGCATTCTCGCCTAGCTTTTTAACCTGCCAATGGCGTGCCACAGGTGTTACAATGTACAGATTATGTCGTATAAGAGCTTGCCATATTTTTAATTTTTCATGTCAGGGAAACTTTTTCACACAGCTGATTTGAAACTAACAGGCAGGTCTTCCTTTGCTTTTTTTCTGTCGAGGCTGTTAGTGAAATGTGATTTAATAATTCTTGTGTTTTGGTTATTGTTTTATGGTTCTTTGTGTTTTAGATATTAGCTTGGTTTCCTTTTTTAAAGATGTTTTACAGTATTTTGGTATGCTTATCATTGTTTAACCCGGTGTTTGTCAACCCTGGTCCTCAAGGCACACTGCCCTGCATGTTTTAGAGGTTCCCCTGATTTGACACACCTGATTCAGATGATTGCAGTGCAACAAAAGCCTGTTAATCAGTTATCAATTGAAATCAGCTGTGCACATGGAACCAACTATTTGACATGAAGTGCAACACTTTTATCGTCGCTCATTTAAAAAATGTCCCAAATGCTGCACAATTACTGAGTGAATTTATTTTATTTGAAGGTGATTTAGTTTTTTCCCCACTCTTGTTCTGTAAAATATTGGGAGAAAAAAAACCACTCTATTAATCTAAATATGTTTAAACTCAAAGCAGCTTTAAGACTTGGATATTTACAGTTTTCTGCTGTAACTCCACTGTAACTCTAAATTTATTACGTTTATATCATCACATTATGCATAAAAATGTATTAAATTATCACATTATGCATAAAAATGTAAATGTAGGGGAAAAAGATGTCAATGCTGTAATTAATAGAGTTTCAACTCTTAATCATTTTTAATAATATGGTGATAACTTTCTCAGCTGACTGATCAGGAAACTTGGAGCCAAAACGGCCTGATTACAATAATTCTTTGTCAAAAAGTAATTATCAGACCGATGAGAGGAAGTTTATGAATCTGAAAAGGTAGGGTTAGAACATTTTGGTATGAATATGAAATAATTATCTAATCTAGAATTTATAATTTAATATACAGTACAGTAAAAGTAGAAACATTTATTTATTTTGCCATGACTCTAAATAATGTGTAGTTTTATTGCATATGACAGAGCATTAGGGCCACACAAGATTATTAAAAAAAATATATAAAACAAAAAAAAGTCACAATCATATATATATATATTCCTCATTTCTTCATTATGTTACTGTCATTGTGTTTATGAAGAAGTCACTGTTGACTTTGGGTCACTGTTCTTCCATACACATCAAAAATAAATTCATCAATTCATCAATTAACTGCAATATGCCTTCAGTTTATCATATAGTTCATAGATGTTTGCACAATCATTTGAGAGTCCTGCTATTGATAATAATTTGATGCTGATGTGTTAAAAGATTAAGTAGTTCCTCATTTAAAAAAAAAGTTACAGCAGTTTATGCAAACACCATCTTTTACCCTGCTCTAAATTTAATATTCTGTGGTTATTATGACAAATATTAGGATATTCCGTAGAAGCTCCAGGCTGCAAACCCTCAGATTTGTTAGCTGGTCAGTTTTGTCAGATGTAACTCTCTTCTCTAAATTGAGATTTTTGAATGTTTACAATAACATTTTACTTGTTCACTACCTTCCCCATAAAAATTCTACTTTAAAAGTGCTGATTGAGAATTGTTTTCACAGAAAAAAAAAATCACAGATAAATTATTATAATAATATATTGCAGATACTCAACTTTAGCTTTAGCTAAACACAGACTAACAAGATGAGGAAC
This sequence comes from Anablepsoides rubrolineatus, assembly GCA_031762495.1. Classification (NCBI taxonomy): domain Eukaryota; kingdom Metazoa; phylum Chordata; class Actinopteri; order Cyprinodontiformes; family Rivulidae; genus Anablepsoides; species Anablepsoides rubrolineatus. The sequence continues at coordinate 13,609,748 of JARVGW010000161.1, forward strand.
TGAGACTTCATAATGTGATGTGAGGGTCCCTGAACAGACTTTGTTTGTTGAGCAGAATCTCACACAGAAATCCACACAAAAAGCTAAAATCCCCATCCCTCACACCATCAAAAAGCAAACAAAAAAAATGACTGAATGAAAATTTATTTTTTTCTGTTTAGGCTGATTTTAAGCAATAGTCAGATTTGTCTTGCTAATAATTATGTCAGTAGCATAGAAAACAAGACTTAATAATCACTAACTTCTTCATCATTCCTAAATCCCAACAGCTTGTGCAAACATGATTTTGCCAAGAAATTAATTGGAGCTAGACTTTCTTGTTGTTAGAGCTTTTGCCATGGATTCTATATTCTGTTTCACTTGTATATTTTGCTTTTTAGTATATGTCTTTTTTTTTTCTTTTATTATGAAATAATTTGTGATTTTATATCTAAAGTGCTATATAAACAAACTTAATTGGAGAATCTAAAATTTATTGAAACACTGTTTCAGAGAAAGCAGCTCTCTGTTATTGATAATCATCTTTGTTAACAATGAAACATTTAACAACAGACATATTTAACATAAATGCATATTGGGAAGCGCTTTTCCCAAAGGAAATTGCATCTTTGTCGATGAAAGTAAAACTGTAAAATGACATAATAATGGCTTGAAATAAATTAATACCCTTTAAAAAAAATTTAACCAGACCCAGAATATAAAGACTGTAATCCCTGTTGGCATTTTGGGTGTTGTTAGATTACATTAGGAGCTCCACTTTTGCACATTTATTAACTTTATTCTATTAAAAGAAGTAGACAATGATATTAAAAACAAGCAATAAAACCTGTTGGCATTGTAAGAAATATTAGTGATATTTGTCTTTTTTTTTAATTTGCTTGATGTGAAGTTGAACAACAAAAACAGAGATGAAACATTTTAGCCCCGCCCCCTCCACACACAAGACTCACCGTCTTCAGTGGGCACGTAAATGTTGAGGTAAAGGCAGTCCTCGCTCTGGTTCTGAACGTAGGTAGCTGCAGCATCCAGGTTGTCTGTGAACCACACGGGCAGCATGATCTCAGGTAGGACTCCGTGCACGTTCTGGGGACACACGGGTGCAAACTGGGTGGCGTTGCGTATTTCCTGCCAGGAGCCTGGGGCCTCGGGGGGCTGGAAGCGCCGCTCGCCGACGGGCGCCGTGGCGTACGGCACGCCTAAGAACTGCTCCACTGGGCCCAGGATCTCATTGTTGAGCTCTTTCCTGATGCCTCGGACCTTTCCATAGCCGGTGGAAACTATGGGGTGTCTCAGGTCGACCCGCTGAGACGACGAGAGCGCCAGCTGAAGCACCAATCCCAGGAGCCACATCAGGCAGGGTTTAACAGCCTGCAGAGACACCTTCTGGCGTTTCCCACCAGAGCCCCGGAGGCCGGCAGCATCGAAAAGTAAAAGGAACATCTCCAAAGCAAATCACGGGGACTCAGCTAGGGGTAGACAGGGATCAGAACCCCAGGGGGTTACGGGGAGACGATAAAGGCAAAAAGAGGAATGGTGACGGGGGACCAGTTCTTAGTGCTTCTAAGATGACATGGTGAGGCGGAGAGACAGGTAGCATTCTCAGTTGGACTCTGCAGCTTCAGCCGTCCTGTTCTTCAGAACTTTTACTGGGTCCAGCTCAGCAGTCAGGACTCCAATTAAACCTGAAACACACAGACAAGACACAGGGTTCAGGAAGAGTTTAGATTTACTATGAGAAATGAGTTTAAAAAGACACAAGGAGAGCGAGAGGGTAAATTAACTTGACCTAAAATAAAGATTGTTCTAATTCTTATAAGAGGAAATAGACTTTTTTTCTTAAGTTCTTTGTGTAAATCAGCAATTCAGCTAATAAAAACTACTTTCTTCAATGTCATGTTTGGATTTATGGATATGTGATATCATTTTAAATGATTGAACTTGTGTTTACATAACATCCATCTTTCCATTTTTTGTTTTACCCTCTTCACTGTTTTGGGTTTTGGGGAGCTGGTGTCGATTTCCAGAAGACACCCTGGATATATCACATGTTCATCACAGTGACGACTATTCATTATCTCATTCATACCTCAGGACAATTTAGAGACACCAATAACATGTTTTTGGTCTTTGTGGAGGAAACTGGAGTACCCAGAGAAAACTCACTATTGTGGATAGCACCATGGATAGATGCTGACAGAAATCTGCACTTTGACAATTACAGCAAGCCCATGGAAGGATTGTGACAAGAAGATGCTGGTGACTACCACAGTGATTTAAAAACGAAATGGTACGCAAACAAAAAGAAGATGGTGGCACCACAACAACACAGTCTGCATCCAGCTTATGCTGCATTACTCTGTGAATTTCACATAAGAACTCATCATGAATATTACAAGACAGCTTTGTACCATCACAAGCTTCATTCTTTTTCATTTTGACCCACATAAAAAGAATTCTAAAATACTGCAGCATAAAGGGTTGAATATAAACTAGTGTGACAGCATCAATAGAAGCTCAGAAGTGGTCAGATGTGACATTTATTAAATCTTTACACTGAGATAAAAAAAAAAGTTGCTAATGTGTTTGAGGAAGCTGCTAGTCAGATTTCTCACAGTTACCTGAACAGTCATGGTGAGTTATGTAAAAAAGAAAATCCACATATGCTTCACTTTGTTCTGTCAAGTCAGTGGATACTGAGTTTTAACATTTTTAGAAAGGTGATTTTTTTGAGCTTCAGATGAGAAAATGTCAAGAAACGAGTTTCTAAAACCAAGAAAAAATCTGACAATAAGGAATTCAATTAGTTAAACATGTATTTCAGAGAAGCTTGCACATTTCTACTTGATCTTGGTCGTGTTTATTACGTAAAAGTTTAATTTAGTTTGATCTGGAGCTGAGGAGATATCGTTATATTTTGTTTGGGTCATATGTTTCATTTTGTTCAATTTTCTCTATTTTCTATGATGATTTCTGAACTATTGTGTCACAGTATCTGTGATGGAACTGCTGAATAAAGTCTGGACTTACCAACTACAATTTTATTGTCTTCATTATCCTCTGGCTCTGGGTCAGACTCTGGCTCCAACATGTAAGGCCTTTGTTGACATATTTTGTTTAATTTTTGCAGCTATAAAGTCGTAAACTCCTCTATCCAACTGGAATGTACTGCTCTGGACGTTCAGGGGGGAAGGGTGTGAAGCATCTCATTTGGATTTAAAGAGACAGCCTCAAAACATGTTGATCTTTGACACACCTCAAAAAAGAGGTGAAAGAGGGGCTTGTGGAGTTACAGTAAGGAGGAATTCAGACCAAAGTGTTGCAGTTCCAATTTATATTGACCCCAACTGAATGATTTAAATGTGAAAGAAGATTTAAAAGCAGGATATGTCTTCTTTAAGTGAGAGAATGACTGTATACTCAAAAGGCTGCATAAAGTAAAGACCAGGAAATCAATTCCAGAACAGCTGCTGTTTCTGCAGATTGGCTGCATTTGAGTACATACTGATTTCAGAGGAAGCCACATGTGTTGGTATTCTGCTGGTACATGTGCATGAACATATGGCACGAGCTCAAGGTCAGAGCACCTTTAGTATGCACAGCAGAGATGCTTGCGGAGGTGTGTCCTTTCTGGCTGGGATAGCAGAGGTGGGTCAAATGTTCTTAGCCTGTCAGATCGTTCTCTGCATCTCATGCCGCTTTGAATGCACAAGCAATGATGCACACACACAGTCTCTCAAACAGACACACACACATGTAAAGTCCAATGAAGCATCAAATGTTGCACGTCAGTAGAGAGTTTACGGTAAGCACAAATGATCGTAGTTTAACATCCTGAACATCTGTTCATGTTAGCCATCCGTGTGCTAAAAAGGCAATGAACGTGGACCTATACACACAATATAACTGCTGATTTTTTTAACTGTCACGCTGCTTTAATGGTTAAATTTGCATCTTTACCCAGAACAGTTGGGAGAAAACCCTGCAAAGTTAAAAATTCTCCTGAAAATGACAATTATTTAAAACGATAAACCAACTACAAACCTGACCACTGGTTACCGACTATGACAGATTATCTAGTGTCAAATCTGTGTGTGTGTGTGTGTGTGTCATTTTGGCACATGGTGGTCCTGCACACACCTCTGGCTAATGGAAAGGGTTTCTATTACACTGCCAGATGTTTCTAGGTCTATCTGTCCGCTTCCACAGGACCCATCACGTCAAATCAGGGATTAGGTCATATTTTGTAAAACCATATTAAGCACATTTTCAGGAATCTTAGGTTTTAAAGCTACATTTTGATACCTGCATGATCCTAAACTAACTATTTGTCTCACAAATCTGGAAGACTCTTGAGAAATCGCTCTGAATCCTAATTTTAGTATACTTTAATTAGAATTTCTTGACGTCATTTGAAAAAGTAAACCTTAATCTTTATTTGGATCGTGGGATTTCCCAACTGGTATTGAAACTAGCTTTGCTGCAGCGCAGGGAAAATAGCAAGTATTTGAAGCTTTTCTGCTCCAGAATTGTGGTTAGTTGTTGGTCCTGCTCAGAAAAGTGCCTCAAAACATTCTTCAGAATTATGTTTCACACATTTACCTTAATGGATCAATAGATGAGGTGTTTATACATCATATTTGAACAAAACCCAGTTATCGCACTATAGCTGCCTGTATCTCACTGCACAACTTAATCCTTGGTTTGATGTGACGGGTCATATATGCTGACAGATTTGATCAGCACCATGATCATAAAAGGCTCTGACACAAAACCTTACAACACGAATGTATATATAGACATAATTTAAATCAATGTGTTTCACAATCTAACCATATATCTATATTCTGAATATATCAAATGAAAGTATTTCTTTGATATTCAAACCGATGTACTAATGTTGTAAAGACTAATGAGTCAGAACTTCAGTGTGTTGACAGGTGTTTAGCTGGTGTGAACTCACTCCAAGGACCTCTCTCTTCCTTTTTACTGACTGGCATCTGTGAGAGTTAGCAGCATGTTATTACCTCTTTGAGATTTTGGTAAATTGCTGTGGCAGCCCAGCCCAGCGTATTTCTTGATGCTCAGTTGATTCTGCCTGGAGCAGACGGTGAAGCACTGAACAATTTGGAAAGCTCAGTTGCTCATTAGCGAGGCTTTATGAAACAGTTCAAGAGATGAGACAAGTCAAAGGCTCAAACACTCAGGTCAACATGTTCCTTAGCTTCTACAGTACACTGCTTTCTTTTAAAGTTTGGGCATAATTGAAAAAAATATATTCTTTAAATGTTTTGCTACATGATTTTTTTTATGTTGAGCCCATTCAGTTATGTTGTTAATGTTTATTCTGCCCTAATGGATGGTAAAATATCATTGTGTAATCTGTAAGAGCTACACACATACCATAGGCTTGTACACAAAGTCAAGTAGCTATTAATTTGTATTTATAACCTGCAAGATATCAAGATTTTTGTTCTCATTCTTACTGCCTGATGAAAATTACATCATTTTGTTATTGCCTGCAATGTGCACAAGCCCCCTGGCAGAACTTATTTTCTTGGAGGTGTGTGCACCAGGTACTGTGCGATTGGTCAAAAATTAGTGTTATATGCATAAAAGTGGATTATGTCCGCTGCTGAGGAAGGACTTACCATGAGTTTTCACTATGGTTTCTCTTTATGTCCATGTGAAAATTAATGTCTAAAGGAAAATGTATATTATGTAGTAAGCTTATTCCTTAAATTCCAGGATGAGACTGTCACACTGCACTAAAGATTGACTTTTGGAGTTTAAGCCTTCACACAGAAGTCAGGCTGATTTGGGCAGTGGGACAACTTGGATTATCAGTCATCTAGTGACAGTCTGTTAGAGAGACAAGATACCCTGAGAAGAGCCAACACGAAGTGCAACAGACAGGATGGTGGCAGACTATACCATGCTACTATTTTGACCTCCAGTAAATTAGGGGTTTCAAAATAGCAGACTGTATCTAAACCAGAACAAAATCTCATCTAGACCCAGATTAATCAATACATTTCAGACTAAATAATAAAAAAACACTTATTTTTCTGCATTTGTAGTAATTTCTGTTTGGTGACACAGATTGTTAGTGTTTACATTAATTCCTTTACAAGGTCTGCAGTTTCCCTTTCTGTTCTCCTCTTCCTCTGCTGACAGAAGCTCGCAGCCAGAGAAGAAAAGCCTGACAAAAACAAGGAAACAGAAAGTGCAGCATGATGAAGTCCATTTACTCAAAGCCAACTGCGAGCAGAAGCCGGTCCATCTCCATTCGCAAACTGTAACAAATATATGATGCGGTGACGGTGCTGAGGCAACAGGACTGGTCTGAGCCAGTTCTCGTCACTTAGGTTGACCTGTGATTCATCCGCTCGGAGACTCACGCTAACTCAAATTAAAATGATTCTGCACAGCCAGCGTGTAATTTTAGTTCACAGGATCTGAAATCTGCTCAGCAAAAATAACATCAGTAAAATGTCAACCTGGTTTTAAACGGTTTGGTAATTAGATGAATAATTGTTTTTATTGGGAGGTCACAAAAATCCTTAGGATTCTTTTATTTTGTACTTGAATCACAAAGGAACAAGTAAAAAAAATTACAAATCAAGATAAAAGCCAACATGACATAGCTGTCAAAATACGAATATAAAAATGTCCGAAATAGACTAGGGTAATTTAAAACCAGATAAGAGCTGCCCACCTAAATGCCTTCAAGTGTTTCAGCATAAAGCAGTAATGATCTGTTCATCACGATGGAGACATTTTCTCCTGCATGCATTAACACTGATATATGGCTCAGGTATATTTAGAGCCTGATGTCTTTGATATTTGAAACAGGTTGATTCATTGTTCCCCACAGGATCATTTGAAACAATCTTCATGACCCCTCATAACTGGGACCAAGTATGTTTTTAAAGCTACTTTATAATTTCCTCTACATTCCTGCGTCCATTACTACTAATGAGGCAATAAATGAACAGAGCACCGAGAAGACTGTAATGATTACTTGTGTTCCAACAAACTGTTTGTAGAACCGGTTCAGAACTTCTGAAGTTCTGTAGAGAGAGGGTATATATAGTTAATATCGTACCTGTTGCAGATATCACAATGAGCAACCTTCTTTGGAGACATAAGAGATGAACTAAGATAATAAGTTTGACCTTCCTCTCAGTGGATTGTGTAAGAGTACTACAAATTTTTATTTATTTATTTTTGTCAAATTTACAAATTTCTGGGGGTTACAGTTAAATGTTCGAAGGGGTTGACATAATTACTTGGGGTTCAGTGCAGTGTACTGTACACTTCTGGTAACTGGTAAGATAAGATTTGTTCTGACCCACAAAGCCCCCCTTAGATCAGAACTATCCCTTCATTCATGTCACCACTTACAGTTCATGTGAATCCCTGGGTTTAAAGCTTTTACGCAGAATCTTTCTGCGAAAAATCTGTTTAAATAAAAATTAATCTGTCTTAGAAACACTTTGGCTTCCAAGTACTTGGCCCGAAATTAATTCTTAAAGCTGAAAGACACTGAAGCATCAACCCCTTCTTATATATACAGTGGGTTGCAAAAGTATTCATACCCCTTGAACTTTTCCATATTTTGTCACATTACAACCACAAACAT
>JARVGW010000161.1:13620809-13634771 GCA_031762495.1 Anablepsoides rubrolineatus
TTCATAAGCTGAAAATTTGACATAGTTACTTTATTTTAGTATAAATTTGGAATATAGGCTTGGAAAGCACATAACATTGCCCCTTTAAATATTTTACTAACGAAACCAGCAAAGTCTGGTCTGTTCCAGATATTTAATATTTTTTAGTAGAATTAAAGCAATGAACAACGCACAGGAACATTTTGGACCTTATTTGTAACTTTAATAATATCAGCTGCTAACGTACTGTATTCAGAAACATGTGCCCCAAGAGGCCCGGTCATTAGTGTAGCTGTTCAAATTCATTAATTGATTAATCCTAATGAGGGGCACAATGTCCTTTCTACAAACATAAGTGGTGATTAGAATAAATCACATATAGCTTCTTGAATTATTACATTAACATGTCCATTACTATCAAAACCAATCTGCTTATTATTAGACAAACGCCTTTAAAAGGCAAACTGGGATGTTTGTAGCTATACTGAGTTAGAACCCCTTATAGTTTCAGAACTGACCTAGTTACTGCTTTAAAACTTCAAGACAAATATTTTATATAAAAAAAAATAGCTAAACATTGCTGCTCTGTTTTTGTTGTGATTAAACTAAAACATGAATCAAATGTGAAAAAAAGTGTTTTGTAGCTGATTAGTGGCACATTCACTACAATGTGTAAAAAAAAACAAATTAAACTAGTGCAAAACAATATATATTTTTTAGTTTTTATGTTTGTTTATTTTGGTCAAATGTAATGCTACTTTTTTTATTTAATTGAGACCATGCACATAATGTCAATACTTCATAATAATCATAATTGGTTTCTTTTCAAATGGATCACAAACATGAAGACAAACAAGCTTATTGACAGTGAAGCACAAACACTGATGACTAATAAAACTAAATCACTATGGCTCCCAATAACCAATTATACTTTAAATTATAGAAAAAAAACCTTTCAGCTTATTTTAGGCAAAAAAAAAAAGTTGTGATGATACATTTTAGACACAAGAATAAAAATAGATGTATTGACTGATTGATGTAATATTCTGAAAATATATATATATATATATATATATATTATTGAATCGTTTTCAGGATCTTTTCTTTTTTTTATTAATCCAACATGTTTGCATTTTAGCAGGCAAACAACTTAATTGAACATTACCACTACCCACTGGTAAGGAGTGTGCTGTCTGAAGATTACAATTTGAAATGCTAATCTATATGCTCTACAAATAAAGTGATTGACAGCTCTGGTGGGGGTGGTCAGGCAGGGTAGCCAAATAATATATAAAATAAATAAAAAAAATATTTTTTTTGTATACAAATACTAGTGTTTACCATTACCTTCCAAAATATTACGGGCATTCAAGTATTGGTTTTAATTATAATTAGGTCAACTAAGTAGCTTTTGTTTTTCCCATATTTTAACTATTAACACTGTCTGCTGTCATTGTTTAGTGACCTAATGATGTTTATTTAAGTACATGAGGTGTAAATGTAGTTCTTTTGTGTCCTTCACTGCTGCTCTGTAACTGATGTGGTAATGCACCGTGGTCCAGCTGTGTTGTGAGCATCCAAACAAATTAATAATTCACAAGTGTTCCAAAAGCCAAGGATAACTGAAGTAGCTGATCTTGGAAACTCAGGAGCTTTTTTTTTTTTTCCTGCTGAAAAGAAAGCAGAAGAGCTTTCAGTGTGGAAAATGCAGCCACTCCTGCAGTGTCACCAGGGGAAACCAGGAATAACTGAACAGCCTGCTTGTGAGCGGCTTTTCTTCTTGTTCACAAATAGAAGCCTGCATCCATTACTTGCCTCTTAGATTTTTTTTTAGGCTTTTAAGAAAACAACAAGAAAATTTGATGGAGTTCAAACACAATATGGCTTCAGAAACTGGCAGTTTAGAAATTCAGCAATCTGATCTGACAAACACAATGAAACTAAACTCACTGTGTAAACAAAGTGATATATTCAATTATTGTTAAACCTGTTTTGAGTTGAATAATTTTTGATGACTTTCATGAAGATCAGACCTTGCAGTCACAAACAATAAGTGTGAAACAATTGTGTTGTTGTGCTACCCTGTCCTTATTTAAGTACTTTATTTGAAGTTGTATTCTTTGAAGAAATGAACATTACACATTGGTTTGTTCACCACATCATCTTTTAGAGATTTGTGTTTGTGGTGGGGATAACAATCAACAACTACTCTGTTTATTTCTATTGCCACAATCAGATTTGCAATATCTCTTGTGGTTCAGAAAGTTGCGTCTACAACTGGAAACGTTGCCTATTATTTGATGTGTGCATTTTGCTGCTCCTAGTGCTGAACACAATGTGTCTGCCCTTCTTTGATATGCTAAATGACCACCTTCCCACTGGAAAAAATAGACTTTGATCCATAGTGGCATTCAAGATGGCGACCATGTTCCAAACAAAATTTTATTATGCCCCCTATTCACATATTTCTGAAATAAAAGTGTGTCCTGAGTCTTTTGACTCACCATGTATATACCACAGGTACAAACCTTTCCTAAGCTTAAAATGGTGATCCTTTGACCAAGTTTTTCCTGAGTTGTCAATTCATCTGCTTATGATATTACTGATTCTTATTCTTATCTTGTGATTGTCTAACTATAGGTTCAAAGTGGCTGCAGCTCACGACTTCTCAGTCAGCTGAGGAGCTGTTAGCTGCATGACGTATACGTGTTAGTAGAGCAGTCGAGCAGGCTCTTGAAAATTTACATAGAATTATAAAGGGTGAATCAAAAGCCAAAGGACACCCTTGTATTTCAGAAACAAAAGGTAAAATGATGTATCTGAATACTCTAGCACATAATGGGTGAGAGGAGCTTTGAAAAAAACTTGCCCTTGATCCTTTGTGGCAGCTTTCAAGATGGCACCCATATTCTGAACATAGCCAAAAAAACAGACCCCCCTCATCAGTTTTTTTTATTTTTTTGGTGGGGTATGCAGACATGTCTTTTTCCCTCTTCTTGCTTAAATAATAGGGTGTCCTGAGACTCATCCTGTAGAGTGATTTTCTTGCTCCCCCCCCCCAACACATTTCTTTCTCTATTTTTTATTATAGCAACAGCTCAATTTGCCCAGTAATAAATAAAACAATAAATCTTATTGTGGCCGAAGGCAATTTGGGAATTCAGAAATTGTCCAACAACAAGGCGAAAAAATAAATGAATAATAATAAAATAAAATAAATAAATCACACCAACCACGGCTATTGCATTAAAAATATACGTTTGTTTTGATCTTTAGGAGTGTTTTACCACGTGTTTCTTATTTATATTTCATGAAGACTTACAGCCTTTTCAGTCTATTACACTATAAAACATGAAACACACACACAGCACTTTGTGTGTGTTTCAGTGTCAACGCTATAGTGTTGCACGCAGCATCGATAAAAGCCATTTTAACCTCATACTACAATATAGTGAGGACAGAACCCAAATGGAACGGCTGCTGTTATTTGGGAACGCAGACGCACGTCTCATTGTACTCAGGGCAAATTTCAAAAGAGAGGTTCAATCACTAATGGAGAAAAATTATACGCTAAATGTGTGGGGGAGCAGGTGCGCCGTGTTTGACCACAAACAATTAGAATAATGGGCAGCGCAGTCATTTTCATGTCATGCAGCAGATCCTAAAGCTAATATAGCTGCCTGCCGTCTTTGTGTTGCCAGAGGAAATTGTCAACATGGAGAATAAAATGGTTTTGTTGTCTCACACCGAGGGCATTCTGACTCACAATACTCATTTATTTAGGTGAATGCAAATGGTTTGCTTTGTCACAAAACCAGCCGCGACACCGACTGACTGCTGAAATTTGAACGTTGCCTTAAGAAAACCATCATGCTCAGTGAAAACGAGCACACTGTCAGACTCTGTGTTCTGCAACATGAATGGTTCAAGCCATGATTTGAGGTTTAATTTGATTATTGCATTTGAAATTGGCACAATGTGAGATTTGAAGCAGAGTAAAAGGTAAAAATGATCCAAGCTGATTCACTTCCAATCTGATTTTGCTATCTTAAAACAACTCAATTTCTCAAAATATCCTTAAGGTACAAATAAATGCTATTATTTAAGCATTTACCCCAGCGTTACACAGTTATTTCAATAAAAAAATATGATGATAATTCAGCTGGAAGTGCCCCAGGCTGCACCAAACTGCTGCTGTTTGTGCTGCAAATAACCCTGTTCTAATCAGACGTGTAAAGATTTTATTTAACACAGCAACAAACCACTCTGTTTATGGCACCATTCAGACTAGCCGTTAGCTTGTCAGTCTGGTCAGAGTTAAACTCTTTAAAAAAAAAAAAAAGAGTTAAACTCTTCAAACTGAGGATGTTCAAAGAGCTATCCACCGAAATATTTGATACTAAAATCATTTCAAAAATCCAACTATCGATACTTTAGTCGCTTCAGGCAACATATTATATCATTAACAGGAACACAATGGAAATTAGTTAAACTATTTAAATCTTGTCTAAATCATACATGGTTGGTGGTGGGAACTACTTTTTCTTCCCCCTGGATATTATGTAAGCGCGTAATGCTCAGTGTGTAGATGTTACATGTTCAGTATTTTTATGTTAATATGTTCATGTAACGTAAATTAAGACACAAGTTTTAATTTTTATAGTTCTTAATAACTAAACAATAATTAATTTTATGGGTTGAATTTTTTTACTTCATTTTTTATTGTTCAAACACAATGTTCACATATTTTGTATGATTGTGTCCTCTGGTACATCAATATACTTTAGTTTAAAATGAAAAATTCATTATTTTATTGTCTTGTATTCTTTATACATTAGGTTTATTTGCACAAAGTATCAGTATTAGATCTGTATCACTGATGCCAGCCTGAATAATTGGTGGTGTCGAGCATCACTATTATCCACAGAACTACACTTCAGGGCTGAATATTGTAAGTATTGTTTTTTTGGTCTGTGGCTGCATTCAATGTGCAAAAGACTGTTTATTAAATCCTACAGAGTCAAAGCCAAGATTTTCATATTAACATTAATTTTAATGACGGTTTTGCAGCAGCCATGTTGGTGCATGCACAGTTTATAGTGTATCATCAAATCTACAGTCTGGAAATCACTCCAAGGGTAGTGACTGCGTATAAAAAAAATATTAACTACATGAACCCATTAGATCAATAAATCTTTATCTTTTAATATTATTTCAAAGTCTACCTGTCAGATCTTCATTCTGATTTTAATTGTTGTGCATCAGACAACTATATTGCAGGTTTTAGGAGAAACTTGCTTTTATAACCAAGAAACAGACAACATTTCACTAAACTAAAAAAAGAAGCAACATGAGAGATACCCACAAATCATGTTTTTCATTAACTGTGCCTGCAATAAATAATAATAATAAATAATAATAATAATAATACTATTATAACACACAATAGAAAAGGTAAATTAGACTTTCTAAATTATTGACTCCACTATTTGTTGATGCTCAACAAATAGTATTTGAAAGTTTAACACTAAGTATTGTATAAAGTACCTTAAAATGATACTTGTGTAAAAATAATCTTACTATAACATTACATTGAGTAAAGTTAAATTCATACTGTACCATAGTTTAATTTCTGATTTAAAATGTACTTAAGTATTAAAAGTAAGTATTGAGTAAAAGTGACAAAATGACATTTATATTTAATAATATAATAGTATTTAAAATCTAATAAATTAGATTTGAAATAAAAAAAAATATATCATTTTTAGTGGTTTAACATCAAATTTTACGTCAAATTAAGTCATTAGCAGGCATATACTATATTTGTCATTCAAGACTAATATAAATGAACTGAAAGGCGGGCTGGACTGGACTGGATGTGGCCCGCGGGCTGCCAGTTGATTGACCCTTCCCTAGGTTGTCACCTCGAGTTTCAAAGACCAATAAGATCTGTTCATTTCACATAAAGAAAAAAAAAGATTTGCCCAACCCCAGGGGTACAGCGTGAACTTCAGGGGTTGCCCACCACCCCCACCCCACGACCCCCCCCCCCTCCAGTTTTATATAAAATGTCATCAATTTGAATTCAAACTGATTCATTAACGTTGCACAGCCTTATAATGACATTGCTATATTGATTTTTTTTTTTTTCTCATCACCCTCGACTCTGATTGACTTCTCCACCACTGAGCGTCCCGGTTGCAGGACATTACCATTTTCACAGAGATGACAATATATTCAGAATATCAGTGCTGTCTGTGTGATTAAGTGCTGAGCAGATTTTAGATGCGGCACATTCTGTTATTGTCCATGTAAATCACTTCTAACCTGATTCCACACTGCTGCACCAGAGGGACATTTTTACAACTTGGAAGCTGTGCGTGGCCCTTATTTCAAACCACTAGTTAGCTTGGCTTTTCTGATTTGCATTTAGAAAATATAAGATACAAAAGTGCCTTCTTTGTATATATTTTTCATAAGATGAAGGGATTGCTGACTGTCCAATAAAACAAACAAGATATAGTTTGACAGTAAAAAAGCCACTTTAATAATAGAATTAGACTTCAGGTTGTGTTTTAGATATAAAACAGAATTATACTTGAAACTCAACAATGCTTTTCTACATAACCTCTTTGCCTACGAGCAAACTTTATCAGCAGCAAATAAAACCGAAACGAGTCAAATTTACTGAGATTTTGGTGTGATTCCTACAAACAAGACTGAATAAAAAAGTAGAACTTCTTCTGTGGGAAAGTTTACAACTCTGCACATGTATGTTAGACCCAACAGTTCAGATCTTTGTAAGTGAGCTTCTGCAGAAAATTTCAGAACAGTAAACTCATCATCTGTGAAAGAAAGCAACACACCTACTTGGAAACCTATTAGTGTTTCAGTAAAAGCTGATCATTTTTTTTACACAGACAGTAAATTAAAATGGACCAAAAAAAAAAGTACATTTGTAATTTAGGCTCTAACAAAGAGCCCGCGCAACACACTGATGTCAACACAGCCTCCACCTTTCCAAAGCTCCCCAGCTGTCTGATAAATGTAGTTCAATGACACCCCACCGCAGCTACAAAGTCATAAATATTTTCTCCAGCAGACAAGCCAAGTCTGGATGCCAGCTCCAGCTCCTGGATAAACGCCCCAAAATATCAGAGAATAAAACGTTACGGCGTGTTTGATGAAGAATTGAAGAGCGGAGCTTCGGGATTGGATGAAAGGTCCCGTGTCACGTTTAATAGGTCTGCATCTGTGCTGCTAATAAAAAACCCGTTAAATTCTGTGATATTTTAATGGGGTCTGGTGCAGTGGTCTTTCAGGACTGTTTATCCGATTGAGCGTACTGGTAGTAGGATTGTGGTTACCATGGCATTTACCCAGGTGTTTCTTACTTTGCTCAGAGATAATGGGTCAGGTCAATTTATTCTGTTTTTTTTTTTTTTCTCTCTTGTGTGGTTGGGATGTGACAGAGAGCTCCAGGAGTTCTTGAACTAACCCACCATGGAGGAAATGGTTTCTTTAAAGATGCAGAAGATTAGTTCAAAATGGTTGTTCATATTATATATATTAATTCAAATTAAAGCCAGATCAGCAAGGTAATCAAGTGCTCATCCGGGATGAGGGCTTTGGTCAATCCACCACCATAAATTTGATCTATGCATTAAAAAAAAATAATCTACAATGAACTGTTTGGACCTTTGACATCATCCATCCCTTACAAGGGAACTTGCAATAAAATGTTTAGGAAACAACCACAAAGTTAGACTTTCTAAAGTCTCATCACATCCAATAAAAATATATATATATATATATATAAACTCAAAGTTATTTAATGTCTTGTATTCTTTATACATTAGGTTTATTTGCACAAAGTATCAGTATCGGATCAGTATCATTGATGCCAGCCTGAATAATTGGTGGTGTTAATCAAAATATCTGAACTATCCCTGTGTTTAGCAGGAACATAAAACCAACAACCATCTATCACCATGTATTATTTAATACTTTGATTTTAAAATGTTATTATTAACTCAACATGAATCTATTTAGTCCAAGCTATAGAAAGTATTAACAAACTGGCTGAAAGGAAAAAAAATGTATTTGTCTTTTGGGTTGAAATACAATATAAATTAAAAATACAGATAAATGTGTTCTAAAATTGAGGGCACAACAAATAGAACATAGAACTGTTTAACCTGAGGCATAAAAAATAAGTGTAGTTATATAATGAAGCTGTTCCACCTTGAAAAAAAGCAACAATGTAAATAATCCAACAAACAGTCACCAACCCTGTCCTCTATTAGGAAAGGCTCTGCGTTTGTTCGACAACTATCCTCTTTGAACAGCTCACCTTGCTCACACCCAAACATACCTCATTAAACACCAAGTTGACACTTTGTGTTCTGGATTGTAAGTCTCCCCCTAATGTTGTCATCCAATCCATTAAGTGGTCATTCTTTCTTTTTCTTTCCATTTATCTTCACTTAACCTCCATATGCTCTCTGCAAACCCACCGTGCCACAGAATCAGCTTTTAGTGGCGCCGAACAGTGGTTCATCACTCTGTTCTCTTTTTGGAGATTAGAAAATAGCTTTATTAACACAGAAAATAATAAAAACTTGTGCTCTGTAGATTATTTATTTGTTGTCACAATGCTTCTTGGCAATAAATATTTTACGCTGCACCTGATTGGCAGCACTTGGGGGGTACCAGAAGCTCAAAACAAGTGTCAATAGCAACAGCAAAATAAGAGGATTTGGCAAATTCTTTCATGTGCACAACCCACATACTCAGCTCTCCTGCTCATCCCACGAATGCAAGATCCTTACAAATGTGGCACCATTTAAAAAGCAAGTTAACAGGCTTTAAAATACATATAATAACATAAATAAAATGCTGTAAAAATGAGTTTATGCACAGCACAAATATTCCCAGGAACAGTAACAGAAAGTGATGACAAACACACCTGCATGTAAACAGAGCTTTGCTACAACAGCTAGCAACACAGACAGTAGTGAAGAATTCTATGTTGTTGTTTTTTTTTCTAGATTATGTTGAGACACTATCAGAGGGAGACAAGAAAAGTAAAATCAAAGATTGTATAAACAAATAATTCCTCTTTGTCACCTCAGTCAACATGTGACTACAAGGGTAAAATCATGTGTATTAAGTCAAACCTCTTAAATATTAAAATGTCTTCTTCCACTTTTTGTAGTTGAAGAAAATGCTTGTCACCAGCACTTTAATGTTTTTGTATTTATCATTTTTTTAATCATTGTAACACCATTCCCAGAGACATGTGATCTGTCACAGAATCCTGTAAATACAAAGTATTAAATACATGATTGTTGCCTGCTGCCTTTCATGCCACAATTTGAAACAAAGATCCTCTGATGTTGACAAAACTGAGTTAATTTAGTCAAACCTTGAACATAACTTTAATCAAGACCTCAGGCTCAGCGTAAATGTTGGGAATGCCTCTCATCTGTTGCCTTTTAAATTGTAGTTTGGTTTATGTGGTGCTGGCCCATGGATGGACCACCTCTGGCAAACCACTTCTGGGTCACCAAAGGGCCATCATTGTTTGCTGTATCTGGGCCGAGTGTTGGCGCGTTGTGTGGGCCAGAATTGGGCCAGACACATTTTGCTATGTGGGATATATTTTTCCAATTAACTGAGTTTTAGTCATTCAGTGTTGGCTACACTAAAACAGCTGTGGTTGCTGTTTTGAATTGGACTGACCCCAAATGTTAATTGTTTGTTGATGTACATCCTATAATAAATGTGTAAAGGTTCCATTGATAAAATTGTGCAGCGGCTCAATAAATATTTTGCTAACAGACAGACATGAAAACCAAGGCCAACAAATGATGATTGGGTTGGCGGCCAATACATTTTTCCATGACAACTTTTAAAATTTGGTCTCTAATCGGCGAGCTAAATGTTTAAAAAATGCATGTTTAGGTACTAACTTTTCATGTGCTCAGCCTCCTGCTGCTGTGATTGAGTCCAAATGTCTGTCATCAGGCTGACATGAAGCTGGCCTAAGAAAACAATCACGGCTATTTCAACGCTACAGCATCAGAAGTAATACAAAAACCCTTCAACATCAATCTGAAAGAAAAAAAGCACTTTATTAGCTTTCTGATGGATTTTAAATGTCAGCTCTCTGTAGCTAAAGGCACTGTGTCTGAGCAAGAGGAGAAACATCCATTCAAATATTTTCTTCTAAGCCTCGTATGGCTTCTGCAGCCCCCCCCCCCACCCACCCCACTCTGCACAAAGTTTGAAACTCTCCAGTGCAGTTCCAATCTGCGATTTATGTGCAAATATTAAAATGAAAACCAATAAAAATGAGTCCCTGCAAGTGGAAGAAGACCATTTCTCATCAGTGACCTGTCAGAACAGAGGTCCTGTTGTCTGCCATTAACTGAGCTCTGCCCAACCGCCGCTGAATATTAATGGAGCCTTTCCTGGATCATCAGAGTGCGAGCATTTAATTCACAATCTGCATCTATAGGAGGGTGTGTGTGTGTGTGTGTGTGTGTGTGTCTCAGGGGAATTGTGAGTTTGTTCCATCAGAGAGAGAGAGAGGACATCTTCTGAATCCAAGGCCTGCCACGCATTCTGTTTTAGATTGCAACACAAATGTCTACTTAAAGGAATATTTCAGCCATTTTAAAGTGAGGTTTTGTGGAAATGCAATGAAGATTTAATTATTATTTAGAGAACTAAACTCGAACAAGCATGAACTGACACGCTTACAGCCAAGACCAAAGTTGCATTAACCTCCGGAGTCCTGAGTTTGTTTTTTTATTGTGCATTTTGTAGTTTAATATAAAAATAAAACATATTCAAAGTACCAGCAGGTATCTATTAAAAACAAAATTTTAAATGGAACAAAATTAAATGATATGTGTTATGTGTTTATGACAATGCAAAAGTCAAAGTCATTGTAGAATTGTTTTCATTGGTAAAATCTGATTTTATCACGTTAAAAAAGCTCCAATTTAAAAATGTTATAGTATTTAATGTAAACTATATTTAACACAAAAAAGCCCCAGGCAGAGCTGGTCCTAGCCAATGTGACACCCTAAGCAAGATTTCAGGGGGTGCCCCTTGTGCAATTTTTAAAACTTCTCCACCATTTTACATACATTCATATACCAAATTAAACAGTTGGGTATTATTATTTTTTTTTTATCTCTAGAAACCAGATTGTCCAATTAAAACAGTTACAGTACTACCTCATACCTGCCAACATCTGCTGACAGCAACAAGGAACACCTGTTCATGTTAACCAGCAATTGTGGAGTGAAGCAGTTCTGGGGGGGTCCAATGGTATATTGCCCCCGAAAAAGATCTACTCAGCACTCTGCATTTTCTGCACTCTGCATTATGGAGGGTGTCTTTAGTATTTCCCTATATTGCCACTAGTCGATCCTGGGCCTTTAAAACCTGTACTGGAACCAGTCTCAGTCTACAGAAAAGTCTGTCCTGGTTTCTGGTCCGTGATCTAGATTTCTACGGTCACTACCAGGTACCCTTAAAACAGACATCGACAATAAAACAAACTTTGTGCATTCAAAACTCACAACCTAGACCTAAAAATACATATGGTTAAGATCTAAAAATTGTATATTAAATAGGCTAACTAGGTCTTAATATTTAATTTGCTTATTTTTTCCTACAGATTGTGCTGCTAAGAAAAATGTTGACATCTGAGAAAACTTTGTTGGTGACCCATTTCTCCTGTTTGCACTACAGGATCAGTCCACAAAGCTGCATCCAGACTAGCCATTAGCTCATTAATCCTGTCGTACTAAACACTATATCTTCAACCTGAGGTCACTCAAAGAGCTATCTACGGCAGGTAAGATATTACTTCTTCATGACATTTCCACAGAACCCCACTATGAAAATGATCGTAATATTCCTTTAAGCCATCGTGAATGATTTTTTTTCCCACTTAAAAGAATCACGAATAACCTCCGAAGTGAAAGGAGGCTCGTGCTGAGGGAGAAGCTGATCGTTCTGCGCCAATCAAACGCGTCTTCCTGTTAGCGGCAGCTGCTGCTTCTCCAAAGTGGACTGATCATGCTCAGATGTGACAGCTTATCAACAGGCAAGGCCAAATCCGATCCTGCCCACTCACAGGAAAAAAAAAAAAAAAAAAGACGCTGCGTGCTGTGGCAACTTAACACGGACACCTCATCCTCCGCTTGTGACAGCCAGTGCGTCAAGATGTGCGCATCGTGCGAAGTCACCAAATATTGTACACAGGGTAACAAGCAGACCCCCTAGTTTTTTTGGGGTTTTTTTTTTTTTTGAAGCCATGGAGGGGGGTGGGAAGGGGATGGGGGGAACGTACCTTTAAAGAGGCGTCGGGGTTCAGGTGATGACGATGATGATGCTGGCCTCATCCATCCCCCACACATAAAAAAGAAAAAGAAGAAAAAGAAAAAAAAAAAAAAAAGAAAACAACAACACTTCAGCTCAGTTCTCCTCTCTCTCCTCTTTTATTTTAACTAGGCCATTTCTCCTCGGATCGTTTCTCCCTCAAGAGGCTCTCGCGCGCGGCAGCAGAGCTACACCTTCTCGCTCTTTCTCCGGCTTTTTCGGGGGGAAAAAAGAGACAGCACACCTCATTCTGGACCCCCCTCCTCCTCTTTCATTCCCCTCTCTCTGCTCTGACAACAAACCCCGCTCCGCTGTCCCCCCCACCCCGTTTTACAGTCACAGATGTTTGACTTTTATCAGGCTAAAACGCCGCAGAGAGAGCACTGTTTAAAAAAAAATAATGAGAGGAAGGGGTGGGCGAGGGAAGAGAGAGAGAGAGGTGTGGGGGGGAAATCAGTGCCTCCAAAGTGAAGGCGGTGGTGCGTCCTCTTCCCCCCGCGTGTCCATGCTGATGATGATAATCCGAGCCGGGGCCTTTCAAGCGCCCGATTGTTGCAGCTTGAAATGTGGAGGGAGGGGGGGTGGTGGAATAAAAAAAAAAGAGCCGCTTCCAAAGGCACCCCGAAAAATCAGGTGTCCAATCTCCCACCGCCAGCCCCCCACCCGCCCCTCACTCTCACTCTCTACGCGCCTGCGTGCTGCTGCTGCTTGGCGTCTGATGCGCCGAGGAGAAAATGTAGGCTCTGCCTCCGTTTTGAGCCCATCATGCCGCTGCCGCCGCCGCTGCTGCTGCTGCTGCTGCTGCTGCTGGTCACGGTCACATTAAAGCATCAGGAGGCTCTGCTGTGTGTGTGAAGTCCTCCCGATGCCTGCACTGAAGCAGACACACACACCTCAGCTCGTGTCTGAGGAAGAGCCCACCTCCTCTCTCTCTCTCTCTGCCTCTCTCTCCCTCTCCCACAAACACACACTTGGAATATTTCACAGCTACAGTTTGTGTTTGGGATGCCATCAACAGGCTCCTATCATCATGTCAGGAAAAAAACAATGGCATGGCTAACAATTTTGTTTTTAACCAACATGATATAATCCCTGCACTGCAACAGAAAATGTAATAAAAAAAATGAAAGGCTTTGCATCTCCTGAATGCATATCACCCGCTGACTTTTATGCCACAGTTTTAAACAAGAGATAAGTGATCTCACACTTTATCGCGGGATTTTGTGCTATCTGTAAATACTCTCATCTATGATCTACTATTATAATAAATTTAGCTAAATATTCATAAAACTGACTGAGTTACATCCTTTTTTGTGTTTGCTAAGGTTGATTAGCTGTAGCGGCCATCTTAAATCAGGTTGACTCCAAAAGTTAATCCATTGTGGGGTTTTTTTGTTGGTGGAATTGTTTTTAACATGACATTCAGAAACATTATCC
Source organism: Anablepsoides rubrolineatus (assembly GCA_031762495.1). Lineage (NCBI taxonomy): Eukaryota > Metazoa > Chordata > Actinopteri > Cyprinodontiformes > Rivulidae > Anablepsoides > Anablepsoides rubrolineatus. The sequence goes on from JARVGW010000161.1 coordinate 13,634,628, forward strand.
CCTTTGTAATAAATGATGAAAACAGCCTTTAGCTTCATTTTTTTTACTTCAGCTGGTGCTGAACTGGCCAGTTGAGGGGAAAAAACATTTAAATCAGTCACGTCACACCATTGATTCTTTGCTGATTCTGAGCCCGATAATTGC
>JARVGW010000161.1:13636374-13651845 GCA_031762495.1 Anablepsoides rubrolineatus
CTTTGCTCTGTGGCCTTAATCCACATCCATACAAAAATGCTTGAAGTACATGTCAAAAAATTTAATGCTAAACAGATTGAGATACTTTAGAACGATGATGCTTCATGTCCTAAAACCTTTGAACCCTCAAAACCAGCTTGTGTCTGTTTACATTTTTAGCTTTTATTTCTGATATGGAAAAAATAAAACATCTCAAGAAAAATTTCTGCTGTATAATCAACACACACACAGCCCACCACACACACACACAGGAGTTTAATTTTTACATTTCTAAGCTGTTCACATTAACTGAGAACATCCTTGACGAGAACTGGTAATAGTCAGATTAGTCCTTAAATTGAGAGTCACTATTTGACCCCAAACAGTTTTTATTTCTAATCCTAATCTGGGACATAAAAAGGCTCCTCTAATCTGTCACAAGATGATTTCTGCAGACATTCAGTTTCAGGGAAACAGGGAATGAAGGCCGTGGAGAAGGGATAAAGAGATAGAGGTCTCAGCAGATCATCTCTTGCTGGTAATAATCAGATTTAAACGTCACAGTTCAGTCTGAGCGTTTAATTAAACCTGGCGTCTGCATTAGATTAGATAACTTTAAACACAACTAATTACAGCATCGTAAACTTCAGACACAAGAGTTCACGCGGCTCTGATGTGAACATTTTAATTGTTAAAACGTGATTGCTTCTTTGTATTATTTTAGAATTGTCAGTGGTTTAATATGCAGGCAGGTTTCCATCAGAACAGCTGCAATTCTCAGAGGCCTTAAACTGCAACTGCAACTCCTCGTTGCGAGCTGACAGCTACAGCCGCCACACTGCCATGAGCATGGACAAATATTTTTAAAACTTAAGACTTTTTTAAAAATATTGATGTTTAGACAGTTTTATCTAGCCATCAATAATAGAGTAGATTTAACAAATTCCAATTCTGTGTGCCAAACAATGATTCAATTATCCATTATGATTATAGTCTTAGATGCTGGCCGAGGAATAATAAAAAAAAAGGCATCATCATCATTTTTTCCCCTCATTCAGTTCTCAAACTGGCCAACAATGTGCATCAAGCACCACCATTTGTATGCCTTAAAGAGTAAAAGTACAACTTTAAATCCACAGTAAAGTAAACTTTGACAATAAAAGCTGCCCGTTTTAAACTCAAATAAAGGAGAGGAGAATGATGGTGAAACCTGATAAGTAAAGGCAGCTCTTACTTTACTAACTCAAAGATCTTAAAAAAAAAAAAAAAAAATCAGCATTCATTAAGAGATCTTCATTTATCCTGAGAGGAGCAAGTTTAATCCCACAGATTTAACTGGTGAGCTTTTACCTCAGGCTTTAGTGATGAAGGAAATGAGAAGAAGTTACATCCAGGTACAAAGAAAATGTAGAAACTCTGCACTTTGCTGCTTGTTAAATAAAAAAGGTCAAAGCTTTATTCTATAAATAAATAAATGGATTATACTTTCTTGAATAACTTGATTTTGAGAGGATTTGTTTAATTTCTCCTGTGATGTGTTTATTTGTATTGTTTTCCCTGTGTTCTCCCCGGGCTCCTCCTCCTGCACACCTGACCCTCATCCCAGCTGTTTCCAATTGTCTCGTTAACTCCCCTTTATTTTTTGTGGGCTTCACTCCCCTGTCGGCTCATTGTACATCTCAGGTTCATTAGGTTTGTCCTAAAATTAATGAGCACAAGTTCAGAGCAATTTACAAATGACATCAATGCACCAAATAGCAAAACAATGAGAAGTAAGGACTATAAAAATAGGTTGCGTTACCACTCCCAATACAGAAAACCTCAAAGTTAAAAATGTATGAGGTTTACTGTCTGCTAATCTGAAAATAATGATAAAATAAGTGGCAGCATTTGTTCACCAAGCAGTTGTAACCAAAACAAAGTCCGATCTGAACACGGTTAAAGAAAAAGAAAGAAGCTGAAAGACATTTGCTTCAAAAAATCTAATGAGTCGCTCACTCGAGGGTCACGGTCAAAAGAAGCGTTATTTCTGTGAGCGCGAAGCCGGCTTCAGATTTCACATGGTGGCATAATGGAGGAGGATTAAGAGAGAAAACCTCCTGTCATCTGTGGACAGTATGATGAGCTGAGGGAAGGGGGGGGATTGAAGGAGAGAGAGAGTTATGAAAAGAAGAGACAGAACTAGGCCATTTGTTTAAATGTGCACAACTCTTTCAGACTTTTTCTATTTTATGTTTGTGCGCTGGTGGATTTATCCATTTCTATAAACAAGGCTTCAAATCTTCATTTGAGTTTGCGTGCAGCGTGAAGACCAACACACTCACTGTGACTACACATGTACCAAACTAAAAATGACTTTGCCAAGAGCCGCCATGTACAATGTTTTGTACAGTTTAAAATATAAACAAGATATAGTATGTATGTATGGAAGACACACCATCTCAAAACTGTTTAAGCAGAGACTGTGCAAATGTACAGCCATAAAAAGGAATCTGTACAGATCTAATGTATTGCTGTAACAACTAAATATCTAATTTATTATGATGATGTTACTAAGATAATAACATTTTAGGCATTAGCTGGTTTAACTTCACCCTGTAGAATCTAAAATCCTGAATCTGAGCGCACGTGTTTCAGGCCATTCCACTGATTTATCAGACACTTTTATCTAAAGTGAATTAGCACAGAGCGGCGTAGAGGAGAGTGGAGGGTGTTGGACTGAATACATTTAGGACAAGCTTGTGTTAATCACTCACACACACAGTATTTAGCTTTACTCTTAAACTTCATAAAAAAAATCAAGTGCTTCTACTTGACTGTATTTTATCAAACTGGCTTACCTTAGAAGAACCCATCCACATTACAGCTAATGTTTTTAAAAACTGCTTTCCTGCTCAGAAGCGGAACTAGAGAGGTGGCTGGTGTGGCGACTGCTACTGCAGGTGCCACCCCCAAATAATTGAATAATTGTATTGGATTTTGTATCTGGGTTTAGATTTAAAGATTGTTTTCTGATACTACTGTACTATATAACTAGTTTTAGCTGTGTATGTTTAAAAACTACTGAATTAAAACCTTTTAATTAGTAGTTAACTTGATTTGGAATTAGCATTAACAATCGGCATATAATTTATTTTAATTTTTTCTCCCATAATGTGGCTCAAGATCCAGCCGGCCATGTCAGATTAAATCAAATAATAATTTTTCTGATGCTGTTTTAGTGTTTTAGCTTGCAGATCTTTTATCAGAATCTCTTTGCTGTAACATTAAACACATAAAAGGAATATCATCTTTTTTTTTTTTCAAATCACGTTTTATCTTTTTTTTTTTTAATAATTTAAGTTTTTATGTAAGAACTACAGTTTTCAAAAAAAATGTCATTACATGTGTGGAAATGAAAATACATTTTTAATCAAACCGAACTTCCCACACAAGCTGATCTTGTCTTGTTTATCTTGTTTATCAGTGCAGAAGTCAGATCTGAGAAGGCTGAATGATGACAAATCTAACTGCAAAATCTGTAAAAGAGTTATAAATAAATAAAAGTTAAATGTCACTCTGTAAAAAGTGGATTGTCTTTATTATTCATCACTGATGCGGATTGAGTTTTTGATAAATGTTTGACTAAATAAGTGAAAAGAAACCTCATCATTTACACTGTTTTTGTACATCAGCTTTTAAAATGTTACTTATTTTGAATATTTTGGGCTGTTTGTTTTATAGGACTTGTTGACTCAACTTCAACATCTGCTTTGTCCAAATCAAATTAGATGGTGTTTGCTTTTTTTTCCTCATCCAAATGTAAGGATTTTGTCATCTTCTAAGTGTACCAAAAGAATACAGTTAGTAGCATTTTTTTGTCATTTGAATTTAAAGAGAGATAATCATCTTCTTAAGTCTTGCCTTCAAGTCCATAAAAAGTGAAATAAAGGAGGCAGATTAAATGATTAAACCCTCCTTCAGAAGTCACAGATGTGACCTGTCTTTGAACATTTTAAAATCAAGGTCCTGGCATTCTCTTTGCTGTTGAAGTGTGCGTTACCATCCTGTCGAGATCTAATGAGCTCTCCAAGGCCTCCAGGAAAAAGGTGGGTGGATGGCTGTATGTGCGTCAGATTTAAAGAGGTCTTCGGATTATTAGATGTCAATTGAGGGGAAAAAATCATATCTAACACATCTCCCAACTAGCACAGATTTCAAATTACTTCCAATTTACCTTAAAATGATTGCTGCTGCTAATTGAGCCTGAGAGCAGAGCATCTGATGAGAAGATATCTTCAAAAACCTTGAAATGACATCACACGACTGGCTGTTTCTGGTAAAGATCAGACAGGGATTTGAATCAGGCAGCTCATACGAGAAAACCTTCAAACATCCCAAAAGTAGAAAAGTTTTTTGCGGAAGGAGAAAAATAAATAAATTAAAAATCAGTGAGCTGTTTCCTGAGACATTTGGTTTTGCATACAGGAAATTATTTCTAATAAAGTTGGCAATAAAAACTTCTGAAGTTGAGGGTAAACAGGAGTTTGTAAACAGATTTTTTTTTTCTTTACCTGCTTCTCCTTTTTCAGGTTGCGGGTAGCTGACACCTGTGTCCAGCAGTCACTGTGTGAGAGGCGGGGGACACCTGGACAGGTAACAAGTCCATCACTGGGACACAGAGGGCTTAAGGATTCCTTTGTGTAAAACATCTTTGGGTCAAACAGCTTTTTCTGCTCGAGAGATTAACATGTGGAATTCCCGTACAATGCAAAAATGCCGAAACGCTCATTCACATTTATGTAGGAACATTCCAGAGTTACCAATAAACCTAATATTCAAGATCACTCAAAAGACTGACCAAAAAGCTGTTTGGAAGCAAAATATTAAAACTTTTGCAGTTTTCTATTAATTTATCCTATTTGATCCTTGAAGCTTAAAGTTTTTAGAAAATGAGTGTTCATCATGACAACATACATCGCACCAAAACCCCCAATATAAATTGCTTTGAAAGAGGATGGGCTGTTAATACTCTGAGCTTGCATGAACACTGATGCCAGGATGATGGAAAGGCTTGTTTTTCAGCAAAACATCTGCATATAATCGCCTTTTCAGTATTACTCCGATGATGAGAATTTATTCATGGACGCATAACATGTTTCTTTTTTTCTTATTTTCATTTTGATTTATGCTGTATTTGTTTTTCTCTAGGCTCCAGACTTTGCTGATGGAAATATTTTCCGTGATCAGAGTTTTTGGAATGTGGAAAAGTTAGGTGAATGACGCAAAAGGAAAGTAAATTAAACTAATGAATGACGCTGTCAAGGGTCCCGAGTTAATGAGTGTTTAGTTGTTAGGTGGGCTGTGCACATCTAGGTGATTGCTCTTTGGGTGATTTAAAAGATGGTTTTTGGTCCTGACATGTCTACTTACTTCTTACCACAAAATTTCATTAGAATGATGGAAACATTTTTTAACCTTGAGACTGTCTAATGTTCCAAGAATCCCTACTTAGCTTTCTTTTGGTGTAACTTGGCATGTACTTGTGATTAGAAACAGCAAGAAGGAGAACAACTTTTGGCAAAGTGTGTAATGTGACGTCCATTAGGAGATTGATTCTCAGCCCAAAGTTAGAAGACAAGTGAGTGACTGCAGACGGCTGGTGAACGCTGGGGGAGAAGAAGAGGGTGGGGGTAAAGACGTCATTACAAAGGAGAGGAAAAGATCTTGTTATTGTTTCCACGTCAATACAAAGTGCATTATCTCATGTGTGTCTCCGTCTGCCCTGCCCTCAGTGTGCCCCCCCCCCCCCCCCCATCCTTGCCAAGAGATTGAACATCTGCTGTCACCTGCCAATCAAGCACTGACAGACGACAACCTTGGTTGGCGTTATTAGAAACGGTTTCAGTCGACCTTGCATTTCCAAAGTTCGCCCGCTGACGGTTTTCCTGACATATGGCTTTAATGAGGAGATACCGAGCCAAATAAAATGGGATTGTTTGGACCTCAGGTGAGTTGATTTATTGGGCTAAGAGTTTGCTTCAGAGGAGTTCCAACTAAACTGTTTCTGTTTCTGTTCAGTTGTCCACAGATTGATTGACGATCAACTTTATTTTTGACTAATTTAACATAAAGTCATAAGACTAAAATGTTCATTTTACATTGGATGTTTTTTTTAGTGATTTTTGGATCCACATCAGCTGTGCTTCCAGGCAGCTGAGTATTGCACACAAACAATTTTGACATCAGCAGACTGCTGCACGTAAATTGACTGAGCCAACTCTTCCTGAAGAGAGGTGCAAACTTTTTTAGTCTGTTAATGGATGAGCACATACAGCTTGAGCTCAGCTGAGCAGTCCAAAATGAGCGGGAGATTTCGGACAAACTGTTCGCCCACAGATACATGACCACTTACTGTATATGCAGTGCCACAATAAATTTTAGTGAAGTCCGACTACCGGACAATTAAAACACAATGACCGAAGCCGCTCACTGATTATCACACCCATTATTATTATTATTATTATTAGCTGATAATTTATCTGCATGCATTTAATCAAACACCCTTTATTACCAAATAATAATAATTAGAATAATGTGTTTGATTAGATTTATAAGATACACACTGACAAAAGTTAAAATAGAATCACAACTTCTCTTGCGCGAGTCGACCACATTGGATTTTGATGTTTGGGCTGATTAGAATTCTTAGACTTTCGACGTGGAGGGGACTTTCAAAAATGGAACTCAAACCTTATGAAGCATTTTGTATTTCAACCCTTAAAGTTTACATCCTTGCATCTTCACCATCTTGGTGTATTTGTGTGGGTAATTTGCTGTCAGATAGGAGCTAAATGGCTGGTCTGCTGCAAGTTTTTATGTCTTAGCTTTTTAAACTAGATCGATTCAAGCTTGTGTCCCTCTCAGAGTGAGCGTAAGCCTGCATTTAGCTACGTCAGACATTAAATAGGTATATCAGAGAGCAAGATCAGTTTATTCAGATGTCCTTCAAAGGCATCTGTGGAGCTCTAAAGGGAAGGAATCACGGTGAGATTGGGAAGGTAATCACTACAAGGGCAAAGGAAAAGCATTGAAAACAACAGGAATGATTCCTCTCAGAAAGATGGAAAAATGGACACAATTTGCATTTTGTTTCCCCTTTCCTCTCCAACATGCCCTCCCCCATTGTTTTAGTCAAAATGATGAAGCTTCTTTTTATTTTTATTTAATTTTTTTAAGATTCCCTTCCTGCAAAATAATGTTGTAGGTTTTGTGAAGTGTCTGTTTCCCATCTCCCTCATTGTCATCCCAACAAAACCCCCCCTTCCCCTTCCTTTCCCCATCTCGTTCTCATGAATGTCACCTCTACTGATGGTTGCTGCTGGAATACACACACACACACACACACACACCACACACACATGCATCCTCTCACACTGGCTTCAGATGGGAGGAGAGAGAGGAGAGAGATAGAGAGAAGAAGATGAGGAGGGTCGGGGGGGGGGTGGATTGGTGAGGACTGTGGGAAAAGGAGTGTGCCATCCAGAGGCAGAAGAGGAACCTCTGTCTGTGTGTGTCCATGTCTCCGCTTTGTTCCCAGCTGTGTTCCGACAAACACTGTCAGCGTCCCGCCTGCTGTTCCACCTCTGGATTTAACTCAGCTGGATTACAGCTCGGACTCCTCGCTCTGCCGCGTTTAAATGGGAGGCAAAGTTGGACCTCTGTGGACTGCACGATGGGCGACAAACAGTTTGGGCTTTCTTGCTCTTTTAAGAGTTTCCTAGCATTCAAGATGAGCTCACTTTTCTTCAGAAAAAGTGTTTTTATATGTAATATAATTTGAGCTTTCTTCTTTTTGCTCTGTGTCTATTGGAAGTAGTTATTACAGTGTTTTAAACTTAAGGTACGTTTTGAAGGGGAAAATGAGTGGGGAAGAGGGTTAAGAATATCTTCTTCTTATAAGAGACATTTTTTCCAACTGTGATCTTAGACTAAAAGGCAAAATGTGACTGTATCAGATTATCCTGCGTTCTGTTTGGTTCTGATTTTTATTTTTGGCCAGAGTGGAGGCTTTACACAGGACTACATCTGAACTTGCATCTCTTCCAGATCTGCACTTTCAAAGGGATTCATCAAGCTAAACTCTTCCCTGTTAACCCACTTAGTAGCCTAATCTCCCCTGGGGGGCTTCTTTAAAACATCTGTCCTACTCTAGTTTTTTTTTTTTTCTGAGGAAGAGCAAAAAAGACCAAGCAGCAAAAGGGGGTACAGAAAAGTACAACACCCCCCTCCCGAAGGTGTGAGGGGGGGAGAAGATGGCAGCTCTTGCCAGCTCTCTCATCAGACAGAAACGGGCGGTCAAGGACGATCAAGCCAACCGACCGGTCGCCAACAAGCGGAGGCCCTGTCCCAAGAGCAACAAGTCTCTGTGCCAGAAGCAGATCCTAGTCCTCATCTCCAAAGTTCGACTCTGCGGGGGTCGTAAAAGTCGAAACGACAAAAGACCAGGTGACTCACTACTATTTTTTTTGCCATTTTTGTATATTTATGTTTGCTGCTTTTTGGCTTTTTCTTAAATTTTTTTGGTTCGCAGTGAAAATCAAGATGTTTAATTCAACCCATCTCACTTAACTTTATTTTTACATTTGTTACAAAGTCAGTTTCTGTTTTAATATTTGAAATAAGTTTAATTTTATCACAGTTTAAACTTCTTGAAATAACAAGGAGTCAAACTCCATAACTTATTGCATCAAGAGTAAGATGCACACCAATTATTTTACACTTCAAAGTTCTTGAAATGTTTCAAAGATTACCCAGATCAAATAAGCAAACTTTGTTTTGCTGCAGCAACCTTTAGATGGATTTCCAAATGTCAATCAGTAACTGCCTGCCACAGAAAGGGAAAGGTTGATAATGTTTTTGCATGTGTGTACATGTGTTTTTTTTCAGAAACCACTGGACAAATTATACTGAAATTATCATAAAGATGACATCATACAAAATTCACTGTTTTTAGTTGTTAAATGCATTTTGGTGTGTACTTGAAGAGTATTAGCCTGATAAAAACCAGCCCCTTGTCCTTTTCTTTGCTTCGTACAGAGGGTCTGGACTCTCGGCTATTGAGAAACAATTCCTTGCTGGAGGTGTGGTCTCTGTTGAAGTTTAAAACGATTGGCCGTTACGAATGTAGTGCGCCAGCTCAACTGTGAAGGAAGCTAAGCTATGTAGCTAACTGGAATTTGTGTGCGCTGTAAACAACCATACCCTACTGAGAGGAGAGAAGTACGGAGCTGAACGAGATGGCTGTATGATTGATTGGTTGATTTCTGAGATGGCTGCCACAGTTTATCAATCTCAGCTAACACAAAAATGTATTTAACTCAATCTGTTTGACCAAAATGGTTTTGATTAATGAGGTACGTATTGGATAGAGGTGCTATCACGTGATTTTTCATGGTTGGAGAGAGTGGCCATATTGTTCGGAGAATAGGCTAGTGAAGCTGCACCTTGTTTGGTGGGTCTGGTTGTTTGATTCCTGCTTCTTCAGTGAAACACATGGTGCAGCTTAAACACACAACCAATCAACTCTTATTATCTTGTTAAATAAGAAAGTTTGTCACATTAACTCAATAGAGGTTTATCAAAGCAACTCCTGGGGAGTAAAAAAGTATGAATATATTATTTGAGTTGTGTTCGAGCAACGTATTAAAATTAGTATATTGTATCGGTTACAGCCTAACCCAGACAATCCCTGGCTTTCATAAAACTGACTGTTTACATAATAATACCAGCTGTCTGGCTGGTGGTGTGCTGCCAAGCTGGGGGGCGGGGGTGGGAGGGTGGGGTGGGGTAACTGTACTCTCAAATCAAATGGCTCTGAGCTCACGCACTGTTACAGTAATGTCCTTGTGACTGCTTGGAATGCTAACTGTTGTCCATGCTTGTCCCTCTCATTCCTTGTTTGTGCTGAACGGTTCGTTGTACGTGGATTAGCTCTGGGGAGTGGGGAGAGAGGGAAATCAGCGCTATGTTCTTAAATACAACTCAGACTACATTTGAATTTGTAAAACGTCCGTCTACAAAAAGGTGAAAAAAGGTTTTCCATGGAATATTGTGCTAAAACTCTTTATTTAAATAAATTTTATATTCATGTTTACTTCAGTTTGTTTGAAGTGGATTTCTTTGGAAATAGAATGAACAAATAATATCTTACCTGTTGTAGATAGCGCTTTGGAGACACAGATTAAATATTGATCAGACTGGGCCCAGTTTTTTAAAGACTTGAGTTATTTTGTAACGGCAGTATTTTACTTTGCTCTTATTTTGTTCTTACCAGCCATAAACTCATCACTTTGATTAGAATCAAACATTACTTTTTTTTTAAACGGTGGCACTTTTAGACCCTATAAATGATACATTTGATACAGGTGTATGTTCAGAATGATGGTTTTAGTGTTCTAATACAGATGTGTCATGTTTATCACCTTAGAGATAACTTGGTGTAATTTGATATTTTTTATTTATTTGACTTGAATGAATGAATGATACTTTATTGATCCCAAGAGGAAATTACAGTTCAGACCCGGTTCCCCCCAGGTCTTGCAGCCATAGATCCCTTCAGCAAGGATCATCATCATGAGGAGGTGCTATCCCCTTAATGACAAGTGATATTTGTATCCTTATTCTAGCTAAAACAAGCTGGAGCCCAAAGAAAATAGAAATGTTCCTACAGCTTGTTAACCTGAAATGTTATTGATTTTTTTTTTTATTTACTATTTTTGTTTTGGAAGTTAGGTTGTCAAACAAGTTTATTTTGTTTTGGATTGAAGTCTATAACATGAATAATAACATTGAAATATTCATTATTTAATACTAGACCTTCATGTTACTGTATCCATGTGGTAAAATGTAGGATTTTCAGTGTAAGCTAACAAATAAAAGTGTGGTCAAGTAGGAGTAATGATTAAGCTTAAGAAAATCAGTGACAACCACTGTACAGCTTAAATACACACACAAAAAAGAGACTTTAAACTAATAAAATGAATAAACAAATAAAAACAACATTCTTTAAAATTATGCAGTGTCCGCAGGCTCCATAATGCATGCAAAGTTAAAAAAAAAATCTGTGGGTTTGAAAAATGCTCTGAGATTAGAGATCAGTGTTTCACATTATACAACACAAGCACACATCCTCTGCAATATGTTCAACAGTTTGTCATTTGCACAAGCTAACACCTCCATGCCAGAAACCTTTTTAATATTTTGTCCGTGCAGCAAAATCCTGACAGGATTTTAGATTCTCTACTTATTATTATCAGCCAATACTTTGAAATGCGGGTAATTGTGTAACTGTCTGTGTCTGTCTGTTTTTGTTGGTCTTCTAGCAAAATACCTCATAAGCCACTGTATTTAATGAGGATCTCAAAAATAAATCAATGGGTGTACATCTACAACTGAATAATGGTTGGACACATTCCTACCAAATTTCATGTTGATCGGTGGAGCCGTTTCTGTGATATGGATGATCAAAAATCACTGAAAAAAAAGATTATTATTATTAATATTATACAATTATTATGAGTCATAATTGAGACAAACACTGTTGCGTGTACGTGGCAAAGGGCTCCAGGAGGAGGTTGATGGAGAGGACTCCATCAACCTCCTCCTGGAGCCCTGCACAAACTTCACACAGACCCTTTGAAGTGTTGGCCCTTTCACCGTCAGCAGTCTGCACTGTTGCCCTCATTTCAGATCAATTCAGCTCATTAATGTATAGTGATTAATCAATAATCCACCTCTAACTTTGTTCAAGGTGGAATCTGACTTGAAAAGGAAGGGATATTGAACCGCCTGCCTCCCTGTGTATCACCTTCAGTATTTTTCTTTACATTAAAGCCACCAAGCACACTGTTTAAACACACAACTGACTATGGAAACTTTTGTAGTACCTTACAGAAACATGCTCTTAAAAAAGTTGCAATGCAAACAACCGAGTCATTCCAATGCATGCAGATATGTTGCAAACCATAGCCATCCTGTAGAAACCAGCAAGTCTTTTGGCATTAAGGTGCAGTAGTACGTTGTAGGTGTAAGCATCAGTGGGGCCAGTCGATGGGCGGGAGCTCGAATGGAGGCCCCGGCTGGCAGGCAGCAGACCGGGTTACAAGGAGATCCAGCAGAGGATAACATTAAGCTGACCCCAAGAGATCAGGGCAGCAAACCTGCTTACTCAACAACACCTGATCAGACGATGCAGTGTTATGTAGCTTCTCATCCGAACTTTACTGACTGTGACAGGGGTCAGAGGGAGAGAGGAAGACAGGGAGGAAGGCTCAAAGGCAGCTATTATGTTAAGGTAAACACCAGCTTTAAAAAGAAAAATGTTACTAATGTTGACGAGAACAAGGGCGGGTTTCAAAGACGGGCGTAAAGCAGATAGAAACAAACAGTTCCATGTTTCTGTTGGTCACTTTTATAAACAAGCATAACAAAAGTTTTGTCCAAATCAGCTTTTTGTTCTCCAATCCTTCATTACTTTAGCATCCTTGCTAAATTAAAACAGATTTTAATAAGTTGTTAAATTCCATAAGGTCTTTTGGATTTTCAGCTTTAAACAATCTTTTTTAATCAAAGAGGTCTAAAAGAGGAAGCAGATGTTGATGACTTGGATCTATTCCACAGAAGCCGATGATCCAGTTTATCTTTTAATTTTTGTCCAAGATTTACTTAATCTAACCCCCACCACCACCACCACCACCACCACCAAAAAAGAAAAACCCTGAGCTGCAAAGTCCTTGAGAGTTTCTCATGTAAATTAAAACCCACCAGTGTGCTTTATTTCCTACAAAGCCTAATGGTGTTTACAAAGAGCTTCCTTTTGTTTTCTGTCCTCTCATAGGTCCCACCTTTACCTCCCACATGCACCTGCTAAATTAAATCAGTGGGTGCTTTGATTAAAGCTGACAAAGGTAGATTGAATTTACCTTCTAACGTGGGGAAGACCGAGGGTGGAGGACATTTCTAGAGGTAATAAAGAGAGAGGACAAAATAAAGGAAGTAAAGTCAGAAAAGAAAACAATGGAGGATACACTGCATGAGAAGAGGGCAGGAAGAGGTCAAAAGATGTTTTTTTTCACAATTACCCTTTTTTAAGAAACAACATAGTCTATTTAACTAATGCATTTTTATTTGCTGTCTCTTTGAATTTAGTGTAAGCAGCCAACAAGCTGTGCCACTAAGTTTTATGCAGCAAATCTTTAGAAATCCCTCTTTTGAACATTCAAATGTCTGTCATAAGGAAAGCTTTTATGCAGGTGTTGAAATGAAGCTCTAGTTCTTTAAAATAACAAAAACTACCTTGAAAAGATGCCATTATGCCAGCGACTAATATGAAAAGAAATATGTTGCATTACATAACAAATCCATGTGGACAAGTACAATAGTAGTGGGCTGATAATTTGGGATTTTTGTAATTTTTTCCTCAAACACAGCAACATATCGACAACCTATTGACTGAACAATGAAAAAACTAATTATTAATAATAAGTAACTCAAACACTAGACCTGGAATTGTTTTGAAAGGCTTTTCTTTTAAAGGTATTTAGTCACTCTTCTCTCCTTATACAGTTCTCTCATTGTTTTTGTTTTTCTCATTTTGACATTTCTGTTCAGATGGAAATAAAAAAGTATCCAAACTGTGGTGGTAAAAGCTAATTTTAGATCGTTTAATACAATTGTTGAACGGGTTTCCTCCATCAGTGAAAAACTGCACTTCAGAAATCTGCACTCATGGTTTTATATCTCTGTGTAAAAACTACAAAATAAAAGCACTCTGCTTTCAAACTGTGTGTTTACACTCTATCAAAGTGCTTCATATCGAGTAAATCAATGCAAGTTCAAACTCTGAATCTTTTGTTGTCTGTCACTGTGCGCGGTTCACGGCTGTGATCGCCACCCTTTCTGACAGAGGTCTGGACCCTGTGGGAGTGCAGAGGATGCTTCTTGTTTGTTTGTTCTGCATATATTAAAGGGCCTATTTGTGTCCTTGCTGGAGGGTCCGGGGGAGAAAAAGGGAAAGGTAAAGCGAGAGGCTTGGCAGATGTGCTCCTCTGTTTCTGCACTGGTGCCGTTTACGCCAAAAAACGCGAGGGTGGATTTCGAAGGAAAGATGTGAAATTTGCTCTGTAAAGTAGCCGTGCTCCTGCCGTAATGCCCAGTGAGGCACATGTGGTTATTGAATGTGTGTCAGGGATTGAGTGTGAGTCCTATTTGCTCCTGCTCATGTTCGACATGCTCCTGTCAGCACCGTTAATGAGCTGCATTAACTCCACCCCACTTTCTGCCACTGCCACGTTAAATGATTTAAGAGGCCTTGAATTCACATGAAGAGGTCATTTTTGAAGCTGCCAATGATGCATTCTTGTTTCTTCGACTTCGATCCATTCTTCTTCCTCCTCCCTGCATCATTTTTCGAGCTTGTCGCACCGCATCTTTATATCGCTCCATCGTGGCCCTTTCTGTCCTCCTCTTTTATTTCAGCACAAACATTCCTCCGAGATGTTAGTTGTAAGTTCATTCTCTCTGCAGCGCCGCTCTGGTTTAACTTGTCATAAGGTGGATAATTACCAGCAGCACAGTAGAGTGCATGGCCCAGTTTTGGAAAAAAAAAAGAGGAAAAAAACTCAACCTTCATTTTATTTGACACAATATCAAACACGTCACAAGAGACAAGACTCTTTTTCAGTAAAACTGAATGTGCCATCAAACAAACAAGCAGCTGAAAAGAGAGCTCTGTGAGAAAGAAAAGAGGAAAGTCAGGGAGTCCTGAAAATCCAAAGCAAGGGAAGCCCCGATTGTTTGGTTCGGTCAAAGCAGAAGGAGAACAGATGCCCTTGGCTGTGAAGTCATGCGGGCCCCCAGTAATTGCCTCTGAACCTTATCTAGAGGCGCTCGCTTACAGGGAGATCAGCCCGCAAAAACACGGGGCTCAAATCGAGCCAGATAAATACATTAGTGTAATAATAACCAACACAGAGCCGTACACTATGCTGATTAGCGATAAAAACCCGACCGCTGCTTTTTTTTTCCCGAGCAATTACAGTGCAGCGAGAGGTTTAAGTGTCCTTGATGGCAGCCGTGAGGCACAGAGTGATTAGATTGGGTTCTTATGTGCGCTGACCTCATTTACACAGAGACACACATAATTGCAGTGTGAACGATGGTACTGGAGGACCGGGCTCCGTTCTCCCCCAGGTGATTTTTCTATAAGATCATCAACGCAGAATGTGATTTTGATGAGGGGCATCCCTTTGTAAAGCTTGCGGCGGTCTCTGCTGGGATTAGACCCAAGCTCAATATAATAAACAGAACACTCTCATGCCTGTGATGTCTCTCATGGGTTAAAAAAACTGCATAATCGTTATATCTTTTGGTAAATTTTAAATGTACAGTGGGGAAAATAAGTATTTAGTCAGTCACCAATTGTGCAAGTTCTCCCACTTAAAAAGATGAGAG
>JARVGW010000161.1:13651945-13671586 GCA_031762495.1 Anablepsoides rubrolineatus
GCCTCTCTCATCTTTTTAAGTGGGAGAACTTGCACAATTGGTGACTGACTAAATACTTATTTTCCCCACTGTATGTGGCTGAGTTTATATTTAGTAAAGCATGAGTGCAGCATTTAAATTAACATAATACATTTTTAAAGCAAATGTTTTATTTGCTTTTAGCACTTTTTCCGCCCTATTATTTGCTTTACCGTTCGCTAGCTGCAAATCCTATTTTCCCTCATATGTGAAGAGGTCACTTGGACGAGGAGCGGCTGATGAGTCAACATGTTTGTCGGCCGTGATGACAGCACCTGTGTGCGAATGTACATAAACAGGCAGAGAGCTCTCTTTGACCGACACTCCACTGACCAGGATCAGCAAATGTTTTCTATCACTCAAAGCCCACACACGTCCCTGGAGAGATGAATGTAGTCACCCACACACAGACTCTGCAGGGTAAATAGCTGCTTATTGTGTTTCTGGCAACACCGTCCTTCTCCCAGAATGACCCTCGTGGTTTGTTTGTTCCAACATGAATTATTGAACTTAAGAAATGTGGCACTTCTAGTGATCACAAGAGCAGCTGCAGCAGCAAATGTCGTCCGTTAAAAGGATGGTGCAGTTTTCTGGGTGGAGTTTGCGTGTCGTCTCTGTGCAGAGTTTTCTTCACTAACTCTAGTTTTCTCCGACAGACTAAAAACATGGATGATAGCTATGTACCTCTGGACAGCCTATGATGTGTGTGATTGTCTCATTTGTGTTTATGTGGCCCTGTGAGAAACGTCTCGACCTGTCCAGAGATGACAATGACTGCTTGAGATAGACACCAGCTTCCCCACAACCCAAAAGAAAAAAAAAGGGTGGATGAATTAGAAGGACTGTTTAGGACAATTTTTCATATTACTGACCAACTTGTCAGAACCCGCCACAACTTTGGTGGACCAAAGCCCTGTCCTCACATCCTCAAACACCATGAGGTATTTTCTGGTAGTGGTTGGTTGAGGGTTATGGGTACAGACATACAGTCCCCTCCAAAATAATTGGAACAGCAAGTCTCTTGTTTTTCTTCTACACTGAAGACATTTGGGTTTAAGAGCAAAAGATGAGCAGTGGGTACATCAGGTACGTATTGGTGAATTAAACAACAGGATCTCCCAATTGTATTGGATATTTTATATTAAATCATCCTTCTTTTACTATGTTAGGGCAAACATTCTCAAAGATCACAACACACGACCTTTTGAGTAATCATCATGTGTTAGCCCCTGTGGAGCAGTGGAGGCTGCGTGCACATCCCCGAGATGCAAACACTGGATTTTTGCTCATGTAAACAAATCTGTGTGCTTTGCTAATCCAACCAGAGGTAGACTGCTGTCAGAGTGGATCACTGTCTGTCAGCGTACTCCTAGGGGCTTATATTTGTGCGGGGGGGGTTGATTTGCCTAACAATGTGGTTTCTTTCTTTCTAAGGCTTGGACACAAATCATCTTATTTTTTTTTTGTTTGTTTTCAACAGAGGAAACTGTGTTTTAACACAAGTCACAGAAAGTCCAACTCAGAGAAAACAGCTGTTTCCCCCCCTCTCCATCCTCCCCCTCCCTCCCTAAAGGCTTAAACATGGACTGATCTCAGTTTGAGATTAAAGTTTTGGGATAATGTCATGAGCACTTACTGGGCACTGTGCATCCAATGAAAAACCTGTCCCTTTGCATTATGGGTAACATTTTTATTTTATTTTATTTATTTTTTGGTAGAGGCAGAGTCTTGCTGAAAGCAAAAAGAAAGAATTTCCCCAGACTCTGCTGCTTTGTGTTTGCATTCATGAAGGGATTAAACCAAATAAAATGCTTTTGAGATGCTGAAAAGGGACAGTAAAGAAGATTTTATATTTACTTAAGTACAATATAAATATAGCAATGAAATCCTTCATAAATATAAAGTCTCTGTACAAACCCTTAACTGAAAGGACCTAAAACTGACATATTCTAGCATCATTACTACAAAGCATTAGTTAGTAGCATGTTGCTGTTGTAGCTACTGAGAGTGGAGCAGTTCTGTGAACAGAAACAGATAAAACTGAGAAGTTCTTTAAACTTCAGCAATATGTTGTTTTTTTTAAAAAAAACTAATGTCTTGAACTATTGTAAAACCATAAAAGTAACCAATGATTAAAGCTTCAACTTTTAAAGTTTGGGGTCGAGTAAAATGTATTTTTTTTAATTTGGTACAGTAAGTATAACACATACATTGCCTGGATATTAACACATTTACTTACAATGAAAGGCAGTAAGAATGTTGAAACTAAAAACTTACAACGTTTTGGGATCATATTTTCTAAAACCTGTATGTATTTTTCTGAACTGATGGTGTCTTTCCAGTTGTGTAATAGTTAGGGGCACTAATGCACACCTATAACATCAGAGAGGCTTTTCGACTGTGTGCTGACACCAGGCTGGATGGTTCCTCTCCTCTTTTATATAGAGGATTTGACATTAGCAATTTTCAAAATATCTTTTAATTTTACATAACTTTCCAACTTTTCAGATATGATACCATTTTTGACAAGTAAAACTTTACTTTTGTCTTCTTGAAGTTAAATACTTTGTATTTGCTATCCTGTACAAACTGTGTGAATATCTACTGAAAGTAAAGGCACTTCTCCTCAAACATAGGCAGCCAGCACGCCTAAGGAAATTACATTATCATCTTATTCATATGTCCCCCAGCCGCCCCTCACTTCCCTCTACCCTGATCCTCTCATTTCTCTTTCTTTGCATCTGTAGGGACAAGTAATGAAAAGCCTTTCTGTGCTTTAATCGGATGATGGATTATATTATTAGGTGTGATGGTAAAAAAAAAAAAAACGAACTCAAAGAGCATGAATGTTAAAAAAGCACGGAGAGAACGACAGAGCAGCGACGTGATGGAATGTTTTGACAACCTCCTCTGAAGGAGCGAGGATGTGGAGAGCTGCAGATGCACTCATGTAACACTGAGAGTAGGTCACAGTTTAACTGATGTTTCAACCCTGGCATAGTTCCTCGGAGACGTAGTGCTACAGATCTCATCATGTCCTCCCCTGCCTCGCTCCAGTCCAAAGAAGACAGGCAGATTGCACAGGGCCCCAGGTAGTTCTCCTGGGAGTGTGGGAGGGGATGGAAGGAGTTTAATTTAAAGGGGGGGGACTCCAAACTTCTGGAAGATGCCAACTAAAACTTATTTATCTGTGTTTAATTTCTCTGTAGGGAAAATTGCTGGTGAGTTTATTTGCTAGAAAAAATAAATGTATTTTAGGACAAGTTGGGAGATGTGCAAGATTGTGTCCCTGTTCTCCTAAATGACTCCAAAGCCACAGAGGCCTCCATCCTCTCCTCCAGCTCCACAGCTGTTTGAACTCTTTTACCCAATGCAAAAGGCAAAAATGTTAGGATTTGTACTTTTGTTTGAGTATTGTATTATTTCTATGCTTGGCAGAGCAAGTAAAAACATTTTTTGTTGGGTAGATTATTTATTTGTTGTAACAATTGTGCAAGTGTTTCATGTGCAGAACCGACTCAGCTCTACTGCTCATCCCACTAATGCATGTTCCTTACAAATGTGGCACCATTTAAAAGTTAAATTAACAGGCAACCCAATACAAAATGTCTGCTACACCTCTTTTATCTTTACAAATTTAAAAATGGCTGCATTCAGTTAATTTAACAAATATTAAGTTAAAGATCCTCATCCCCAACACATACTCTAAAAGCTCTTTTGTACTAACTGAATGTTGGGGAGGTTCAGGCGTGTGGAAATGCTTTTTCAAATCGTGCGTCATTCCTCGCAGAGGCCCGGCTAATCTTTCAATCAATTTCAGTTTGTCTTATGTTCAGCCTGAGTAAGCACATTTGTGTCTTAAGCACTAAACTATGAATAACAAAAACGGCCTCTTTTATATAGTAACCAAAGGTATTCCATTTTTAAGCTCCTATTTTTGTTTTGTTTTTACAAATAAAAAAGATTCGATTTGAGAACTGATCCAACTAAGATGATTTGTGTTCTGATGATGCGGCCATTTGATAACATAACTCCATGCCTGTAAATCTGTAGATGTCATGTTAACGTATGGAAGCAGCATTTGTTTGAAGCCTTTTTGTCCTGTATTGGTTTTGTCTGCAGAGCCACAGCTGAAAGGCATTGTTACCCGGCTGTACAGCCAACATGGATTCTACCTGCAGATGCAGCCCGATGGCACTTTGGGCAGCACAAAGGAGGAAGGAAGCTCCTTTAGTGAGTGTACCTTTTATTTATTATGCTACATGTATGCTTTTGTTGTAAAACATACATGTTGTTGTTTTTTGCACCAATTACAGGGAGAAAACACTATATGAAATATATATATAAAATATATATAAATATATATAAAATATATATAAAAAAATGAGATTTTCACCAGCATATAGTTAAAAGGAAAGGCCAAATATTCCTTGAAGGAATGCGTCTCACCCATCATCTTTGATGGCAGAGTTTTAGACTAAGATCACTTTAAGTTGAGTTTTTGAGTATTTGTGGTCTTTGTGAATCAAGTCGACTCCAAAAGTTGATCAATTGTAGATGTCAGCCATCAATTTGTTTTCTGAACGTGTCATTAAAAGTTTTGTAGATCACAAGATATTTTAATGGTACATACAAATACACAGACACGGCAAAAGCCATCACTGCTTTGCCTTTTGCTTTCAGCGATGGGTGATAAAAATGGAACAGAGCCTGTCCTCAGTAAGAGAAATGTCTACCGTGGGTAAAGTTATTGCTGCACAGAACTAAACAGAACCACAGCAGAGCCATGCTGTGCCATACGGGCCCTCAGGCTGAGGAGTTGAGGAATAAGTGAGGATTTCATCAGTTCACCTGTCAAATTAATTTAAATTACTGCTGTTATTTTTGTACTTAAATAAAAAAAAAGTAAAATGGTGTCAAACTGGCTGCCAAACTTTTGACAGTTTAGTGTTTCCTCTCTTTGAAATGTTCAGATCACAGATGGGGATTTTTATTAGCTGTCTGCTTTTCACTAAAGTTAAAGTTTTTAACCACAGAAAGCCAAGATGATGTCATTGTTCGATGTGACCTTTAGCAAAAAAAAAAGATATTCAGACTGAAAATTCTTCATTCTTTCTGACACATAAATATTTCCTTGTATTTACCATGTTGACCTTAGAGACTGTAGTTTGAAAGAGAAATTGCATTTATTTACCACAGTTTAAATGTTGCTTTTGTGTTCCTTAAAGCAGTTTAAAACTCACAAACATTGTAAATGTGAAAGTAATCCACTTTTATATTTTTATTTTTTATTTTTTTGGCTAGAATGGAGATTTGCATCAAAATTATTACAAACACCATCTAGTGAGCTTGGTAACTAAAAAAACACATCTTAGAAAAAAAAAATCACTCAATATAAAAAAAAAATCCCTCACAAGAGTCACAATTAGTAGAACACCTGTCTCTGATGGGTCAAATCTAGTTTAAAATATTTTAAAATATTAAAAGAGGAGTAGATGCTTTACAAGGGTAAACCTTTTTCCACTATTTCTGAGGTTTGATGTTCCCATAAAATTCCAAATTACCTATAGTATTTCCTAACAAAAATTAAATATTTGATGTTTTCTATGTTCCATTGTAAATAAAATATGGGTTTATGAAATTGGCAATCCTTGCCTCCAGTTTTTTCATTTCGATTTTACACAACGTCCCAACATTTTTAGAATTAGGACTGCAGTTATTTTCTATATTTAGAGGCTGTGAAAAGCACAATGAAGGTGACTTGATGTTGTGGTTCTATAAACATGAACTCTAAGAGGTCGCAGCATTTGGGTTTTTAAATGTCATCGCAGCAGTGATACTGGAGCCTTTTAACCTGCTACAATGAAGACAGAATGTGTTTCGCTGGATGTCCCAGTCACCTGACTTTCTCTAATGTCCTGTGTCATTTTTTCTCTCTCAAACTTTTCTTTTTTTTCCTGGATTTAGCACAGTTCAACTTAATTCCAGTGGGGCTGAGGATTGTGGCAATTCAAGGGACAAAAACAGGGCTGTACCTTGCCATGAATGGAGAAGGATACCTTTATACCTCGGTGAGTATAAACTACAGATCTGTTGACTTTAGAAGAAAAAAATAACTCGGTATATCACAAATCTATCATATATGGGTTTGTTACTGCTACAAAAATCCCCCAACATGTTAAGCTGACGCTGATCATTTTACCACAAGCCAATGTTCTTTTGGGGAACTCACACTCACCATCAGATCTTCTCTACAGCTGGCCTGTAGATGAGTGTAAACTGTAGTGTCCTAGCCTGATGATGTTGCTCTTATGTGCTGGGCCATTTTTTACAGTGGCTGTTTTGTTTATGTGTAACTGGTCACAGTCCTCCTGGCATTTAACAGATACTGGCTACAGTCTGGGCTAAATCATTTTCGATGGCCGCTGAGAAAATATGCTGCACCAGAATTAAATTTAAATCCTTAATGTACTTTCAGATACAGGTAAGCTCTTTAATGATGATAAATAATAAACTCGAAAACACTCTAAAGTGGAAGGTATAAAGACTGCACAATCTCTCATCATCTTACCTGTTTCTGCTTTGCTTCTGTGTCCCGAAAAAAATAAATTAAAAAAAAGCAGGGATTTCCTCAGAAGGAGCTTTACTGCAGCCCACACTGACCTCTTTCTGAGAATTTCCTCACACAAACTTACACACAGCTACAGCACCAGGTTTATACAGTCTGTGCAGCAGAGCAGCTGTTTTCTTTTATGTTATTATGTGTTAGATTTAATAGTGATTTTCTCCATGGTGCAACAGATGTAGTTCAGGTGGCATAATAAAAAGCTTTGTGGATTTTTTTTGCTTTTGCATTTCAAACATTACAGGACATTATGTGACCTTGGTAGTTATTATGATAAATAAGCTATTTGCTGCCTTCAGAGGAGCCATTTTTACTGACAGATTCTTCCTGTTCCTTACTGTTTTCATGCACCACCTTACCTGTAGCGGTCATTCTGTTGAAACAGGCTCTCTCTCACAAGCAAAGGAGATGATTTGTTGCTGTGTTTTCAGGTACAAATTTTAGCTCTTTTTTTTTCCAACTTTTCATTGACAAGAGGTATGTAGGAAAATAAGTGGTGGTGTTGATTTGATAAAGACTAAGATGGTTATTGACATTCAGGAGTTCATGAGTTGTTCTTGTTACAAGGTGTTTAAAGGTGACTCGTACTAACAGACTGGGTAAACAGACAGGCAAATTGTCTTAAAATAGAGGGAGACATGTGGCTAAATACACCAAGGTACACAAGAATGATAAATTACAGGAGGAACAATTAAAAGACATAGAGGGAGAACTGGATAGGAAAGTAAATTACTTTTAACACAAGTAGAAAATAAAATTAAACATGAAAATTCCATGGAGGTTGTCACAGACACATTTTCCGATGGGACTGTTTCCTGACTGAATAAGTCACATGACACACATCAAGAGGAATTTTGATGAGCGCCTGACCTCAAAGTGCTCAGGCGTCCAAATTGAAGCATTGAATGTGTTTTTGACACCCAAATCGCATTTGGTGTGAATGCAGCGTAAGACACATTAAAGGCATATCTTTTCCTTTATGTGGTTTTCACATTTAAATTGACATGTATGACATCACCTGCTGCTGGAACTTAAAAAAAAAAACTATCACTTTTTTTTTACAGGATAGGATAAATGGTTGACATTAGACAAAGTAGCAAAGACAATAATTGGAAAGGACAAAAGAGACATGGGGCAGATCTGTCAGGAAAAAAGACATTATGCCGGGGCAGCCAATTAAGGAGAACTCAGGAAGGACACAATCTATTCTTTCTGATAGACTCATGATCCGTGTTGTATCAAAGTGCTCTGTTCAAGCTGCTCAGGTAAAATAGTGGGAAGAAATGCTGGCAGTTTGCAGAGATAATGTAACAGCTAATAGTACAAAAAACAACCCACTATTATTTATGTCTGCTGTGGAAAAATTAAATGTGGAAGAATGTTTGGTGTATCAACAGGAACATTTCAAATATCACTCAGCATCTCAGAGTAATAAGTCCCCTGCACATCATCATCATCATCATCATCCACTCTGCTGCTGTCATAAGAGCATAATTTGTATAATAGAGCACTGGGGATGGAGTATCCAAGTGTCCCGGCAGACGGTATTAACTCTCAGTCTCATAGTCTGTAAACTCCTCTTAATAAGCACATCTCTGTCTCACTGACTTATGTAACGTGGCGTGTCATTGTGCATCTACATCCCACTCAGCAGCACCAACAACATGCCCTTCTGGTGCTCCCCCCTCCCCCTGCGT
This sequence comes from Anablepsoides rubrolineatus, assembly GCA_031762495.1. NCBI lineage: Eukaryota > Metazoa > Chordata > Actinopteri > Cyprinodontiformes > Rivulidae > Anablepsoides > Anablepsoides rubrolineatus. Next base: position 13,660,286 of record JARVGW010000161.1, read on the forward strand.
GTGCACAACAGATCATGCCCGTGTGTCTGCCTGACAGAGATGTGATGTGAATGGGGTTTACGGTGCCGTGCGAGGAACGCAACAGAGATTGTGGCGGTATTACTGCGGCACGGCAGATTTCACCGTGGAACTCAAGGGATTATTCAAGAAAGGCTGGTGGGGGACGGCCGGCAGACGCAGAAGTCCTGTGACCCCTGCTGTCTGCATGGGGGGACTGCAAATAATTGCACGTCACGATCCTGAAACATGGCTTGAATTCCAGAAGTCGGAGCTGCATTTTCAGGGGCATTCGCTCCTGGTTCTGTGTCGCTATGGAACAAACCAAACATATACCATGACTTATGATCACCTTTTTTATTCCTGATCATTATGCTGTAATTAGAAAAATACAAATTGTTTGATTTAAAGAACTCTTCCCTTTCAAAGTGTATTATTAGCACTTCACAGTCTGTGTTCAGTAGTATAAAGATGCTTTGTGTGTACGGTGGCATAAAGAGCTAAGCTTCTCGGAGCAGAATGTATGTAATCAGACACAAGGGATGAAAAAGGAGGTGGTGAACGTGTGCAGGGTGGGTCGGGATGAGACTCCGCATCATAAAACAGTTCTTCTGGTCTTAGGGATTCTCGGCACGGACACCACATATTACCTTTCTTCAAGACAGGAGGCACACATAAGGAGTACAGTCGCATAAGTCTTTTCATAAGTCCCTGAATAAAGAATGAGACTATTATGGATTTATGGTTGAACATGAAAACAGTCTGTCAACACACCACTTTAAACAGTTCATCACTTAAAAAGTGTTGCATTTGTTCAAGTGATTAAACAAAGCTTGTCAGAATTAATGTGCCATGTCTTGGTCAAGCTCACAGAACGTTTAATGGAAAACATGAAAACAAAATCTTGAACTTTTGGGTTGTATACTACGATCAAAAGTTTAGTATGGAGTATGTAGGCTAATTATTGCAAACATGACTAGAACTATGCCACTTTCTGATCTGTTACGCAAATTATTTCCTTTAAGAGGAATTGAACACACAACATTGCTATAAATGTTGTTGGATTCGGTGGCTGAGAGTCATCCTCAATACAGGCTGTGAGGGCTAACAGATTTGACGAGATCTCACAATCAAAATTAGACTGCAAAAAACGCATTTATGTTTTTAACCAAAACATTTTCTTATCTGTCCCTTTTTATTATTAGATGATTTTAGTTAAACACTCAGTCATAAATGGGCGATATGCATTTCTTCTTTAAATACAGGATGAATTGAGAAAAGGTGTTATTAGGTGTTATTAGGTGTTCTTAACCAATGACGTTTCAGCTTTTGCTCCTCAAAGAAAAAAAAAAGGTCTCTTGATCTACTTTGTTACCCAGCACACCCTCTGTCCCCTCTGAGTGATCTTCTGCTCTCCTTCCTGTCTCTCCTGCTTTTTCCCCTCCCTGGGTCTCTCCCTTTCCAGTCTTCTTTTTCTCTGGCCCGATTAATAATGAATGAAGCGGATCATCTATCGATCCCGTCCTCGCTGGTAGCGCAGCAGAAGATATCAAACCTGTCAGTGGATCCTAAAATAGCTCTGCACTGTGAGGGCGATGCATGTTTTTTATTTGAGTTAGGGTAGGTGCTTCTTTTGTTGTTGTTGTTCCACAGTTGGGCTCTTTAAAGCTTGAGAAGGGCGTCGCCCTTTTGAAGGAGCACGGTGACAATCTGTGATAATTGTGAAACTAGACCATCTCAATCTCATTTGGCTCTTTATTAAAGTTTGTCCATATCTGGCTGTGGACCTTTGGCCCTCCTCTGTTGTTTAGAGTCTTAAAACATTTCTGCACTCAGCTATTTCTGCTCTGCTGCTCTCACTTAATCAATCCAGAGGATTGGCTGAGCTGACTGGGAGGGAAGGACCCTGTTGAGACACTAATAGGGACTAAGAGAGATGCATGTCTGTCTCTGCTGGTTAAAATCACTGGTCAACATTATGCAGGGTTCAGTAATCTTTATGTTGAGAACCGGGAAGGGGGGGGGGGCACAATCCGTCACAATGACTGGCTTAAACTGCTGGATTTGATCCAAGTTCTGCTCATTTAATTTATTCAGCCCCTTCAGATTCAGCCAGCATGGACAATTAACAGAACACAGGAGTGGCCCCATAGTAATTGACTTTCGGGTGACTGCGACGTGATGCCTTTTACTTGTGTGAACTGACTGTGCATGGAACGATGGTGCAATCCAGAGAAGTGCATGGTATCATTAACTGGCCATGAGTGTGAGGCTGTTTCTGCACGTTAGACCAGTGGTGGACTGATGATCCATCCAACATGTGAACGGCCCCTTCTTCCAACCGTGCAAAGGCTTCAGCCTCTCCATTAAGAAATGAATAAAGTAATGCCTTTGTTTTGTATATCTACAGCCAAAAGCAAATATGCACAAATGCAGTGTCTCCTAATCTTTTTATTTAAAGTACCCAACCACAAGTCCTACAACAGTCTATAAACCAAAGTCCTTCAATTCGAGTTATTGACTTTAACATTTATCTTTTTGGCTTTTGCCCAAAGCAGAATAAAAAAAAAGTACAATTCAAGCAGAGGCAAATCAAGGAGACAGTTTAAAATCTGATACATTTATCAGCCTAATCAGTTAAATGAATTGGCAACAGCTTTGATAGCCAAATTATTATGACATTAGTTTGTACAGAGTAATTGTAAAAAGTAGTTTCAACGTTTAAAAGCAACTGTTATTTTTTCTTCTAAGTGAACGTCTGCCAGGGATATTTTTTTTCCCTAACAAACAAATTTTGAAATGAGGGGTCTTGTAGAAAAGGTAGTCAATATCCTATTGGCTGTAGATAACTTTTTGAACAACCTTGGAGAAATGGAGTTTAACAGAAATCACAGGCTGTATCTCAATTCAGGGACTGCATCCTTCAAAGTTTGATATTGTTTGCCACCCAATCTGTGGGCTTCTTCTCATGTGTCTGATGAAAGTGGCCTACAAAACCCCAAAAATGAAGACTACATCTCAGCATCCTTCCCGGCCAAAGATATCTCAGTATTCTTCGCAATGTCAGCAAACTAAACAAAAAAAATAAAATAAATCAAGCATTCTGCCCTCGCACACATGCTGCCATGCACTGGAGTTTAGTTTTAAAGGAAAATTTAGCAGTTTTCTTAAAACATTTGCACATTTTTTTAGTCTTCTGATTTCTTTTCCTGTTTTATTTATTTATTTTTGTTTGTGTTCTTGCAGGAGAACTTCACTCCAGAGTGTAAGTTTAAAGAGAGCGTGTTTGAGAACTACTACGTTACGTACTCGTCCATGCTGTATCGTCAGACGCAGTCTGGACGCTCTTGGTATATCGGCATCAACCGTGACGGTCAGATTATGAAGGGCAACCGGGTGAAGAAGACGAAGGGAGCCGCACATTTCCTGCCTAAAGTCATAGAAGGTTTGTGTCTCATCAATTACTTTAGCTCATTTTTTAAGTTGCTGTTTATCAGCTGTAGTTATTCTATCTTTGTTACACAGTTGCGATGTACAAGGAGCCGTCGCTTCACGAGCTCGCCAGTGAGCCGGTGAGTCCCCCTCGGAAGGCGGCAAAGACTTCAGATTCTCCATCCCTGAAGAACGGACGGAGAGAATCTGCCAAGGCTGATGCCTCCTAGCACAGGAGACTGAGGGTGGGACAGAGGGCACGAGTGACACTGGGAACTCAGTTGCCCATAATGCACTGAGGGTGGCTAAAGGAACAGCACTCAATGGCCACCACACTCCAGAAGTGCACTACGAGATGCTGAGGGTTAGAGAACCAAGAAGGCCGAGAGAGGAGTCCCCGCCCCCTCCCAGAGAAAAGCCCAGGGTCCAAGAAAAGGCTCCGCCCCCACCTCATGTTACGCTCTGCCCCAGTGTAACCTCACAGTTGTCTTTTTTTGCAGCAAGCTTTTTGTCTCTTCTTACACACTTTGCGTAACACATTATTGACCACTCTTGATTCAGTATCATAGTCCTCACCCATGGACCCATTTTAGGACCCAAAGTTGGCGACAGTGTGGCTCAGGTCAGCCCTCAACCCAGCACTTTAATAACAGCTAATCACCAGGGCAAACAAAAGCTCACAGCCAGATGAGTCTGGGTCAGATCACACCAGCGGGCCAATGTGGAAAATAATTATAATTAGTTGAATAAGCCCAGTTAATCTTCACTGGTTCTGTCACATGGTGTTTGAAATTGGAATCACGCCAATAAAAAGCGACATTCTGCCTGCCAGGATGATATCAATGCTAAATTTTGTGAGATCTGACTCAGAAATGGTGCTGATAAATCTGATCAGGGTAAAATCAGGATCCTAGAGAAGAGGAAAAGTGTTTAAAAAAAAAGCCCTACAAAAAAAATATTATGTGATTAATAAATCAAAATTGTTTTAAAATTAAACAAAATGATCTAAATAAATCTAAAAATATACATTTAAAAGTGTCATTAAATAAATAATTTCTATACAAATAATTTCTTGGAAGACGAGCCATAAAATCCACATGCAATACTAGAAGTTTGGAACTTTAACTAAAAGGAATAAAATTGTGCAAAGATTTTTTTTTTTTTTTGCATAAAACATAAAATAAAATAATAAATAAATAAATAATATATGATTTGGGGGGTAAAAATAGCGGTAATACGTTGACATATCAGGTTAAGTCCTGGTTGTGTTTGGATTTTAATGTCTGAAAAAGTAAAGTAATAAACATATAAACTTAATTCTCCCTCTTCTGTCAGCATGAAAGTAGGTTTGAAGGCCAACATCAGAGCCTGTGAGTTGCAGCACTTGTTATTCTGACGATGTCTGGCAGCTTATCCACTCACTTGCTATATCAAATCACCTTGGACGAATTGCCCCTCAAAAAAATGGACTTGTCTGAGTGAATGTCTTGGTGTGTTTGTGCTCTAACCCCTGTGAGTGGATGGACTGTAAGAGTCTCCGTGTGTGTGTGAGAATGAGGCAGAGGAACTGTGGGTAATCTCTTCTGTGTCCTTCACACTGAGCACAGCGTCGTGTCTCTGATGTGTCTGTGAGGAAGTGATACTTCATCCATCTTGTGAACCATTTTCCCTGACATTTAGTCCCGTATACATTCTAAAATAGCACGGACCGGGATTTTCTGGGCCACTTTGTGCTTGAAGGTAGTTCATTATTAAATGGATGATTTCTTTGCGCGGTCAGTCAACGGTTTTGATTGTTTTCCCCATGAGTTAAAGGCCTGGCATTCCTCGAAGGAACGCCTATCGCCTGCCAGCTTCCACGCCAGAGTTTTAGACTCAGATCATCTTATGGGAAATGACAACTGTACCTATTTAAACCTTGAAATAATAATGCACAGACTCATGCAATATTGTAAACTATCAGATTATATGTTGGGAATGACTCTCAGCTACTATCACTTCAAATTTTAGCTGAATTTCTCTAAGACTGGCTGAGTTATAACCATTTTCTTTAATCAGTTGTTAATATATGTTCAGTGATTACTTACTGAAAGTTTCATTAAAATTAATTCAGTGATTCAAAAGATATTTTGCTAACAGTCCAACAATGTCGACTTTCTATAGTAAATGCCAAAGTTTAAGCTATGAGTGGCAATTGAGGTGTTTGTATTGGGGATGACTCTTAGCTACAGCCCACCAAATCTTAACACAATATCAGTAAAACCGTCCAAATTGTAACCGTTTTTGTTGTTTTCTCAGGTTCATTGGATGTGGAGCTTTGAATTGGCTCTGCTTAGTAAGACAGGATGAAAGAGAGACGTTGGGGAAACGTGGAGGACAAAAGGCAGGTCTTAACGCAAACTGTAACGTAAAGTGACTGAAGGGCAGTTCCAGGATGTGAAATGGAGGCTCTTCGAATGTCGAGGGCGAAAAGCAAGTGTGAAAGTGTAAAACAGGTCATCGCACGGAGGCGGCTCGTTTGGAAAGTGAGGAGGATTAGCAGGTGTATTCTCGGGGAATGTTGATAAGGAATTTATGCAGGGAAACAAGCGGAGGAGCTTTGGCAGAGTTGCATGCAGCATGTTGATATGATAATGACTGTGAGACAAAGAAACAACTACGGCTCTGCACGCTCCTTATGACAGGGGGTTTTTGGAGGAAATGAGTTGCTCTTTTTTTTTTGCCCTCCATTTTCTGTTGTTTTTTTTTTGCAAGGAATATCATTTCGTTTATATTCTGATATTTTAAAAACACCAATGCTGTGTGTCCCTGAGGATTTGGATGAGCTCAGTTTGTGTATTACTGACAAATGTATGATATCAAAGTGTTTCTGCCGCAGGTGACACACAGGATTGTGTACCTCTGAAGTTACACACGAGCTCATGATATGAAAGTAAAGCTGTAGGGTGATGCAAAGTAGTCACTGAGTGGCATGAAGAGAATATTATTGCCCGCATCTTTCCTATTATTGTATACAAATTGGCTTCAACTAATATAAATGCTTCAAAATGAAAGTTGAATTCTTTAAAAGGAATAAGATCGCTCCAACCCACTTGTTGGTCAAGGTTGTAAACAAAGCTCTTGCCTGTTCTGTTGATCCTCAAGATATGTGATGGGAATGACTCTCACCTACTACCACACCACAGGCAATTACATGGTTACAAAAAGCAAAATACTAACAAAACAATGATATTCCTTGAGACTAACCCAGCATCTTAAATTATATTTTAAAACTAATTATTTCTTTTTTTTTTTTTGAGTAACTCTTTGATTGTTGAAACTCATGAGAATAGAGTAAGTAAATTTACAGAAATTGTGTTCTATCAAGTTAAACTCCTCCCCTGGATTTTAGTTTTATATAAGCACATAGTTGGTGTAAAAGTGAGGAATGTTTCAGTAAGTTGTCCAGATGGTCAGACTGCAAGTAGGAACAGAAAGTGTTGCAATAAATAATCGGAAATAAGAGAAAAGCAAACAAAAAATGTTGAAAAGCAAGACGGAAACAGGAAAGTATTGTGTGAGAAAAGGAAAAAAAAAAAAAGAAAATGGAAGAAAAAGCAGAATGTTAAAAAAGGGTTTTTGTCAAAAAGTGCTCCGTTAGGGAACGTTGGGCTTCGTGAAGTTAAGATGGGGACAAGAAAAACAAAAGCAGGAAGTGTTCACGGTGAGAGTTTTAATATATTTCTCCTCGTCCTGAACACGGCTCCTTAACTGCAGAATCTACAGCCCGTTAACTTTCTGTTCCACACAACGCAGCCTGTAGGCGTGTGTTTATAAGGTTATTGTATGTATGTGTGCGTGTGTCCATGAGTAACAGTAAGACAATATAAAAGGCAGAGGGTGACAAATGTTCAAATTCAACAAAAAAGCAACGTGGACATCATCAGAATGAAAAGTTGCAAAATATAAAGCAAAAGGTGCTCAGATTATTAAAGGGACATATCATGCAAAAACCCGTTTTTTTTTAGCCCCTAAATATATTTTATTGTGAACTTGAAGTCTCTAGGAGTGCAGAAAAGTTTAATTTAGTTTATCTCTGTGCTGCAGAGATATCTTTATTGTCTGTTTGAGTCCTATTTTTCAAACCAGAAAGAGGGGTTTGTGGAGTTACAATAAGGAGGAATCCCTGCCACAGAGTTGAGGAAATTTTAATTGATCATTTTGACAGACTTTTAGAATACATCAACTTTATCAGAATTGTTTAGACTAACAGGTAATGATTACTTTCACACAGCACTGATTCATCCTAAATGTTTGAGAATCCAAAGCTGCAATGTACTGTAAAAAACTCCAACATCCAGGAAAAAACCCAAGTGTTTGAGTTGAGGCTGCTTATGAATTATGGCGCTTCAAATCACACTTAATGCTGGGTAATAATTCAACACATTAAAATAAAATATTGGTGTGCTACGAGAAACTGCTCTGAGGTATGCATCCATGTCTCGTTTGATCTGTTTTGTCTGTTGTGATTTTTTTTTGTCATTGTCAACACATTTTTGCAAATCCTGTTGTCCTGATTTTATTCCAAGTTCTTGTTCCAAAAAAGCTTTCAATTTAAGCAGAACTCTGTGTAACCAGCGCCCTCAGATGGTTGAAGAATGTAATTGCAAGTGACATATGGTTTGATGAGGTGTTTTTTTTTTTTGTTTGTTTGTTTGTTTTGTTTTCAGCAAATCTTTATGTTGTGACACTTTGACTGCAAATCTGTCAGATTCAGTCAGGACAGCAGTTATGATACCTTTTTGAGTCCGTAAAATCTAAATGATGCAGTTATTAGAATTAAACTGGTCTTTTCTGCTCATTTTGATTTCACTAAACTAAAGGAATAAGGGAGTGATGGTACATGATGGCGCTGTGTACAAAATATATTTATTCTGTAAAAATATGAGAGAAATTTGGACACACACACATATACACACAATGGATGGCAGTATTTCAGAAATAAAGCCAACATGATAACTAAAATGCTAAAAATGAATCAAAAACATTTTTTTAAATTTCTTAAATGCTGCCACTTCACAGGTTTATGTCCATAAAAGTGTATAGATGTATCTGATGTTCTGTATCATATTTGTTTCGGTCTCACATGTAGTTATTCATGTTAAAGTGTTTTCTTGTTCTTTTCCTGCTTTTGGGTCATGCTACCTGTAAATCCCTCAAAGGAAGGCATAGCTGCTCGTGTGGTGTGTTTTGTTTTATATACTGTTGTATCCATAATTGTATGAATCCTGGACAACATTGAGATAAAACTGGATTCCACTGTGCGACTAAGCTGTGAGTTGAAAGAAAGAAACAAAAAGAGCATCTTTAAATGGCGACGTGTTTCAGAATCCTGCTGTTACAGATGCTTAACTCCTCTCTCCCACCAATCAGTCTTCCAAAACCACTGATGCTTACTTTTTTTTAAACAAACAAAGGGGAAGGTTTTAAAAGCCATAACTTTAAAAAAAGGATTTAAATAAAAGGGGCCTTGGCAGTTATAGCCACAGAGAGCAGGCCTGACTCCTCAAACTCCTCCGGAGCAAAACCCAGGATTTCTGTTGGACTCCTTCACAATAATCAAATGGTATTGCTTTCTCTTTTTTTTTTTTCGGAGAGCTCCAAGTGGAAGAGAACAAGACCAGCATTATGCAATGAGAACTACCAGCCTGCACTCGAGACCAAACAAAGCCAAGAGGCCATCTGCAAAACAACAAAGGCAATTAGTGGTCTGCAATAAAAAAAAGGACAAACTGTCCAGAGTGACTTTTTTTTTATTTAAAGCATGCATACATTGGCTCTTAAAGGACGAGTCCCTCTCAGTATCTACAGAGACAAGCTCTCGAGTCGCCCTCTCTCCGTCTTTGTCTTCAGACCTGTGTACATTTCTACAACCCCCACACCCCCCCATGTGTGAACTGAAAGGAGATGTCCTATTCCGAAATATTACTCAATAAAATAACATATATTTGTATGATTGTAAGCAGTGCCTGCTTGAAATTTTGTCTTATTTCTCCTATATTTGAAGTCCCTCCAATACATATTATTAGATTTCCCTCCAGGTGCTAGAGGTCATGCATGTCTTTTTTTTTTTTCTTGTCCTCCTTTTATTCGTCCTTGCTGTCGCCCACTGGGTTTCACACTCTTATAAATCAAAAACCTAATCCTTGTAACATTAGGAAATATATAGGTGGGAACAGATTATTGAAAGAGGGCATTACATGTAATTTAAAGCAATGAGGATTTCTATTAGTGCAGTAGGTGAGTTATGAAGGACAGCTGGAGGAGGTTAGAGGCTAAATCAGCTGAATATGTGGTTCAGTCATTTCTTTTTAGAGAATTACATAAGTACTACCTTTTCATGTTTAATGGATCAGGTTTGGAGTAAAGTAAGGATAGCAGTGTTTGTACAGGTTTGAAATGAAAGTTTAGGGAACAAAATGAGCCTTTTTGTGCAGGTTTTATTCAACACACTCAAACAACAGAGTTATGAGCTTAAATTTGATTGATTACACATTTCTATGTTGCCTCGGGTTGCTTATGTGGTGGCCATCTTTAAGGTTGTTGAAGATTTTTACATTTATTGCATCTTTCTGTAAGTTTAATTAAAAAGGGTCCAATGGAGTGTGTTATAGAAGTTGTAAATTGTGACAAAAGCAAAAGAACAACAGGCAAAAATATTCACTGGCACCTTTAACACCCAATAAACCGACCCAAATTATAGAGGCCCTGTCACTATATTTATTTAGACAGCTTCAACACTGAAGATGAAATAAAAAATAGTCTACTTGAAGTCCCTTTTGGACACATGCCGTAATGCTAATGAGTTTAACAAATATATAACTTATGAATAATTTAGTCATAATAAAATTTTCATAAGTTGTCTAAAACATAATGTGACATCAAGAATAATAAATAAAGTAAAAAATAACGCTTTAGAACATGATGGCATACTTTAATTTGACAAATTAAAAAGATTCATCCTGAAGACATTTTTGGGACTATCTGTGCGTAACCTCCCATCTGTTTGATCTACAGATTTGTGTATTGTTTAAAAGAATTAGGATTATTTAGGCAGAGCGTATCAGACAGATGAAACGCTTCATTTACATCTGATTTACACCCCAGAAATCTGTTAGACGTCACAGTCTGTCAGTGGCAGATGTGGTGAATCAATGTTTGGTAATTATGCGTTCAAGTCACTCAGCAGAACAAGCTGAAATTAAACTGCCTCAGATGTGGCAGATTAGTTTTCCTTTTGCACCAACATCCCCTTTGAGACGTGAACCCAGTCTGGGTCAGGAGGCTCGGTTTTACTCCGTTTGATCCTCTTTATTTTATACCGAGGCATCTCAAATCTCATGGAAGCCTGACTTGTGTATTTATGTGAGATTATTGTTTGTAAACCCACACACAGGGAAGCAGTCCTCACTAAGACTGAATGGTGCTTTATGTTTCCTAATGCAGCAAATAAGGATTAGGGCATTAAACCAAATATAGTTCTCACAAAATCGGGAGGAATGAATTTCCTTTCAGCATGCCCATGTTTCCATTATAGGAAACTACATGCTAAATTTAGACATGAGAAAATCACATCCTTGGGTTAATTATCTTTTTCGACACACTATGAGGTCAGTCAAATTACACTTTTGGGGTGTGTGTGTGTGTGTGTGTGTGTGTGTGTGTGTGTGTGTGTGTGTGTACATGTTTTTCTTACTTGATGGAGAAGATTTTTGACTATTTTTCCAGGGGATTCCTTTCCAGGAGTTGTCCTCTTCAGGGGCCTCATGTATAAACGGTGCGTACGCATAAAAAAGTTGCGTGCGCCAGGTTTTACGCCCACGTTGGGATGTA
>JARVGW010000161.1:13671686-13694501 GCA_031762495.1 Anablepsoides rubrolineatus
TGCAGACAATAGATTTGTTGCTGCGTAAAGTTGTGCGTAAAGTTGTGCGTAATTTGTCAGCTGTTCTGCAGGTTGATGTCACCACAAGAACTGAGGACAGCGTGTTGTTTTTTTTTTTTTTGTGTTTTTTTGTATCACACCGAATAAAATACAATCAGGTATTTTACTGTAGTTCTGAGCCGAGTCATGCAGCTGAATGAGAGACTTTATATCTCTCAGCCTCATGCGCCGCTGAAGACAGCTGCTTCACACACGCGCATTTCTCGGACATTCATATTCCATTAGACATTACACAGCATTCATACATACAAACACAGCTCTCCTGTCTGCTTTTTGTTGAGTTGTACGTATTCAGGGTTGGGCTGTACAGACCAGACAGAAACTAAACTAGTTGTTATGTTGTATTGTCACAGAAACCAGCAGGTGGTAGTATTTCACCACGGCGTCCATACACTGCAGTTTCTTTTTATAAGCCTACTTCCTGCTCCCTTATTTGGTCATACGGAGCAGAAACAATTACAATGAGTCATAAAGGTAAGATCCCAGCAGAGCCTACAAGGTTTAATTCAGACATGTGATCAAAGTTTTATGAGTGTTTACCCGCGGTCTTCAGCAGTTTTTAAGCATAAAAAAACTTAATTTTCAGATGAACTTGTCAAATACTTGCTGAAGTTTTTTTTATTCTAGTACACATAGCTAAATGAATATAAAACAGTACTGATGTTAGGATCAAATACAAATTCTCGAGTAAATTAAACAGTGAGATCCAACGAAATCAGCTGTGAGTTACAGAAGACTGGGACCACTGACTCAGTGACACACCCTGGAGCACAGTTTTTTTTTTTTGATGAGTCACAAAACCCAAAATCTTAACTGCATACTTCTGGGTCATGTGACAACTCATACAGCGTGATTAGTATCAGTCAAAGGAACATAAACAGTAAAACCAGACTCCAGAAAAAGTGGAAGATAATGGATGGATGTTGTTTTTTTAAAAATAAGGAGGAAAGATAAGGATGTTGTGACTTTGGCTACACGCCGGTGCTTGTCGAAGTCGCCCGTTCACAGAAACCAATGCTTGTGTCTCATTTTTATGTTTTCCAAGAACTGATAAGATACAAGTAGGCGCCGAATAAAACCGGTTTGACCAGAGGAGTCAATGAATCAACTGGCTACGTTTACAGTCACTGAACAGAAAGCACAGAGACAAGTCCAAATAAGCATTCTTTTTTTGAAGATAATTGATTTTAAGAGTTGTTGTCATTGTTACAGTAAAACAGGAATTTGGTTGAAATGCAAAAAGAAGACATCCGGGCTGATCTGAATCTGACTCGATTAACTGACTCTGGCACTTCCTGAGAACTAACTGTCAATTGAAAGCAGGATTCCCTGAGGGTAAACAGGACTCTCTGTGTAATCTCTCTGGATTACTTCTTAAACCGCCAATCCCAACTAGTTCCTTTTGGCTGTTAGTTTTGGAAAGTGTTCACATCTTGTTGCAAAATACAAAAAGGAATAAAACAATCCACATGCTCTCACATATATACTGTACCTAGCACAAAAAGGAATAAAATGTGTGTTTGAAATGCATGTTCCTTACAAATGTAGCCTAATTAAAAGGGAAATTAACAGGCTTTCCAATGGTATTAGATTTATTGCCAACAAGCTATGTTACAACAAAGAAATATTCTACCAAACACAAATTTCATTCCTTTTTGTGCTTATATATTAAGGAGTGAATATAATTTAATGTTTAAGGCTGGTTAGAAAACTAATTAAACATAAAGTAAGGATTTATAGGAAACAGTTCTCGTTTTTTACAACCTTCTTCTTTATTTACTGCTGTGCTGCCGTGAAGTTTCTGAGGGGGAAGTAACAAGTTTGCCTGATAAACACAGAACAATATAGTAGCTCTTTGGTGTGTGCATAAATGTTAGCCCCTGAGGTCAGGTGAGCTGAGTTTCAGGAAGTCCAGGTGTCACATTTAACTCCTCCTGAACTGTGACTCAGAGCTACACCAGATACTCCATCTGCTCTTTGTTGACATGTCTCTTTGCTTTTTATTTTTATTCCAGTGTTGGGAACACTTTTAAAACTTAATATATTTGCAGGTTTAGAGACAAATTTTGATTTTCTTTAAAAATAACAAAATAATAATAAAAAGTAAGATGTCTTCAAATGACCACCGTCAGCATTAACATGCAGTATTGATCACAGTATTTTAAATGACGTGAATTGAATTAAAAATAGAAACAAATAATCCACTTCATGTTATTTATACTGAAAAACATGAGGATGATGGACTCTTTATCAACAGCTGTGTTTCTAAATCTAAAACTCCAGATAGGAGATGAACTCTAATAAAATAACACTGGAAATAAATAAGCCTCTTTCTTCTCATAATTATGACAAATTTATTTTAATCTTTTAATTTCTTGTCATTTTTATTGATTTACCAATCTCACACTTTCATACTTCCCTCGCTTGTAAACAAAACTTTAAGATAGTTGAGGCAGAACCCCAACCCGGAGAGATCCAATCCCCCCTTTTCTTCACACTCGACTGTGAAGCTCTGAGAGCTGGAGATCACAACACGATGACACCAACAACAGGATGGATTGATCTAAAGCACAAGCTAATAATAACTTGGAGGCTAACTACGTGGCTAATAAAAACAAACAAACTTGAACTATAGACATCAACAGTGGCAGATCTAGGATTTTTTTGAAAAAGGGGCTACAAGAGGTGAAGTATTTGTTTAACATCCTTGCACAAAACTGTGGTTTTGTTAAGGTGTACCAAAAGGTATGAGTGGCACACATCAAGTTAGCCTTCTCACTTTCATTTCTTAATTATTTACTTTTTGGTTTTAGTGTTTTCATAGACATTTTCTATTGTTTAATTGTGTGTCTTGTTGTGAAGTGTCTTGAAAGGCACTAACAAATAAAAGTCATTAATACTATTATATGGATTATCCACTTTGTGTGCTTCCATGATGGTGGCGAGGGGACAGAACAGATTTGTTTTCTATCAGTGACACATGTTCAAACTGTAATAAATAAAAAATGCTTGCACCGTAAATTGTCCTTACCAATGTTACATGCATGTTTACTGTACAGAAACAAACTATTCTCAAACACTCAACACGTGAGAAAATCCAGCCATCGTTTGTCAGCTGAAAAAACTTTTTATGCAGGATTGTATGTTCTTAAGAGAAGACTTCTGTAACTTCTTGATTCATGCTGAACTTTACTATTAAAATGTCATCTCAATTAAGAGAAAGCACAAATAAAGTTTTTAATCCACAAATAAAAATGTAAGCCTAACTAAAATTTGAACTTCAAGAAACACATTTTTAGCCCCATAATATTTCTGATCAGCTGTTCCTTTAACTTGATCAATTAAAACCAGGGTTGCTATTTGTTTTGGTTCTGCAGCTCAGAGGTCTGCTCTGTTTCAGGAGACGCTGACATCACGAAACTACAGGTGTTCACGCTTACGTTGATGAGACGAAACTGCGTGCGCGTCCCCGCCCACCTGCTGCAGAAACCACCGCCTAAAAAAGCTCGCTCCCGAGTCCCCTCCCTCAGTTCAGTTGCGGTAGAGGAACAGGTGTGCGCGGCTTCACCGAGTGACTTTTTAAAGTCCGCTTTTCATCTTTTTAATTTGTTTTACCTTTTGGAAAGGAGAGGACTTTATTCTAAAGATCATTAAGGACCTTAACTTTACAACAAAGTTGACTTTTGGAGTTTTTAAAAAAAAGCAACAGGTAACACTCGCAGCAGGTGGACTTCACCTTGTTTTTATTTTAAAGGAGAAGAAAAGAAGCTTAAATGGCCAACTCGGGTCTTCAGATCTTGGGCTTCGCTCTGGCTCTCCTGGGTGTAATTGCGCTGATAGTCGGGACTATTTTGCCCCAGTGGAAGATGTCCGCCTTCGTTGGGTCCAACATCATCACGGCGGTGTCCATGTATGAGGGGCTGTGGATGTCCTGCGCCTTCCAGAGCACCGGCCAGATGCAGTGCAAAGTGTACGACTCCATGCTGCAGCTCAACAGTGAGTAAAATCGAGGTTTACTCTTAATTTCCTGGCTTTAGGTTTAGTTCACCTGGTTTAGAGGAAACCATCATTGAGTTCCTGGAAAAACAAGGTGAGGTTTGAATATTCCCCTCCCCCGTCCTCTCCAGCGTCTGAATCAAAGAGATCAGGTTGAATTGACCGCTCAGTCTTTGTCTTTAAAACCTGTTGAAACATTTAGACCTACTTAAAAAAATATTTATTTAGATTGTTTTTTATTATTATTATTACATAGGGTTAAAGTACGCATACACTAAAAAAAAATGTCAGGATCACGTGCACCTGTTCAGGTTACTTTTTTTTTTTTTAATTAAACCGCCATTTTCTTCAATTTTAACTCAGGTCTTTTTAGAAGGCCTGAGTCACAAGTCTTGAAACACCCACAGAGTTTATTTGAAGAGTTTATTTTGAATGCAATCACAAGTTCAAAAGGGTAAAAAGCTAAAACCAGACCTAAGATGTTTCAAATTCTTAGCATTTTCGTTTTGAAAAGCAGGAATCTAAGGTCCTGATTAATGATTGGCAATGATCACCTCAGCTCAGGCCACTGTCCTGAACAGCTTCCCCTCCTCCATGTGTGGAGAGCTCATATTTCCTTACAGGGCAGGTGTAGTTAAAGGTTAAACACCTGTAGGAGGCTGCAATACAGGTGCATTATACAAGCTTAAAAAAAACCGTCTGAATGGCCAATCATGTTGACAGGTAATACTCTTATCCTAATAATCTAAAAGTATCTAAGAAGAAGGAAAGGAAAGCTGAACTTCAGCTTGTTTTTCAGTTTAATGACACTGGCAATTTACAGGAAGTCAGAACAGGAAAGTTTCCACGGAAGCCATTGTATAATGGGAGGGACGGGTATTGGTTCTGGTTGGTTAGACAATAGGACGATCCTGTTTTTGATACCGTACAGTTGAAAAATAACTTATTTGAGCTACTGTTTCTACTTATGTTTCCAAATGTTAGGCATGTCTTTTTTTTTTTTTTTTTTTTTTTCCCAGTTGAAGCCTTCACAAAACCTACCTGACAGGTTAGGGTTACAATACCTAAACTGATGTTTGGCACCTTGGACTCCACATATTTGACTTTTTTTTTTTTTTTTTTTTGTTCTCTTCCCACCAGAGTTTGAAATTAAATTGTCAAAGTTGGCTTTTTGTGTCTGGGACCGGGAGTGTCTCCCTAACGAAACCTGAAACCTGGTTAGACCTGTTTTCAGACTTACATGAACGAACACACACCCTCCCCCCCACTCCAACATTTTCTTCCGGTTGGAACCAGTTTGCGGTGCGGTGTTGTTGAGGGCGACAAGAGCGACTTCTTTGTTTTTGTGTGGGGGGGGGGGGGGGGTTCCCATGTTTTTTAGGCTTGTAAATGCACAACAGCAGCTTGGCCGGTTTGATTCTGTGTCATCATTTGCACACTTTCTTTTTTTTTTGTTTGTTTTTCACCTTGAAAAAAAGTCTGCTGGATCTCGCCACACCCTTTATGTGCAACTGATATGTTACTGTGTATAATAACTGAAGGATTAACCCAGTTTTGTCCTCTTCACCAGGTGCCCTTCAGGCAGCACGAGCCCTCATGATTGTGAGCATCATCGCTTCTGTGGCTGGTATAGGTGTAGCCACCATGGGAATGAAATGCACCACCTGTGGAGGAGACGACAAAGTACGCAAGTCCCGCATTGCTTTGACCGGTGGAATCATCATTCTTATTGGATGTAAGTAGCCTCTGTGTCTAGAAATTGTTTTTGTGGACGTTATGTAAAGAGAAACTGAGATTAAAATGTTGGCGGTTTTGATTTCCTTTCCACAGCTTTGTGTTCCCTTATCGCCTGCGGTTGGTATGCTAACGACATCATTCGAGCTTTCTACGACCCTTTCACTCCAGTCAATACAAGGTGAGTTTCTGAGAATATCGCGGTGGCACAAGAGTTCTTTCATTTCCAAATAAACAAATGGAATTGTTTTGTCAAAATCCTAATCGTTTTTTTTTTTCTTTCTGAAGATACGAGTTTGGCGCTGCCATATTCATCGCCTGGGCCGGAGCTTTCCTGACCTTAGTGGGAGGTGCCATGCTGTCTGCATCCTGCCCGAAACAAACCAAAGCCGCACCACCCAAGTACCCCATCTCAAACAGAGGAGCCCCGAGCAGCAACAAAGAGTTTGTTTGATCAGGACCGGAATATCGAAGGAATCGAAGGAACATTTTTGACATCCTTGTTAGTTAAACCCAGAAATTGAAATATTGAGAAGATGTATCCACAGATAACATTTAAAATATATATGTATATGGTGCATTTTAGTTTCTTTTACCACCCTGTGATGTTACTGTAAAATCTAAACATGTTCAAGATTTTAAATACTGGATTTTTACTTCAGAGCTTACTGATCCTGCCATGTTTGGAATAGTCTGTACTTTAGGCACACAATCCAGAGTACTATACACATACAGCTGTAAAAGCACTAGGTTAAATTATGTTAAATCAATTTTTTATTTGTACAGCGTTGTGTAGAAAGTGCTCTTGACATGTCGCATGGTTTAGTGCATTAGTTCTTGTACAGTTCTAACTAGTACTTGAGACTTCTTGATCAATGGAAATTAGTACCACTGCATTTATTTTTACTTCACATGTAAGCATGCCTGGAACAGATTGCCAATGTTTTTGCCGAGTTGTGATTAATGACAAATGTTTGACCTGTTTTATTTTTAATTTTGTCAGTCTGGAAAAGGCCATTTCATGTGACTGGCCTTGGCTTGTACTTGTATTTTTTTTATTTTGTTTAAACCTTTTTAAAAGTGATGTAAATAAAATTTGAAAACCTGCCTTTTGAACATGTTTGGTTTTTAATCATTTAAGTGTTATTTAACAGATGTCAAACAAGAGATAGTTGATTACTTGGCTTACTGTTATGAGCACCAGCTACCTGTGGGAGGGGGGATGGGTAGAAAATAGATGGTTGAACATAGGGGTGCATCGGATCACGGCTGATCCGTACGGATCACTCGCCACGGTTCGGAACGCATGGGTACCGCGGATTGGGTGTTTTATTCTAAAACACGATGATTGGTTGATTATTTTAAAAAGCCGGTTGTATGTTCACGTGAGCAGCCCATGTTGCGCAAGTTAAGCCCCGTCTCCACGGACGCGCTTGTACGCAGTTCGGCTCGGCCCTGTGCGTAAAGGTTCCAATTGCGCACAGCCGCGCTATTTCAGAACCTCCTCTCCGGTGGTTCTAAGTGGGTAGAAGCGAGTACAGCATGCTTATGATTCTCACGTCAGCAGAATGCTGCGTGTGGATTAGCTGTGGGATTGATTGACAGAAGAAATGAGTTGCAAACTTCCTCCTGGAGCGAGACGAGTTTGTGTTGGAATATGAGCGCACGGCGCGTTACAACAACATGGCAAACAAAGCAGTGATAAAACCATCTAACCTTTTTAGTGATCTTGAGAAACGCAGAACTTGTAAACACTTAAGAGAGGTGAAGGAGTTTTTTTACTAGACCTCTGCAGAAAATAGCTGCTTTAACCAAAGAAGTTATTTTTTTAAAAAAAAAAGGAACCATACAGTTTCCGCTATCTATTCCACAAGTTGCTGGGCCAGTGGCAGACAGTATAGGCTAATGCCATCTATCTAGAGCAGTGTTTCTCAACCCTGGTCCTCAAGGCACACTGGCCTGCATGTTTTAGAGGTTTCCCTGCTTTGACACACCTGATTCAAATAATTAACAGGCTCTTGTTGAACTGCAATCAGTTACCAATTGAAATCAGCTGTGTTGAAGCAGGGAAACATCTAAAACAGGGGGGTCAAACTCCAGTCCTTGAGGGCCGGCGCTGCAATCCTGCATGTTTTAGAGGTTTTCCTGCTCCAACACACCTGATTTTGATCCCTGGGTGATTAACAGGCTTCTGCCCAATTTGAAGAGTTCATTCAATCACTGAATAAGGTGTGTTGCAGCTGGAAAACCTCTAAAACATGCAGGACAGCGGCCCTCGAGGACTGGAGTCTGATACCCCTGATCTAAAACATGAAGGCCAGTGTGCCTTGAGGACCAGAGTTGAAAAACACTGATCTAGAGGGTGCCACAAATGACAAAATTATAGAGACAAAATTGCTGGTTACTATAATAAGGTAGCTTTTCTCAGCTGCTTCACTACACGAGGTATGATGCAGTGGATGTTTCATGATAAAAGTACCATGATGCAGTTCCGGTTGCAGCAGAACTTGTTTTGTGAAGTCAGACTGACATCAGTTCTGAGTTGAAAGAGTTCCACTTTCCAGCTTGTCAAAATATATATATATATATTTCTCGCTCTGATGGAATAATGCAACAGTAGCCATGTTTCCATCCAACCTAATGCAAAATTTGAGCAAACTTTTAAAATGTTGCAAAAATTAAAAGAAAAAAGAAATGTGAATCAGGCGTGTTTTTATTGCTTGGAGCAAATCAACCAGACTACACAAAATATAACATCAGACATTGACGTTATCATTGGCTGTAGTAAACAGCGTTAAGTTTTCAATGGTACTCTTATTGAGCTGCACCTGTAGTACAGATTTATTTTCCTGTACAGGCAGGTATCTGGACTAACAGGAGCCATGTCCCCTAAGGCATCTATACATGGCTTCATTCTGAACTTAAACTTGCTTTGCTTTTATTGCCCTCTTGTGGTAAATCTAAAGCTACTTTTAGTTTGTGTGAACCTGTTCTTTGCTCATTTTTTTTAGGACCTTGTCAGAATCACTATCAAGGGAACCAAACTCCTAATATTGTAGAATTTGTAGAATTTGTATTTGGAGTTTTTCCACCTAAATGCACCCACCTAACCACAGTTTACTTTCCATCAAATTAAAAGGAGCTAAATTAATTTTTCATCCACTACAAGTTATTTTTTATTATTATTTTTTTATTGTAGAACATTAGAACTTTCTGCTGATACGGTGAGTCATTTTCTTCTATACTGCAGTTCATTTCTGGGGAAGCTTTGTCCCACATTCATTCTGCCCACATCATAAGAGTAAGTTCTCTCTTATCAGGGCGGGGAACTCGGTCAAGGTAAAACCAAATGTTCAGAGATATTATTTACATGCTACTGAGTCACTGATGGTCATAAATTTGTGCTTTCTCATAATTTCATCACCTGGACCACATAGGCCTACAACACTGGAAGGATCATTGGTAGGACAGAATCAAATACTAATAAAAATAAAACAGCGTTGAAGACCAGCGTTGCTGAAGTGAAAGTAAAACTGTGACTAAATTGAAATCATCACACAGCAGCTCTTTCTTTATACAGTGAGACGTTGAGTCTCTACAGCAGGAGAAACTCTTACATCATTATAGGACTGTTCCAAGGAACTGACTCATATTTAAACACATATGCTCTCTTGTTTTGTTATTAATTGCCTCACAGAACAGGTTTTCTCCGGTTCAGAAGCTGAACTGTAACAAAAAAACAAAACAGATAAACAAAAGACCTTTCAAAATACATCACTATTATTGTATCATGTTTTTGATCTGATTTTTGTTTTACATTGGATGAGTGCTCATCCAAGACTGGTGATTCCATACTTTTTGCCAGGGGTTAGAAACTCTAAGCACAAAATGCTATTTAAATCTATAAATATTCAAGATATCCTAAATACCATTCTGACTAGTCAAAATATCAATTCAAGATATCTTGAATAGAAAAGCCGCCTAGATTATAAAATATTTTAAAATACCTTTTAAAATTTTGCCAAGTCATTGCTTGCTTTCAGGATATCTGCCATTTTATTTGCAGTCAAATTGATATACTTGATATCTACAAATACATTTAAGATATCTTGAAAAAATGATGTTATACCTTTTAATTGGAATTATGACTATAGTCAGAACAAAAAGCCAGATATCTTGAAAGCATACAATGACCAGTCACAGCAGATATATTGATCTGTACTTTGGACTAGTCAAAATTAATTTTAAGATATCTTGAATAGAAAGTGCCATACAACCTAATGGTAAATCTGATGTAATTTGTACATACTGGTCCAGTCAGTATATTATTATTTATTATACTGGTCAAATTTAAGAGAGATTTAAAATTAGTATTTAGTTTAGGTCAAACTCTAATTAGAGATATATTATTTAACTAATTTGTCATAAATCAATTTCATATATCTGAACTAGAAGTGTGGTGAATCTCATTTTATATTCAAATGGCCTCCCTTTAACACATTTACTTTAGATACTATTGAAATGAACCAACTGGTTAATCACATTTCCCAGGTGTGCAACATGCTTGATTAAACACACCTGTCGGGTATGAACACTATACTGATGCAGAAACACTCAGAGCTGGATTATGCCAGATTACCTAGTAGTTGTTTACACAAAATGTTTGCTGTGCTTTTACTAGTGAGCAAACAGGATTTTTTAAAAGCTTTTGTAACTTGAGGTTGACAGACATTATATGGGAATAAAGTAACCAATAAGTCTGCAGCATCTATGTTGTGGAGTTTTAAACTTATGGTTTAACATCAATGTGAGCATAAGTTAATTATAAAAACAATGTGCAATATGGCAACAAAACGGTTCTATGAAATCCCATTTATGTTGTTTTTCACAAGGGTTTAATTTAGCAAAATATGAGGCATTTTTCCACTAGTGTGTGCATGCATGTAATGTCAAGTGTTTTTTTAAAGATTTGCCATCATAAAAACACAGCTTTAAAAAAAAAAAGACACTAAGATGTTCAAGGTTCATTCATTTACATTTCCATGCTGGGTTAAACATTACGCCAGTTTTTTTTATGCACACCTACATATAAAAAGTTTATAAGATTGAAGGTCACTAAGATTTTCTCTGACAGAATAATTTGATTGTTGGTTCAATTGAAAAAAAAAGTTAAATTCTTATGAAAAACAAATTTCATATGATCTAAAATTATGATAAAAGGTTTTTATGTAAATCTGGTGAACTTTAGGAACAGTAGAGGGTGAGTCAAAAAAAACTCAGGAAAGTATTTTTTTTTCCAGAAAAAACCCCCCACTAACAACCAAAGCAGTAAATATTAAATACAGTTCTGAAAACTTAAAAAAACAAACCCAATCTCAGAACATCAAAACAGACAATTTTCTGTTCAGGAGATTTTAATTGTAAATAGTTGCAAATATAAAAAAAATGGGGGAAAAAAACAAATACATATATCCTGAAAACATGGTTACACATCTGTTAGCAGGGAAACAGAATGGTTTACAGATCCACATTGTTTATATTTAATCAGACTGACCCTTCAAAGCCTCTGCATATTTAAAATCCTAAAATTAAACCCATTTGACAGAAGGGAATGATCACATTTGACAGGGTTCATGCACTTCTATTTTAATCTAACTTTAACCAGTCAAATAAGCACATCATTTGTACCTTCCGTATACCTCAGGTTTACATTAGACAACCTGAAATGATTACACAAGTCATTTACAAACTCCCTTGAGCAACGCCTTCGAAGGTACACAACCTTTGGCCTGAGGGCTGTCGGTGGTGACGACACAAAACAAACGGATCTCTAAATGTGTTGGTTGTTTCAAAAGGTTTATTAAGCTTGTAAAAATAAAAAAAAAAATAATCTGGACGGTTAAAAGAACTGACTTTGTTTTATTGTAGATTATCAGGTTTATTGAACTAACACTGTTGTTCAATGAGACTACACTACTGTTCCCAAACGAGGTGAAATCAATCAAAACTCTAAATGCTGATGATTCAGCAAACTTGTAATTTAGCTCCAGAATACATTTACCAGAACAAATGTCCAAATGAGTGGGTGATGGAGGCAAATCCACAAGTGCTAAGAGTGCACCGTCTCCATCACCAGCTCATTTAGGAGGGTTGATTCAATGAAAGAGTGAGGCACAGAGTCAGGCTTCCACAGATTTCAGAGAAGCTACGGTGACGAGTCGTAAAATGTTAAAACTACAGTCAATTATTTGTCATCCGCCAAGGTCTGTCGCCATTTCCATAGCTCTGCAATGACCTGGAGAAACAAAAAAACAAATATGTATTAATATTGGGGTGCTCACAGACAAGTGTAAAAGCTGCAAAAATAATCTGAAAGCATCAAAATAAAATTTGCATTAGAAAATTTTGAACATTTGATGTTGGTGCCCCCTTGTGGCAGCATTTACAAATTAAAAATAAATGAACCGCAGTTTCTTTTTCTCTATACGACAAAGTATTAGGGTCACACAATGATTGAACTTACCTTGGTATCCGAAACGTTCTGGCCATGTTTCAGGAAGTTCTCAAACTTGGACTGAACCTTAGGTAATGAAACACCCTATAAAGACAAAACATTCAAACCATAAGCAAATAGTTTGTTCTTCCACCATCCATGCTTTTAAAAAAATAAAATGGATTGTTAATAATAACAATACCAACAATAAAATAAATAAAACAGGCCCCAACCTTCTTTGTTGCCTCCACAATCTTGGCTTTAATTTCAGGAACCGTTAAATCTACTTTGGGGGTTGGAGTTTTAGGTGACTTCTCTCCTTTCACTTTGGGGGACTTTCCCTGTAAGAAATTATTGTTAGGAGTGAAAAAACAACCTGAAATACAATTTACATTCTGTAAAAAAAAAAAAAAAAAACATCTCACCTGCTTTGTGGCTGGAGTGCTGGGTGCTGGGCTCTTGCCGTTCTGAGGGTTTTTCTTCTGTTTAGCTGGGGTTGGTTTGGCCTTTATTAAATAAAAATAAATAAAAAGTGGCAACTCTTAGAAAAAAAAACATTAAACCCTAATAAAAAAAGAAATATGTAGTCTTTGCTCACCTTTACAGGTGATTCTTCTTCCTCACTTTCCTCATCATCCTCATCATCATCCCTTAAAAAGAAAATTCAACAAACTGTTTGTATTAACATTTAAACTTCTGGTGTGTGCCATTTTCACCATAAGGTTTTAATATTGTCACTGTGTAAAGCTCAACACTCACTCATCCTCATCTTCGTCGTCATCCTCATCCTCTTCCCCTTCCTCCATTTCGATTTTCATTTTTTTCTGTAAAAGAAATCAAATGTTTTATTTTAAATGAAACACATTTCTGATAGAAACTAAAGAAAGACTGCAAATAAATCAAACCTGAGGTTTAGAGGCTGGGGAGGCAGCAGGTCTTTTATTTGACATTTTAACTTCTACCTCTTCTTCTTCCTCATCCTCCTCTTCTTCATCCTCCTCCTCTTCACCAAAAGACTGATCAGGCTCCATCACTTGAAAATTTTTGAAAAGATGAACAGAACTTACTTTTAGAAAACATGATTCTTTCTTCAGACATCATTCTTTAAATACTCACTGATGAGGTGTTGGCCACTGAGGTGGATCGGACCTGCACCCGCCTTCAGACGAAACACTGCCGGGGGTGAAATTGTGAATCCACCAAGGCACACCTATTA
The DNA here is from genome assembly GCA_031762495.1 of Anablepsoides rubrolineatus. NCBI lineage: Eukaryota > Metazoa > Chordata > Actinopteri > Cyprinodontiformes > Rivulidae > Anablepsoides > Anablepsoides rubrolineatus. The sequence continues at coordinate 13,685,186 of JARVGW010000161.1, forward strand.
AAAATGATCAAACAGGGAATTAATATACGAGCTATAATGATAATAATAATACACACAACACTAGTGCTACTGTATGTTATTTCAGTGGAAATAAAAAGACACGACTTACACTTGGCAGGGTAGAGGGCTTGAGTGAAACCAGCATTGCTTTGACTTTCTGACCCTCAGAGTTGTGCCCCTCCACCTCCACCACATGAAGCTGATCTTTAGTGCTGGGGTCCACACAGGCCTGCAGAAAGAAGAAAACTGATCAGTTTTTTAATCGCTTTCGCACCTGATTGCTCTGAGAGCAGCAAAAACAAACCTCTGCATTAGGCTCTGTAGAATCACAGTTCCACAGCAGTCCTACAAATCCTACAAAATAAAAATGTCCCTACTGAAACTGGACAAAATACATTATCCCCTCAACATGTGGGCATCACTGCAAAGCTCAAGGCCTCATATTCAGGTACCAGCTGCAGACTCTGAATCTGTGATCAATGCTGATCTCTTAATACTGAGGAGTGCTTACGGAGGAGTTTCCTCTCAGTAAAGCAGGGCGTGTGAGTTATAGACTTTCACTGACCCTCTTGAGTGCTTCTGCAAAGATGATCAGAATGAAAAACACTGGCTGAACCGGAACAACACATCTGTCTGAGACAAGCCTGCAAAATCTGGTGAGAAAGTTCTGAAGTCAGCTTTGATCATAAGGAAAGTTTACAATCAGGCTACAGGAGGTCAAATTATAGTTTCAGCTGGTGTGCATTTTTGTAAATTGTTATTGTTTATGTTTGCCTGCTTAAACATAATCATTCAACATTTAGATGCTGCCTCCAGTCTTTAATGCAATAAATTAAAATCCTGCTCACTACTGGCAAGCAGGTAAAGGTCTTGTAGAATTTGTGCTTAGGGTCTTATAAAACCTCAATACTGAACTTACTAATGAATACATAAGCTGCCAACTTTTGTTTTAATGCAGATCAATACAAAAACATTAAATAAATATAATTACCTCATGTTTACATTCTATTTTGTTTAATGTAGACAGGCATCTATAACCCTCATCTTCAAATAATGACAAAATCTAAAGAGCGCAGATCTTACCATCCTTAGATCTAACTGGTGATCAAACTCATCATCTTCAGGATTGAAGACCACCTCCTTTCCAGCTTCCAGGACACAACCTAAAGCAAACATTTCCGTTAATACCCCTGAATGTGACTTCATGGCATACAAGAAAAAAAAAACAAGCTATGCAATGACTGATTTATGGTAAAACCTTAAATGAAGAAATGCTTTAGGTTTCAATGACTATTTTTAAACTGTGCACCAGAGGGAGCTCTGTGGACATGGTTTAATTAGAGCACGCGGAGGCAAGTCCCAAGTAAAATAAATGAACGCAAACCTTGTTAATGTCGCAAAAAAATAAATAAATAAATGTCCAGTGGATATAAAGCATTTTATCATACACCTTTATGTCATTGAAAATTCAAGGAAAAAGTCCCCTTTGAAATGGCAAACCATTTTGTTACATATATTTAAAATATTTAACCTGAAGTACAAATAACACAACCCTGAATATTTAAACCAATCAACTGAGTACATTAATATTAGAGTTAAAAACACTGGACAAAGACAATCACGTTAATTGAATAAAATCATTGAATAAACAAACTTTTTTATCTAAGCTTAAATGATTGAAACTTAAATTTAGCAGCAAAACTAAGTTAATTTACAATTTGCCCATATTTTAACTACTTTAAATGAGATACTAACATTTGTAGAAATAAAAAGGAGAAATTGTAAGTTTAAGTCTAAGTTATAACCACATTCTAAATTATATAAAAAGTCAGGGATAATAAATTATAAAATACGATCTACGACACTGGAGTTAGTCAAACCTGATTTCTTTGTGGTTAAATCTGCAGACTAGTAAGAATCAGCATCATGTGTTTGGAGCCACGTTGCCCTGATTTTTCTTGGTCATCAATCAACGCGTTTAATAAATGATTCCTTCAACACACAATTAATGAAAAATATAATTTAACACCAAACCATGAAAAGCAGGAACTCTTATATAGTCTAAAAATTCACATATTTTAACATTTAACCTGAAACATGAGCGCAGCCATGTTGGTTTAACAAACCACGTGTGTGGCCGAGTTTTTCAAGATAGGACACACGGAGAACCTCCAAATAGCAATACTAAAAAATATAAACCCCTTCAGAACAAAGGTTCAGACCAATAAACCAAATATGGCCTTATTAAATTACATGTTTTATTCGACATTCAGAGCGAAAAATAAAACAGCAGCTAATATATTAGCCTGAAGGTTAGCATTCTTCTCTATGCTCTCTGCAACTAGCAGTCACATTAGTGTTTAAAACATTAACAAAAGACAGATTTACAACATCAACTCACCGTATAGGAAGTTTTGTGGTGACATATGTTCGTCGTCCATTCCGTTCATTTTTATTTAATTAAAAGTAAAGAGTAGCTTGTCGGTAGTGCGACTACAAAGTACTGCTGATGGGTACTAAAATGTGCTGCTGCTGCCTGCTTTTCTTCTCTGCGTTAAAGAAAAACACCGAGCTCATTACCGCCACCTAGTGGACGGCCCTATGATCAGTTTAGCACCATCTACTGCAACCCCTGCCCTGATTTATCACATCGAACAGAGGATTAAGTCGCAAAGTAGTATGTGGAAAAATAGGCAGATAGTGTTTTGGTTCAAATGTTTGCAATACTTGCATATAATGTATACTTACTTTAACTGCAGGCCATTTAAATGAAATATCAGAAATATATTGTTTCTGAAGCACTTTTTTGAGCAGCAGTAGATTTTGAGCAGAAAAAGGCTTACATTTTTTGTATTTTCCATGTGAGCTATCTAAAGCTGTGCTTCTTAGCTGGTGAATCTTAATACACATTATAAAAAAAATCCTTATTAGAAAATTGTAAAAATAGTATTCTGCCCAAATATGAATGGGTTATCCTGATTAGGAAGACTAATCAAGCTGATATCAGGATGATCCACGTATCAAAATGTTGCTTTGAATCTGAAAATGTAGCTTTTTGAAATAGTAATAATAAAGACGATGATGAAGATAATAATTTTTTTCCATGCATTTCCCCCCTCACACACAAGAAAGACAAGCATAAGACAAAACACTATGAATTAAAATAATTTAAATGTTTATTTTATGGCTTAATATGACTTGTTTTTAGATTACATAAACTCTGTTTCAATCAAAGGGATTGGAGGCAGGATCGTATTACAGACACACTAGACAACAAAAAGTTGCTCCACTGACTGCAAAAAGAACTGAAAGTCTGAGATCTACTTTGTAACTGTGCTGTTTTTAGACTCACGTGAAGTCATTGGTAGAAAACTACAAGCATGAAACTAACCTTCTTTGTATATCAGTACATCAGTACACTAGGAAGTCATCAAATATTGTCTCACATCAAACTCAAAATATGACTTTTCAATTTTCTTTAAACTGTCTCATTGAAGAAATTCAATAAAAAACTAGTGCCTAAAGTAAAATTTTGATTTTTTTTTTATGATAACACATTTTTATAGGTTGGATCTTTTGAAGTAGGGTTTGGTAGACAGGTTATGAAAAAGTAGTATCTTACCTGTTGTACAACATATATAATGTAGTTCTGTTTAAAGTGTTCAATTTTAATTAACAGAAAAAAGAACAAACTACTGTTTGTCTAAACAGACTCACAAAATGTTGCTATTGCCTTAAACAACTTTACTTTCCAAAGATTTTATAGATCATGATGTTTAATAAAATTTTGCATTGCTGTCTATTTGGCATTAAAGGAGAAATATGATAATATTCCTGCTGGACATAGAGGCTGCACTAAATGTGCTACAGCTAGCTTCTGTTGTCGCTATTTATACTTGTAAATAAGCACAGCATTTTATTTGAATAACCATGTAAAGTCAACTTAATGGTGATGCAGTATAGATATTTTCCCCCAACATTTTTGTACATTCTTGACTATAGCCAACCATATTGAAATGTATAGGAATGCCCTTTTCACATTATAAAAACTGAGTTCCAACACAGACAAAAAGACAAATAAACAAACATACTGACCATATATTACTAATGTAAAGTACAGCCTTAAAACTGTTTGACTTTCTACTGTAAGCTTTTACATAGAATAACAAGCAAAGACATGAGACAGCAGCCAAGTCAACACAAAAGTACACAAATCACTGAACCCATGAAATTGATACGTAACATCTGAACTCTTTATGTTAAGATTAACACCACTCATATGGTCACGTCTTTATGGCAAATCAAGCAAATAAACAAAAGGTAAAAATCTCTTTCAAATGCATGCAGTCCTTGTTTTGGGGGGAAATTAAAAAAAAAAAGACAGAAAAATAAACCTGTTAGCTTCTTGAACACGATTCTGCGAAGATCCAGAGCAAACCATGTGATGTAGGAGCATCTTTATCTGCAAAAAGGCCAGTTTTTCTGACACAGCTGAAACAGCCCATCATGATCACTTTGTGTTTGATGTTTGGAGAACCTCAGCAGGAAGGGGCTGTTGAGCGTTCCACTCCAGTCCTGTCATTAGTGTCACTGCAGGAGATTCTGGTTGGATCCAGAGCGCAGAGCTGGATCCTGGATAGAACAGGAGGAGGGAGGAGAGACTGGAGGTACTGCACATATGCACCCATGCACACACACTCAGACCAAGCCCTCTGATTACAATTTTTTTCTTTTTTTTTTATGTTTTCGTCTCCTTCATTTCAACTTGGCCTACATCACATTTTCAAACAGCTGCATGGATCTCATCATATTTTCATCCTGGGGAGAAAGGAGATAAAAACATGTATTAAACTGTCAGCAAATGTCTGTCTGAAAATCTGATGTTTTGGCAAAAGTGCAGTAGATGATGGAACAGTGTAAATGGTTTGTTGATTTTTACCTTTTGGCAGGCTATAATGAACTCCTCCATAGTGACAACTCCATCTTTATTCTTATCCATTTTCTGTGGGAAAATCAACAGCAAGGTGTTAATAATAGGTTTTAGGGAATTAGATTCATTAGAAAATTAAAAGCTTAGCATTCCTTGAAGGAACATCATAGCTCTGATAAAGTCACATTATGCATTATACTTGAGCAGTGCTCTGCAGACACACTCACAACATACAAGTCATTCGTCTCTTTATGTTTCTGTGAGGTGCAGGAGGTGTACCTGGAAAAAGGCATCCACGTGCTGCTGCGGGACGTCTCCCTTCATAGCTGGGTAGGTATACTTGCCCATCATGTCATAAATGGCTCTTACAATGTCTGTCATTTCCTGCAAGAACACACAAGACATAGTTCCTGAAGGACGATGCACTTCCTATACCTGGGCGATTTCTCAGGAGAATAAACAAATCAAAACCCTTCAGTGAACTCACGGGAGAGCTTGAGAATGGTTGTGTATGGTTGGGTTAAAGGGTGGACAAATAAAGAAGAACATAAACTACATTTCCCATAATGCATTATAAATATTTTACCCATAAAATGATAGCATCCCAACACTGATGTAGCATTTTTCTTGTGAATACGACTGATGTAACCGACTGATGGCACCTCCGACTCACCTCTCTGTTTATATATCCATCACAGTTAATGTCGTAAAGATGAAACGTCCACTCCAGCTTTTCCCTCAGCGTGCCCCTCAGCAGAATAGATAAGCCCATCACAAAGTCCTGTCAATGGGAACAGCGCTGAGTCAGCGTTAAAAAAACCAAAAACATGCACAAGGGAAGATTAAAAGTCATTTTTACGTGATTTGTTTTTACCTTAAACTTAATAGAGCCATTGTTTGTGGTGTCAAATGCGTTGAAAAGATAATGTGCGTACATGCTGGCATCTGCAACAAGATTAACATGAACGTGTGAGGCTCTCCTGTTCAGAAAACACCTCAGAGACAGCGGAAAACTGACATGTTTACCTCCATGAGGGAAGAATTGGGCATAAATATGCTTAAATGTCTCCTCGTTCACGACTCCACTGGGACATTCCTGTGAAATAAAACGCTTCATCAATATTATTCGGCTTTTGTTGGAAGAAAACATTCTGGTGATAAAATCAGAGCATTACACTCTTAAAGCCACGATAGAGGATCTGCAGCTCCTGCTTGGTGAAGTTGGTCTGCGCTTCCAGCTGGTCAAGCCCTTCTGGCCTGTGACACACTGTGGTCATCTCCAGCTCGTCATCTGTTTTATCTGCAGCAGAGGGAAAAGACAGAAAGATGTCCAATTTAATACTTTTTTTTTAGTTTTTTTCCCTTGTTTGTTGGAGGATGAAAGCTTGTAAGAAGCAGGACAACAGACAACTCTAGGCCTGAGGCTGGCACAAAACATCTAAAATCTGATTACACTGCAGAAAAAAAAAACAATGAACGCTCACGGAGGTGAAGTGAAGCAGGAAAAAAAAATAGACAAGAACGAGGATAAAGCATGATTCAGGAAGAGCTGTGTGAAGAATGACAATAACCCTCCACACAGGAGCTGAAGCATTTTATTAATGGGAGGCTGGTGCTGAGGAGATGGATGACGGTGGGTAATGATGTGAGGAGATGCTTCTGCTGTGGGCCTGAGTTTGTCTCTGTCACAGTCTTTGGATGCAGGTCAGAGCTTACTGCGGTGGGCAACAAACCCCACATCAATGAGTTCCCAAACACCCACTAAGACAGCAGCAGTTTTAAAGACATCAAAGGGACAGCTCAGACCATTTGAAGTTGGGTTCTGTGAGAAGTTATCAACGATAATAATTATTTTTTTTGTACACAGCTGATAAAAAAAATGAGTTCCGACTGAATTGATGAGCTGATGGCTAGTTGGAGAGTAGCAAAAATCAAAGTTTCTTGATGGTGTCTCAAAAAAGCTTCTGTCTCTAAAGTTTCAAAGTGGTTCATTTAAAAACATTTACAAAGTTGTCCAGCAAAAATATCATGAATCACCAGCAGTTTTTGCTGCTAATAGTGTGCAGATAACTGGGATTCTATGTAAGCAATATAAATGTTTATAAAATAGCATTTTGATATATAATTTTGGATTTGTATAAAATCCCAGTTAACAACCAACAAAGCTACTCCTGTATTAACATGCCATTGTAATTACACAATGTTGTTTTCTGTCTTTTAGGGTGTCGCCTACATTATAGTTGAGGTTGTGCGACTGTAAGATCAAAAAATGAAAGCCTTTTTTTCGATTTGATGTATTTGATGTAAAAACACAAATATTATTTGTTTTTTTGATACATTTTTACATATATTTTGAAAGTTACACTACAGAGTCTCATTATTGTTAAAAGAAAATGTTCGTTAAATATATTTGTGAATTTTATAGTGAATAAATCAATATTTTTTCTACTCAAATTTTGTTTTTTTGTGATTTTTGGTCCATTGTGACAAGAAACTATGTCAAAATGAAACAAACACTCTAAAATCATAAAGCTGAGGTTGTGCTGAAAAGATTGATACCAAACATGGCAGGGTAAATAGTTTTTCAAGTGAAAATATAGAGATAAAATTCAAAGTTAGTCAAAACTGGCCATTTAGACGCCAGACCTCAGAGGGTTAAGATTAAAGTCGCCCTCTTGTGGTCAAACCCAGAAACTACAGCTGATTCAGTTTAAAGTTAAAAAAATATTTATTTAAAAATTAAAACTTTAAAAAACTATTTACCCTGCCATGTTTGGTATCATTCTTTTCAGCACAACCTCAGCTTTATGATTTTAGAGTGTTTGTTTCATTTTGACATAGTTCCTTATCACAATGGACCAAAAATCACAAAAAAAAAACAAAATCTGAGTAGAAAAAATATTGATTTATTCACTATTAATTCACAAATATATTTAACAAACATTTTCTTTTAACAATAATGAGACTCTGTAGTGTAACCTTTAAAATATATGTAAAAAATGTATCAAAAAACCAATAATATTTGTGTTTTTACATCAAATATTGGAAAAATTCCCAGGCGTTTTTTACTTTTGCAAATTGGTTCACATTGACTCCACCAAAAATTCTGTCCAACATCAAAATGTAATATTTTTTTTTGTTTGCAACTGTTTTTAAAGTCATTCACATTTTGATGTTGTACTGAATTTGTGGTGGAGTCAACGTGAACCATTTTGCAAATGTAAAAAACGCCTGGGAATTTTCCCAATATTTGATGTAAAAACACCAATATTATTGGTTTTTTGATACATTTTTACATATATTTTGAAAGGTACACTACAGAGTCTCATTATTGTTAAAAGAAAATGTTCGTTAAATATATTTGTGAATTTTATAGTGAATAAATCAATATTTTTTCTACTCAGATTTTGTTTTTTTTGTGATTTTTGGTCCATTGTGACAAGGAACTATGTCAAAATGAAACAAACACTCTAAAATCATAAAGCTGAGGTTGTGCTGAAAAGATACCAAATATGGCAGGGTAAATAGTTTTTAAAGTTTTATTTTTTAAATAAATATTTTTTTAACTTTAAACTGAATCAGCTGTAGTTTCTGGGGTTGACCACAAGGGGGCGACATTAATCTTAACCCTCTGAGGTCTGGCATCTAAATGGCCATTTTTGACTAACTTTGAATTTTATCTCTATATTTTCACTTTAAAAACTATTTACCCTGCCATATTTGGTATCAATCTTTTCAGCACAACCTCAGCTTTATGATTTTAGAGTGTTTGTTTCATTTTGACATAGTTCCTTGTCACAATGGACCAAAAATCACAAAAAAAACAAAATTTGAGTAGAAAAAATATTGATTTTTTCACTATAAAATTCCTAAATACATTTAACGAACATTTTCTTTTAACAATAATGAGACTCTGTAGTGTAAACTTTCAAAAAAAAAATTACATTTTGATGTTGGACAGAATTTGTGGTGGAGTCAATGTGAACCATTTTGGAAAAGTACAAAACGCCTGGGAATTTTTCCAATATTTGATGTAAAAACACAAATATTATTGGTTTTTTGATACATTTTTTACATTTATTTTAAAGGTTACACTACAGAGTCTCATTATTGTTAAAAGAAAATGTTCAATAAATTTATTTGTGAATTTTATAGTGAATAAATCAATATTTTTTCTACTCAGATTTTGTTTTTTTGTGATTTTTGGTCCATTGTGACAAGGAACTATGTCAAAATGAAACAAACACTCAAAGCACTCAATTAGCATTTCATGGGACCCTGCCATGGGACCCTGCCATATTTGGTATCAATCTTTTCAGCACAACCTCAGCTTTATGATTTTAGAGTGTTTGTTTCATTTTGACATAGTTCCTTGTCACAATGGAC
>JARVGW010000161.1:13773388-13789458 GCA_031762495.1 Anablepsoides rubrolineatus
CCCCCCCCCCCCCCCCCCCCCCATCTTAGAATCAAGTGAATGGTGCTTTAGTTTTCCTCCTGGCTGCCGTTCAACCCACACAAATGCTTGCTGGAAATTTATCCAATTTATCCTTTCCAACTATTGTGCAAACTAAAGCTCTGAGGTGAAAAGGCCGATGACCTCTGTGTCTATTGGCTCCAGCCAGGGTATTACATAAATGGGTCAAGCTTCTCCCACACTTTGACAGAGGATGCAGTTCCAAAAAACAACCCAGAATGGTAAATTAATCAGTAGACTTGTCTAGTCTGTACACCAGTTGCGTCGAGACGACCTAATAAATCTCCTCACAATGAAAAGTAGAGGGGCTAATGTTCATAATGATAATTAGAAAACCATATTAAGTCTGATATCCTGAAGAGACTGTTACTGACTGATGTATGCAGGAACAGAGCACAACTGTTGTTTACTAACATGTTTAAAAAAAAAAGAAAAGTAACTCAAGGTTTAGAATTATTGTTTGGAGATGATTTAAAATATAATTTTCAAATATGTCTCAAATTAAGAAAATGCAGCAGATTTTGTTAAAGTGTGTCAAAACACCTTAATTCACTTTGAACATTTTCACTTTGGACACTGTACTTAAGTACTTAGTACAAAAACAGCAAGTCTGCAGTGAAGACACACTTACTGGATCAATAGACTGCAATCTGCAGGTCTAAGTTCATGCAAACAAAAGTGTTATTTACTGCGATGGAGAAAGAACGTAAAATTATTTATGAAGCAGTCCAGAGACTAAAAGCAATGCAGCATTGGACACAATGTAATGGGGTTACTCAGCCAAACTTTTGACCACATCTTATCCTCAGATCAGCTTGTACTATAAACATGAGCAGAGGAAGCAGAGTAATGTAGCTACACTGGGCCTTTTTGTGGTTAATATATTTATACTGTAGTATCAGAGAACTTTAAAAGGATTCACTTCTCAAATACAAACATGCTTGGGCAATTAAGATTCTGCATCTTCAGGGTCCTGTGGGGACCCTATGAGCTCCATAAGCGTCAAGCCTTTTGTAGCTTATTATGACAGAGTGCTGCACGACAGCATCATTGCAGTGTTTTCATGTATTTTATGTCTTACGCTGTAACTGTAAGCTTTAGGGTAAACTTTCTGGCAACCACAGGATGGGGTGGGGGTGGGGGGGCAGAACCATGACTGCTCAGAAGTTGTGAAAATGTCAATTTTATATAAAAATCACCAAAACAAGTCTTTTTGAATAATAGAAACTCTGTTTAACTCAGTCCCCCCACCCCTTTATTCCATAAAAGTTTGAAAATATTCACTTCTTTTGTTTTAAATCTGCAGCTACTGGCATTTTACAATAAGCTGAACAATATTTAGTGTACCATCCTATATTGTCAATGCATTTTTACCAATGAAATTCTAACACCTGCAGCTTCCAGTATATTGTAAATTGGAAGTTTTAAAAAAAGCAAGTTTTATAGCTGCATAGTGTTTTTTTTTCTTTTTACTGATAAACTGTTATTATATTGATATAATTTATGTTGTTTGAATATTGTTTACCACAAACCTTTACAATGTATACATATATATTTCCCAAAATAATTTAATGTAAACAATTCTCAGTTGTGAAAATTACAGTTTCAAATAAATATCCTGCAAAATATAATGTCATATATTTTTAAGGTTCAATTCTGGCATTGACGTTTGCTTGTATTTTACTCATTAATCCACTTTTACTGCAGTGTATGTGTAACTGAATTAAGACTATTGTATAATAAAATGTCTATAAAATCAATAAAAAAATGTGCCTTTTAAAATAAATGTTAAGCCTAAAATAATATAACAGTCCACTTTTTCCTTGAAGTTATAGAATCACAGCTGTGCCCTCAGACAGCCTGTTGTGCAACCCTCTCAGGTCCATGTAGAGGTCCCATTCTAAAAATCAAGCCCACCGGGGAGAAGAACTGATGGCAGCAGCACTCTGCACACACACGTCTGTAGCCTTTGGTGTGCTGCTCAGCTCTGCTGACCTAATTCACATCCTCTTAGAGCACAAGGAAGTTATGGACCTCAAGGCCTTCAATGTAGAGTTTAGTTTTCCAGAAAGCTTGTGTCCTGAAGATTACTATTAACTTCCTCTCAAGCTTTTTATTATTTTATTTTGTTTTGTAACTTACAAATTATTTATAGTTTTAGGATCATAACTTTTATCTTTGTCATCACATCATGTCATGTTATATAAAATTGCTATTGTAAATGTGTAAAGCCTTGACATTATGTATGTTTCAATGTACTGTCAAACTTGTTCATGTAATATTCTAAAAAACAACAACAACTGTGGTCTATGTTCTCTCGTGCATGACTGTAGACTAAAAGTCTTGTGTGATCAAACCAAAAATGTTACAGCAGGCCATACATACCTAATTCAGTTTTTAATTTCCAAGAATTAGCACAGAGCGTTATGAAACTGGGTCAAAACGTGTGTATGAGAGGAAATTTAAAAGAAAAAAAAGAGAGAAAGGGGGAGGGGCAAAACAATAAGTCACTTTTGCTAACTTCTGTTTCATGTTTTTACCACAGACACAACAAAGAGGCAGATTTAAAAATCTTTATTCAAACTAGCATGATCAGGCGTTACATTAGAATCAAATAAGCAACATCAAAAAAATCTGTCAGTTAACTAGACTCGATAACAAAGCAAGACCATTCTCACCCATACTTTATCTGATTTGCTGAATGGGATGACACTGGAGAGCGTTTGATGTGATCACTAAAGCGTATTGTACAGTCTGACTGGCAAAGTAGCTGCAAAGAAAGCAACAAATGAGGAATAAATTTTGTTTTCTACATGGAGCACAAGCGCCTCCTGTGCCATTTGATCACAGTGAACACACAAGATAATAAAAAAGTTATATAAAAAAAACAAAAACTATAAAGCAGTTCAATTTACAGTAAATGCATGTACAGGTTCTTGATGTGTTCTGAATCCAAAAGTCCTCCTGTCCACCAAGCAGTTCAAGATCTGTATTGTGGGAGAAACTAATTTGTAATACTATAAGAAATGCCATTTTTTTTTCAGTTGTCAACAGTCATCTTTTACAAGGCAAAAGGCACGCAAAGAGCTCATCATATGTGCAACTTGATAAACATATAAATACTGTTGGAATTAAAGGGATGCTCCAGCCATTTTGATGGGGGAATTTGTATAACAAATTAAATGTGTCCTGTTGATGGCACTTTGAGCAACTTCCATTTGGAGAAAGGGAGTTAATGAAGTTGAAGAGCTAATGGCTAGTCTGACCAAAGTTTGTCATTTTAAAATAGCTTTCTTTAAGATGTTATACTGTATATCACAGTCATTTATGTAAAATTATATTATTTGAAGCTGTTAGTTGTAGCAGTTGTGCTGCTCATTCTCATTTCTGGCATGAGGTTAAAAATATTTCTACCTTAATAATAATAATATGAAATGATAGCGATGCAAGGATATTTTAAGATTGAAAGAAAGGATGCTTTGATCAATTAGCAAAGTTAATGATAGTTAATCCAAGCTATAGTATAAAGTAGATAATTGCAGTGTTACAAATTAATTTTGCTGATCACTTAGCTGGAGGAGGGTGAGGACTTGTGCCTCATCGGACAACTTTCATAGGAATCTGGTTTGGCCTAATGTAAACTCTCCAAACTCAGGCTGTTCAAATTGCTTTTTACAACAAGATATTAATTGGTCATAAAGGTTCTACAAAATCCCACATCAAAAAGCTGAAAACATCCCTTGAATTGCTCATTATAGCAAAAGATCCCTCATCATGCGAAATCTTCAGTCTAATAAACAACTTTCAAAGGTTGGTCTGAAAATGAGAGAAAATAAAAGGGAAGGTCAGATTTCACTGACTCAGAGTGAGGAGCTGGATACATCCAGAACTATCCCATCTCTGCTGCATTAGCGAGGGAGCGAAGGATCATGTTTAGATTCAGTGCATACTCCAAATTCAAAGTGCTCTCCTTCGCTTAATACCATTCCTGCACTGTCAGCGGAGTCAGCACAAAAAAAAATAAAATACTGTGGCTATAATTAATGCCATGTACTTCCCATAATCCACCCTGCCTAGCTCATGTCGTAACATTTTATCATTCGGCACGCTAATGAGCGTTCTTAAAATGCTCCTTGTTCCAGAGAAGTTAAAAGTCCTGGGCTTTCCGTGGTGGTGCGGCTGCACCACCTTTGAGGTCAAGAGAAGTATTCTCGTTTCATTTTTTATTCATGTACACGACCAAAACAACTTCATAAGCACTACACTACAAATATGCAACATAAAATGTCCTTAAAGAAGCGCACAGAAGCAGCAATTAAAGTATTACGTAAAATATGCATCTAAAAAACATGACTATTTATCAAAGAACACCTTGTCTGCACCTCCTGTACACAGCAAAGTTGAATACATTTTAAAAATTTCTGTTTTTATCATAAAACACATTTATAGTTACGTTTTTTTAAGGTCAAATTTTGAATTCAACACATTTTATCTTCATTTTAAGTTCGGCCTCGGCTTTTTCTTAAACCTTTAAAAGTTAAAAAAGAGCTTATACAGAGAAAAAAAAATACAGGGGAATATTAAAAGTGAAAATAAATCTAGTTAAAATACAATTTATTTGTTTGTTTCAACTTTTCCCCACTCTGGCACAGTTTTCTGATAGCCAAAGACTCCCCTTCTCTGACAAGAGAAAAATAAGCTGATTGTATAGAAATATTTATCACATAGATTTGGCTCAAAAGTTTTAATATTGCAGTGCAACTCATATGCAAGTAACACAAAGATTGAATTGCACATATACTGTTAGATTTTTATCTTTTCTTACCTCATTAGAATTTCTATAGAACTACTGCACCTACAATCAAATAAGAAAAGTAATTTTTTTTAAGTTTGTTTTTTCTTTTACTTGTTTTTTTTCATTCTTTTTCGACATTCAGAATTTGTCAAGCACAATAAACGTATAGAAAACAATCTAAAACTGTATCACTTTTTTGTTTTGTTTTCATAGTTATTACATAAAAGTTTTAGTCTTGTAACACTTAAGGTCTCCTGAAATACATATAAAAAATTAACAAAAAAAAAAAAACACCCAAGAGCAATGCTTGAATCTCCAAAATACTGTAACTAGCTACAATTATGAATGTATCAAATGTATAGAAGGAGCTTATTTACCCTGATTCATATGTTGGTTTATGATTGTGTTTTGAGCTTATGAATTAAAAAAAACAAAATTGAATAAATCATAGAATACTGATGGATTTCAACACAAAATGACCCAAATTTACCACCAAGAAACTGCAACTTTTTTAGGTGTTCTTTAGAAATTTGCACATCTAACTCCTGAAGCCTTCACAGAGATATAGCTATGCCTCCAACTGTGCCACAAACAAAACAGCAATATATGTCTATGTTTAGGAGATACATGTAGTGATGGCTGGGGCAGTAAGCACCTGATTCTCAAAAAACTAGCAATGTTTGTGATTCACAGAGTGAAATATTTAACATCTCCTGAGAGCTGGTGGTAAATGCAACTCAGAATAAGAAACATAGGAAGAGGAGGAATTTGTTGCACCAATGCCTTCACAAAAAGAGAACAGGCATGTCAGGAGAGATACTATTCATCCTCTGTTCCAGTAATGAGTGATGAACATTGTTTCATCTTGCTCACAAAGGTATGTAAAGCTCTGATGTTGCTGTTTTAGCAGTAGGAGGCAAATGATGAGCAACAATCAGGTGCTGTACAGTTTTAGTGGATCAAGGTCAATATAATTTTTGCAGCAAAGGCAAATTTATGACACTTAAAATAATAAAAAAAGTTTTAATTTGAGAATGTTTAAACATTTGTTATACAAATAGGGGCTAAAGAAGTTGACCAGTGGTCAATATCTGCATATGGGAATAGTAGAAACAAGATAAATCATGAGCTAGAGCAGAGGGAGTAAACAAAAAACAAAACAAAAAAAACAGCTGTTTTACATGATCTTTGTGAGTCACAGGAAAGGTTCATCTTTAGACTCCAACGAAGAGATAAGATCACCGCCGATCTCTCCGAGGATCCTGCTGAAGGACAGAGCAGAAAATTAGTCACAAGAGTAAGTCAGCCTCGATACGAAGAAACAGAAAGTCCTCACTCATGCAACATTGGATCGTGACTGGTTACTGCCACCATCAGTGACATGCTGTGGAATTTTAGGGTCATTTAGAATGAAGAGGGAATCAATTACTCGCTTTTATGTTTGATCGATTTTCTATTCTGCACTTTTCACCAAATCATTCATAGAACTCAGTCAGACTGGAATACATAACAAATAAAATAAAGGTCATATGTATAAGATGTATTTAAAGCATGCAAAAAACAGTCAACTGTGGTGTTTTTAATTATGTTTTGTAGAAGAAAATATATATGTTCCCTGCTTCTAGCAGGCTTTATGTGCAGAAATGTGACACCTACACATGGAAGGATGCATTCCCCGTTCTTATTTTACTGTCAGAACCATCACTTTAACCTGAATCTCTGTCCACCTACAGCCAGATGTGCAGAAGGAAAATCTGACCAGCAGCCAATTTTATTCTAATCTCAGCTTTCAATATAAGCTGAGAGGCCGCTTCGCCTGAGAGAGCAGCCACTTTCAATCTCAGTGCTCACAGCAGCATTGGATTGAAGCGAATGGTTGTGTTTCCGAGGGACAGTCTGACCAAGAACGAGTGGAAATATTGGATTCCATTTCATTTATTTTGGATAGTAGGAGAACTCAAACGGATTGAGTGAAAGATTTGTGCGGCACTTCATTGAATCAGTTTCTTTCAGTCTAACCAAGCATTTGTATCAAATAGAAAAGACGGATAGAAAATGTCAACAAAATATTAGTGGCTCTACAAAAGCGTAGTTAGCAACCAGCATACCTCCAGTTGTAGAATGGACTTCCGTTCATTTTGAGAACTTCAGAATAGAAAAAAGAAACAAGTTCAGTGGCATGTGTGACACTCAAGCTCACATTACAAATTATACACATCAGGCCCCATCGTGTTCGTCCCCCACCCTCCATGTGCACCTGCATTCATATTTATATTGTTGAATCTCTAGTGCATCGCATGGTTAGGTTTACTTTGTAGAACCACCTGTGTGAGGGAAAAAAAAACAAACAACATCTGGAGCATGTTCAGCGCTTACAAATTGATAGCAGTTTACTGTGCACCAGAGAACCGCTTGAGGATTCAGAACGCATCGAATTTAGATCAGCCATATTTCTTGTCCTTGAAGAGAACTCCTCCGAATCTGGGCTCCTTTGTAGTGCTCCCCCTCTTACGCCTACTGGTTATGCTATGATTGTGTGTTATGTATCTGCAATGCATGACCTACATACTACATAAGATCAAACAGAGGCGGATTTAAGAGGTTGGGGGGAGGGATGGCAGGCTAGGAATTTTAGCCTAATTATGGAATAAAAAGTGTAGAAAGTTTGATCTACAACTATATATCTGATCGACAAGCTGAATTTTATATTTTTAAACATCAATATTCTTAGTAAGTGCAAGTAGTAAGGAAAAAAAACAGTAAGGTGATAATTCTTAACTGCACAATATTAGAAAAACTGTGCAATATTTGTGTTTAAAACTGCCATGACAATCTCAGCTGCCATTAACCCATATTTTTGCTGCCTTTACTGTAATGGCATTATCTGAACAGGTGTGGACATTAAGGCCAGAGTATTAGCAGCATAACATGAATTATGTACTTTATAACCACCTATTAATTATTGTAGTCTAAGTCTTTTGCAATAGCTATTGTGCACACTGATATTATGATGATTATTATTTTTATATTTATTGCAGCCCTATCCTTATTCATATCATATATTTCTACTATACTTAATAAACAGCAAAACTTATATGTAAAAGTTATTTTTTCCATCTCTGCTGTTTTCAAGCTTTGCACACCAGACCTTTAAAATCAAATCTTGAAATGTTTTAAACTGTGCACATACTTTCTGATTTTTGCACTTACAATGCTTAAAAAATAACTTTAACTTTTAAAAGTGGTAGAAAAATGCAGTAAACAGACATTTTGCCAATAAGTGACTATAAAGGTTAGAGAGGAAATACATTTTTACAATACAGCAACTACTATAGAAAATATTGAAAACATAAGCTAAGATAAGATAAACCGTTACTGTCATTGTACAGAGCACAATTTAATTACAATGAAAAAACTATTGTACACAAGTTTACTTTTCTTAATAATGTTCTTAATGGATGCTTATAGTGCAAGTTTATTAGAGTTATGTTTAGATAAGATGGATACAAGAAGCCATAAACTGTAGATCAGAAAATATATATTTTTGGTATGAAAATTGTAAATATTCATATTTAAATATATTTTAACCCAAATTGTGGTTAAATATTAAGAAAAACTTGCCTCTACAACAAATACTATACAACTAAAAGTTTTTTGCATTCTACGAAACACAACTGTTGTCTGTTTTATGATCTATTTTCTTCCCCCATACACAGTTGTTCCCATATCAACATACCTCCAGTGTGGATGCTCTGGAATCTGTTGTCTCACTTGGGCCTATGCTCCTGGGTATACTGGACACAAAGTAGCCAGCTCCTTTGGGGATTATGGGCTGTCTCACAACCACTTTACCCTTCCTGGTTTCTGCGAGAAATAGGCTGTACCAGTAGGCATCACTGGAGATCAAGGTGGAATCAGCGATGGTGGAACTCCTCTGGCTGATCAGGCTGTTTCTATTGGCTGGGGGCATCTTGATGGCCTTTGGCTTTGGTTTTTGACACTTAAGGACAATAATAACCAAGATGGTTATCAGCAGCAAAAACGACACAGCTCCTAAACCGATCACCAAATACAGATTTAGGTTTGTGAAGACTTCAAACTCTAGAGGCAACTCGGTAGTCTCTAAGAAGGTCATGGCATGTTCCACTGTTGATATCTTGATGGTGACCGTGGCAGAGAGAGCAGGCTCGCCATTGTCTTTGGCAATAACTACCAACCTCTGCTGTCTTGGGTCCCTGTGACTAAACATCCTTGTAGTTCGAATCTCTCCATTATACTGATCCAGGCTAAAGAGTGTTGAGTCACTGATCTGCAGGAGCTGGTAGGAGACTCTGGAGTTCTGCTCAGAGTCTGCATCAACAGCGACTACTTTGGCCACCAAGTGTCCTTTTTCCGTGGACCTTGGTATCACCTCCTCAATGACAGAGCCGTGTGCCCGCCACGGTGACACAATGAGAGGTGTGTTGTCATTTTGGTCCAGAATGACAATATGAACCGTCACATTGCTGCTCAGTGGGGGGACACCAGAGTCTCTTGCTTCAATATGAAACAAAAACTCCCGCTCTCTCTCATAGTCAAAAGTCTTTAGGCCATAAAGGTCCCCATTTTCTGGATTGATGGAGAAAAGCATTGACATGGATGTGTTAATGATCTCTTTCTCCATTATGAAATAAACCAAATACTGGTTCTCATTGAGATCTGGGTCAAATGCACTTAGAGATGTCAGCAGTGCTCCAGGTGGATTATTCTCCACAACATGGATTGTGTAGAAAGACTGGGAGAAAGTGGGTGCATTGTCATTGATATCCAAGATCTCCAAGGTGATGGTCTCATTTTCATACAAGGGTGGTGATCCTCTGTCTGACACTATTAGAGTGATATCATACTTGCTTTTTATCTCCCTATCCAATGCCTTTGCTACCAGTAGCTCAAAGTAACCCTCTGAGGATTTACTCAGGATGAACGGTAAAGGTTCTTGCTGGTTCAGTTTGAGGTCCACTTCCCCATTCGCTCCAGAGTCCCTATCGCTGACGCTGACCACAGCAATCAGCGTCCCCTCAGCGATGTCTTCGGCCACCGCTCTTTTTAGGGACTTGATGGTCACCTCAGGGTAGTTATCATTTAGGTCTGTGATGTAAACCATCACTTTGCAGTGTCCTGAGAGGGGGTTTGTCCCTCTGTCCTGAGCCTGGATGTGCATCTCAAAACTTTGACTCTCCTCATAATCAATCACCCCCTTCACTTTGATCTCACCTGAGTTTGGGTCAAGGGAGAAGAGCTCCTGCGTTTTCTCTGAGGTGTAAAGCGTGTATGAATATATCAACTGGGAGTTTGTGCCTTCATCTAAGTCCGTTGCATTTAAGGTCATAACCACTGAACCTACTGCAGAGTTCTCTGAAACATTGACTGCAAATACTGACTGGCTGAACGAGGGGGCGTTATCATTAATGTCCAAGACATTAATAATGATGCTGGCTGTGCCAGAGCGGGGAGGAACCCCCCCATCCACAGCTGTTAAAATTAGATTGTGGACTGCATGCTCCTCTCTGTCCAAATGACCACTCACCACTAAATCGACATATTTGGAACCATCACTGCCCGTTTGTATGTCAATGTTGAAGTATTTGCTTTCACTCAAATAGTAGGTCTTGATAGAATTCGCCCCCACATCCGCATCCACTGCGTTTGTCAAGGAGAATCTCTCACCGGGAGGGGTTGCCTCGGAAATGTCCAAGTGCATTGTCTTCCTGCGAAACACCGGCGCGTTGTCATTGATGTCCATGATTTCCAGCTCAATGTTAAAAATGCGGACAGGGTTTGAGAGAATGACGTCCATCTTCAGAAAGCACGAGGTTGTTTTAGTCATGCATATGCTCTCCCGGTCTATTTTCTCGCGGATTACCAGCTCCCCCGTGTCTTTGTTGATGTCAAGGTAATTCTTGCTATGAATGACATCGAGCTTCGCGTTGCGCTCTTCCAAGCTGCGGACATCCAGACCCAGATCCGTGGCAAGATTGGCAACAAAGGAGCCCGCTTCCATTTCCTCCGGTACCGAGTAGCGAGTGATGGAGAGCGCAGATCCCCAAAGCGCAGCGAACGTGAAGACAGCCGCGACCAGCCGCGTCCACACAGGTGCACCATGAAACGCCATTATTGCAGCTTTTTTTAATCCTTTTGTAAAAGAGAAGAGACTCAAATCCGTTTTTATGAGCAGGGTGTCTTGATGGGAGGGAACTCCGAGGTCATTCTTGCCTCCACGAGTTGTAGCGCGAGCTGCAGCAGCAGGCCATCTGAGGAGAAGATCTGCTGGAGGAGCAGAGTGCGCGCTGACAGAGGGGGCAGGGACGGACACTGCGTCGGAGCGGGCGAGGGGCCGGGGTTCCTGACTGAACTGGGGCTTGAAAAAATAAACATAACATAATAATAATAATAATAATAATAATAATAATAATAATAATAATAATAATAATAATAATAACTTTTATACTAATTCGTTCTCTGCCTTTTTTTGTCTTGGTTTTATGTTTTTATTTTAATAAAAAAATGCAATGTTTTTATGTTATATTTTAATACCCAGCTTAGTGTTTCCTCAAGATTAAAATTGTGGTTTCTGAGTTTCTTCTGTCCATGCATTAGTTGGATTATTTTACAACATATAGTTGTCTTAAATTGATCTGTTTGTATATTTTGTTTTTTGTTGTTTCTTTGGTGTATTTTATGTTTTGTTTTTATCTGGTGTAAAATACCTTGTGTTACACTTTCTATATAAAAAGTGTTTTATTAAATTATTTTAATTGATTGAATATGAAAAATAATTTGAAAATCATTTTTAACTTACATGATTTTAGAATATTATAAATAATAAAAAAATAGACATGGAGTTGTAATTGGTGTATTTTTATATTTTACATAAATTGAAAGAAAAAATAAATAAATATGTGCAACATAGCTACTTCTGGGCATACAGGGTCCCTTCCAGGCCACTGGAGTTGGTCACATTTAAATTATAAATAAGTACTGGATCTTGGAAAAAATAAAATAAACATAGGTCCTGCAGTTTGAGTCACCAGCTAATGTCAGAAGACTAGTTATAGCCACACAGATGCATCAGTGAAATGATAGTTTGATCTGCATCAGGATGAGTTACAACTATGGAGGTAAATATTCAACCAAGC
Source organism: Anablepsoides rubrolineatus (assembly GCA_031762495.1). Lineage (NCBI taxonomy): Eukaryota > Metazoa > Chordata > Actinopteri > Cyprinodontiformes > Rivulidae > Anablepsoides > Anablepsoides rubrolineatus. The sequence continues at coordinate 13,785,398 of JARVGW010000161.1, forward strand.
TTCTGACTTCACAAATACTTTCTGGGTTTTTATCCAGCCTCAATTGATCAAAATCTGATTCTTCTCGTACACCTCATGATAGCATTTATTTATTCAGTTATATTACTGTGTTTCTATTAACTTGTGTAAAAATGCTGATTGTGTGGAGTTACAGAAGACATCACTCTTTTTTGATAAATGAGTATCTGTGTCAGTATATTGTAAATGCTGTCAAATGTTCATGCTTTTCTTAAATTCCTGCAGCATGAAAGAGTAGAATGCAGGAAATGAAATGATTGGCATGGCATCAAATCTTTGTCTCCATTGTTTAGATGATCTCAGCACAGTCTGCAGCTTACATGGTGCACATTAGGATGACATCTTATGCTTAAAGCTAAAAATGAGCAAGTTACTTCCTGGTAGCTTTAGCATGTATAGGTTTTATAGTAAGGGAATGAAGTCGGTATATTATTGTTCATGTTTTAATATTGATATATTTTATTTTATTTCCAACACAAGCGCGTCTCGGTCCAGGAGGAAGTTTGCAACTCATTTCTTCTGTCAATCAATCCCAGAGCTAATCCACACGCAGCATTCTGTTGACGTGAAAATCATAAGCATGCTGTACTCGCTTCTACCCACTTAGAACCACCGGAGAGGAGGTTCTGAAATAGCGCGGCTGTGCGCAATTGGAACCTTTACGCACGGGGCCGAGCCGAACTGCGTACAAGCGCGTCCGTGGAGACGGGGCTTGACTTGCTCAACATGGGCTGCTCACGTGAACATACAACCGGCTTTTCAAAATAATCAACCAATCATCGTGTTTTAGAATAAAACACCCAATCCGCGGTACTCATGCGTTCCGAACCGTGGCGAGTGATCCGTATGGATCACGGATCAGCCGTGATCTGTTGCACCCCTAGTTATGATTATATAATAGATACAGGGATAACGTCCAGACTTTCCGCTTTCATTTGAGGGTAGCCACATTAAAATAGAATGAAGGGTTAAGGAGTTCAGCTCCTTAACATGTGTCCTGCTTTTAAAGGGACCAAAAGTAAATGAACAATTGACTCAGAGGCTATTTCATGGGCAGGTGTGGGCATTACGTTCGTTAAGTCATTCTCAATGAAGCAGATACAAAGTCTGGAGTTTATTTGTGGTGTGGTGCTTGAATTTAGAAGATTTTGATGTGAAGAAAACAGGTGGTCAAAGGAGCTCTTCATGAAGGTGAAACAAACTACCCTTAAGCTGCAAAAACAGGAAGAAAAAAAAAACATCTGAAAAGCTGCTACAATATTAATGGACCCTCACACTATGAAGTTTTAGACAACTGCAACTGAAATGTTTTGTTCAAAAATCATTGTGATCATGTACTGAACCAAATATAGGAAAATGTTGTCTTTGTCCAATTAGATATGGATCTAATGACTGAGGGCCACCTTTCACAAATCCATCTTTACTTCATGAGAGTCCTCCTCCTGATCTTTGAAACATAATCACTGGAAGAACTACAGACTGAAATCAGACTCTATAGAAAACTGGTATCTGTGAGGAAATGCTGTCCTCTAGTGGGATTCACAGGTAAACCTTTGCAGAGAATCATGAATAGGTTTTATACTGTGCTGAGGACATTAGGCCAGATGTAGAGTCAAAAAAGCTACAAATGTTAAAATCTAAATAGTACATATGCTCTAAGGTGGGTAGAGTACTTAAAAGTTTTACTTAAGCAAGAGTATCACTACTTCAACATATTTTTACTCAACTGTCCAAAAAAAAATACTCAAGTAAGAGTACAAAAGTAATAAAAAAAAGTCATTGATCATAATATCTGATTTAAAATTTAAAAACAATATCATCAAAAATAGAAAGTTATGTGCAAATTATGGGGGTTCCTAAAGACTAAAATAAATAATATAAATAAATACTATAATTACAAAATAGCAAATTCCAGTAGAATGAATTCTTTTCCAAGTAAATTTTTTTCTCATTATGAAACTTTTGAAACTAAGAGTAAAGTACTTCCAGTGACTACTGTTTACTATTTACTCACTTAGCAGATAGAAAATAGCATTAGAACAACAAAGATTGTGAACAACCAAGAGGTCTTACTTCAACATAAAGTGTCTTTCTTTGATGCATTTCTGATTTAAAACATGTTTGTTCTTCATTCTGTGAACTTACATACTGTGTGGGTAGAGTATTCAGAAACTACTTAAGTAAGAGTAGCAATACTTCCTAATAATAATAATACTCAAGTAAAGTCATAAGTGCAGTGTAGTAAAACTACTTCTAAAAGTACATTTCTTACCAAAAGTTATTCAAGTAAATAGATTTGCATAGGTCTGATAATCCTGCTTGTAGCACAAAACAACTGTTTATTGATCAGCAAACCTCCTAGTTTTTATCTGCAATGTTTTACAGTTTAAAGCTAATTAACAATAATAACTGATGATATGTGGTTGCAGAGCTTTCTGGATTAGGTTAAAGTTCCTTCTATTTTCCAGATACTCTTAACAGCATTTTATAACTTGATAATTTTCCATTTTTATTATAATTTTACCAACTTTGAATTTAATCTGGCTCCTGGCAGTGAGCGTTTAGAGCATAAGGCAGTTCACTGAGGCAATCAGGCTCAAGATTAACCCACTGGTCTGCAGCAGTTCAGTCAGAGTTGGTGGATTTGAAGGATAATCTCTGCAGCAGTGGTTTAAAACCAGAGGTTCGCCAACCAGAATGTCAAGAGAAAAGGTTAAAAGACATCCTCAGCCTTAAAACACACAACCACAGTATTTCATATTTCTTCTTTTTTTTTCTTATTCACATGACCAGGCATTTTCTATTGACTTTTACATTTAGCTGGAGGGATTAGCTGCCCTAACTACATTTATCTCATTTCAATGGGGTGCTCGGTATGCAGCTAGCAAAAATCTGATACTTCTTTTAAAGACGGCTTTTCCAAAAACTGACAAGGATACACAGTTGAGCTTTAATATCAGATGTTGAGCAAAGAGTAACTTTTTTTGTAAGGATTTCTGTTTTTATACATTGTTTTCTGAAAGCCATTCAGAGGATAATGCTCTTACAGCATTCCATTCAGGCTTCTTAGCACCAGCAGAGCTTCTTATAAGCTCACTTGTAACTGTAATTAGGATTACACAATAATACTCTTGCACTCATTAAACCACTACACTGTCAAACTGAGGATTGTTGCTGTTAGCTTTGGAATGTGGGAAATGTAGATCTGCAATTATCTATGCTTACAATATAGGGTCTGCCATCCTACTGCTGGACACTGATCACTAATTAACTTATTTCTGTCACAATCAGCACATATCAAAGGAATGTATAAGATCTTTTGAAGTTTTTGTTAAAAGGTAATGAACAAGTCTTTAAACTTCCACAGTTTGGACAAATAGGGTTTAATTTGATCCAGATTGAAAATCTAACAGCTAATACATCAGGAAGATAATATTAGTAAAATAATTAGTGCATACAAAGGCTAGTCTACAAATCTTCACTTCATTATACAGTTTTGTGTGTGTTTTTTTTAAAGAAATGTTATGACATTGATGTCAAAAGTGTCCCAGGCTGAACCTAGAGCTAAAATTAGCTGCTGCTGTAAATAACTGAGTAAACTCACTAGCAAAAAAAGCATTAAAAAAAGAACCAACAACAACAAAAAATTGAAAGTTGGTTTATTGGTACACTTTATTGAACATAAACAACTGTATATACAGATAAATAACTCTTATCAAACCATATATATGTTTTTTTATTTAAACACAAGAACTAAAGTAAGAATCTAGTAATGTAAGCAAGGACTGACTGATACAATATATATATATATATATATATAATCCTCTCTCTTACAACCTATCTGACATTTAGTGCAACAAACTGTGACTTTTTATGTATTTATGTCTTAAAATATCAACAATTTCAGACAAGAAGAGATCAAATCATTGCTGCAAAGCAAATCGATGAAGAATAATATAGTTTGTATGGTTGCATAGAGATGAGACTATCAGACAGGAAAACTACATAACATTATTCCATTAGTCATCTAAAACATGCATGAA
>JARVGW010000161.1:14294689-14310947 GCA_031762495.1 Anablepsoides rubrolineatus
TATTTTTTATTTTGGCATTGGTTTAATTTCCTATATTGGGATAAGGATTAGCATCCATGCCATCACCCACTTTGGTGACTGAGCATTACCATCCCTGTTCCAGAACTTCATGGATGAAAACCCAACTCCATTTCATTCATTTCTTTTTTTTTTTCCTGTCCTGCTGTTCTGCTCCTCTGCTTTCTTTTTTTTCTCTCTGCGTTGTGTGTCAATGTCACCCCCACCATTGTTGTCACCAGCTCGTCCAGTTGGTAAGTAAGAGGTGGTCCCATTGTGCATGCCTTATTCTTTTTCTGTTTTAAATCACACATTTGTTCAGTATGCATGTGCTGTTGTGGCATTCCACAAACTCAACCACCAATTTAATTTTAGACCTATCAACATCGACCTCTATGGGTTCACAACATCAGTTTTTTTCAAGTTGGGGATTTTATAGTATCTGTGCCTTAATTTAACCCTCCTGGTGTTATTGGGTTAAAATTACCTCTGGGGCTTTAATTTAAAAAATTGAGGCCTCATCAGGTTGTTTTTTTACCCAAGAGCAGCAGGAGAGTTAAAACTTTAATAATAAATTACAAATAAATAAGGAAAATTTGTCAGTGTATATTTTATTTCATTGTTTTAGCTAGATAAGACTAGCAGAAATGAGACATAGAAAAACACCCAGTGCATGAACCCCTTTAGCTTGCTGCTTGACATTCAGAAGAAGAGTAGTCCAACATCTAAAGCACTCTTAAAGACCTCTTCAAACATGTTGCCATTGTCTCATGGTTTAATTTCTCTTTCAAACTCAGAGGCACCTCAGTTTGTGGTGCGACCTCGGGACCAAATTGTGGTTCAAGGACGAACGGCGACTTTTCCCTGTGAGACTCGAGGAAAACCTCAGCCTACAGTCTTCTGGCAACGAGAGGGTAGCAAGGTTAGCACAACAATTTTCAAAAAGACCAAGAGCTTACAGTAGACATATCATGATTGTAAATCATTTTTTGACATTTAATACTCAATTAGTTGGGGCTTATTCTAGTTTGATAGAGGGGGTTGCTAGTTATGCAGAAATGTTTTATTAACAATTGAATTAAAATATGTCAACAATGGAAGACTTGTCCATCCAGTCTTACATGTTAGAGCCACAGTCTGACCCACATTCAGGCAATTTTGTTGCAAATAATTTGACATAATAGTTCAGAAAACATCATAGAAAATAGACAAAACTAAACGAATTGAAAAATATGACCCCAAAAGAATATAAAGATATATTTGCAGCACCGGGAGGGACTAAATTCAACTTTTCTGAGACTCCAAGTACACAACAAAATGTATTTAATGACAAAAAAATGTGGATTTTTGCATGATATGTCTCATTTAAGGTAAAATAATAAATTTAAGTGGACAAAGACTTAACTAAAAGGATCAAACCAGTTCACAACAGAACGCGGTTCTGTTCCACATATATATAATGAAGTGGTCATTTATTATCAATCTGCACCAGTCTGACAAGCCAATTCACTTAGTAAGAGACAATGTCATGTGCTGCATTAGCATCATTAGACATAATGGAAGCCGGCTAATGTCCTTTCCTGTCCGTCAGCTGGTCTGCCTGGGGTGCAGAGGCACACAATGCCGATGCCACAATTTTATGAGCACAAGTGCAGGTTATCACAGCAGGATTATTATTCTGGTGGTAAATTGCCTTTCTGACCAAGCATGAAAGAGACATCGACCCACATTTTTAACTGAATTGTATTTAATTGTTGGTATATTAAGTTTGAAAGGCATGTTTTTAAGGAAGTACTTATTTATTCAATATCAGCTGTCGTCAAATATGTAACGGTGGAGACTCACTCATTACTTAGTAAGAATGTTTTAGACTTTGTACTATTATTATTATTTTTTGCAACTATTAAAGCCTTGTGGCATAAATAAGACAGCTTGATTTCTTTCCAAAGGTTTGTCAAAATGCAATACAACATACAGTAAATGTTAGATTTAACTTACCTAGTCTAGCAATGTAGACGTCATAATTTACTGCATATCCATATGGGTAAAACAAGCCACCTAGTTCTATCTCTTTGTTGTTTTCTGTAGGATCTTCTGTTTCCCAGTCAACCAGCACAGGGGGACAACCGAGTGTCAGTGTCCGTTAACGGAGAGCTGACCATCTCATCTGTACAACGCTCAGATGCCGGCTATTACATCTGCCAAGCCCTCACTGTGGCAGGAAGCATCATGGCCAAGGCCCAGCTGGAGGTAGCAGACGGTAAGGCAGGATGCAAAAGCAAAAACACACCATCCTCATTTATGGAGCTAGAAAAAGGTCTACATAATAAAGTGTGCGAAAACATGAGTTCTGCTTCTTGTAGTTATGTGATTTATCATCTTCATGTACTTGGTTCAGAACAGTCCCCCCAGCTCCCCTCTAACATGCTTCTGCTTATAATCACCAGCTTCAAAATGCAGACTATGAGCTAACATTTTGTGAGTTAAGCAATAGCATTCACAGCACAAACTTTTAGCACTATGTTTAATATGTTTGCTTTAAAAAACAACAGACTTTATTGAAATTCTCAAAATAATTTGGATTTACAGATACAACTCTTAATATATGAAATCAATCCAATTCAAAACGGCCATCATAGCTAATCAACCATAGCAAATAGAATATTGGCTGTAACTTAGCCAATTTTACAGATATTGAGCTAAATTTAGTATGTTAAGAGTCATCCTTAACACACACTTTCAAGCTGTAACTGATCATGTTAGATATTGCGTCCTTGCTTGAGTGCATTCAATTAAAATAGTTTTGTCCATAGCTATAATGTTGTCCCCTCTCATAGATGGCCCTAGTTTAAAACTGTATTATGCAAAGTAGTGGTTTTTGTACATTCCTTCATTGTTATAGTTATAAGTAAAATCCAACAAAGTAACATTATTTAATAAAGTTTAGATTGTTCAGCAATTGATTTTTTATCCAAAACAACGTTATAAGTACTTTCATCATATTTAATGATGATCTATCTTTATTTATAAATCCTTCTTGGCTTTATATTTATACAAAACACACACACATTAGCTTGCACCACATCAGACAGTGAACGACAGTTTCTGCCCACACTTAGTTTACTGACAAAAATCTCTAAGTTCTAAAAGCCAGTCACCCACAATCCTTTTTTTTATTTACACCTTCTGACAGAATATGTAAAAGCCTGAAAAAAAGTCTTATAATAAAACTGTCTACTCCATGGAGAGACACTTAGCACTTTTTTTTTTTTAAACAAAGCTTTAATGTCAACATTAAGTGCTCAGTCGTTGCCAGCTGCGAGCTGTTTATGTCTCTTTCCATTTGTTTCTTGGCTTTTTCTCCCACACATTATAAAATTAACATCTGTTAACAAGTGTTTTTTTTTTTTCGTTGGAGTTTTCAGAGGAAATGACTTGTGTTCTGTCACTCAGAGAAGATGGATCAATATCAAAAATGTTAGGTGGCGAATGAGGGAGAGGAGAAATGTCTTTGACAGATGGGTGTAAACAAAGATGGATAGTGATTTGGCAAAATGCCCAGGGGAGTTTTGGAGGCTTGTACAGTGCCATTTCAAGCATTATTTAAGATTGGTAAATTGGCACAAGTAGCAATGTGTAAGAGGGTCTGCTAGTGTAGGAAAAACTTTAAAGGTCCAGATTTTAGCTTATTTTCCACTCTCATAACACTCCTAAAATGTGACCCTGGAATAATTAATTTAAACATGAAGAGATGAGTTTTCTGTAGTTTAAAAACTGTAAAATGCACAATAATTGTGCCATATATTTGAACAGACTCATACTATTCTAATGTAAATAACTGCAAAATATAATGAAGCCCTGGATTTTGGGGGGTATGTTCTTATGCTGAGTTCAGATCTAAAGTGATTTGAGCTTCAGTGGCATCTGATTTACATGCAGTCTATGGTGGATGTGCTTCAAGAGGAGTCAGAAAGTGTTGCGGTGCATTTCGCACATCTAACGCTACATGTTTTGAACCATTTTGAGTGTTTTATGCATGTACAGCACGTTAAAAGCGGCAGACGCTAGAGATGGAAAATCTGAACTTTTGCAGCTGGATGCTGAGTGCCAGCTAGTCAGAGAGACTCCGCTTTGTGACGTAGTGGCACATTTTCCAACGGGATGGTCTCCTGAATGCTGCCCATGAACCTGAGACAGATGGACAGGCTCTCTTCAGCTGAAATCGAGTGCCTGTAATTGGTGCCCTGGCAGGAGATGCGGGTACCGATGCAGGTCAACAGCTAGTCAAACTGGGCTCGGGTCAAAAATAGTGCTAAAAGCGATCCTCGTCAGTGTGCAGCTCCTGGTGTGGTGGAACTCATCAAACTCAGAACGCCTCTGAATTATTGGGTAAATCCAGACACGGCTCTGAGACGCCCATTGATGTTCTCTTGCTTTCAGTAAATAAAGCCAAGCCACTCTCTTAATTTTATCCATCATTGATTGTTCAAAGAGACCGGCAGAGCAGAGGAAAACACCCACAAGTCAAGAGGCTCATCTTAAGGCGAGTCTTTCCACACTCTGCTCAAATGTGCATCTAGAGCAGGGATCATCAATTACGGTCCTCGAGGTCCACAGCCCTGCATGTTTTACTTGTTTCTCTGCTCCAACACACCTGATTTGAATGAATAGATGATTATCAGGCTTCTGCAGAACTTGGAAGAGGAAATTTACTGACTAATTATTCTTCATCAATTATTTCATGTCTTTCTATAACTAAAAAAGCTAACTCCCCAATAACAAATAAATGGGAATACCAAATTTTTGGTATAATTATTTTTAATATTAGTCAACTCTTGTTGATTTTGTTTAGATTTCTCCAGAGATGCAAACAGTTCAGCCTCTTTAACTGTCACACACAGTTTTTGCTTACATTGCAGTACGCTGCACCTATGCCTGCTGTTCTGCTTGAGATGCTGTTTTGCTCATTGTGTTAAGGGAGGTGTGATGAAGGATAAGACAGGGGGAGCCTGCTGTACACACTTGTTGTGAATGGAGGCACACCTGATAACAGCAGCGAGGAGCAGTGAGGAAATTGGAAGCGAGGAGTAGTTACAAGGCTTGGAGATATTCAGTACTGCAGAAATTACTGTTTCAGAGTGCAGAGGCTGTTTCCTGGATGGTACAACAAGCTTAAAAAAGCGTTGGAAGAAATGTTTTGTTGTTTGGCCTATTTAGAGTTTAGTTTTATATTGTGTTCATTGAAGGCTGGGTGGAGGGGCTCTTTCTGGAGAACGAGACGCAGCAGTGAGTCATGTAGGGATGAGGGAGGACAGGCATCGAAGTGTGAGAGGTGTTACAAAGAAGCTATGGTAATTAGCACCGCGGGTAAAGCATTGTTAATCCTCACCAAGTAATTAATGCTCCAAGGTGTGATGCAGTGCTATGAGTTCACCGCCACACTGTGGAAGGGGTTCTCAAAACAGTCACTTCCTCTCACAACAAATCCATCAGACTGAACGCTAACGCCTTAGACGTACAGCCGCTAATGTAATTATTGCAGGTGCAAATTAACACCTTGTGATAAGGTCAGCTACCTTTCTCACAGCTCCTGACAACTAGTTAGAAAAGAGTGCTGTTGTTCTGTTCCCACCCTGTGAAACCAAAATGACAGTGTTTGGAAAGGTTTCAAGTAATTGCACCTTTTTCTTTCTTTTTTTTTTATTCTTAGCCTCAAAGGACCGCCCACCACCTATCATCCAACGGGGCCCGTCCAATCAGACGCAGGCACAAGGAGGTGTGTCCCTACTTCGGTGTCAGGCGTCAGGAGATCCAGAACCTACAGTCACCTGGCGGAAGAATGGAGTAAATCTACTAGAAAAAGACCCACGTTTTTCCTTGCTGGAACATGGCAGCCTTCAAATCCAGAATACAAGGGTGGGTCGCAGTTGAACAGAAATAAATATAGACACCAGTGAGTTCATGTTTTCTGTCATATTGATAATAAAGCATCAGACATTCTATTAAAAAATGTCTGCTGCTCTAATTGTCATAAAATTCTTAATAATACACTCAGGTATTGTCAAGTAACTTGGCATATTATTAGCAATTAAATGTTGGCAAAACTCGCAAAAGGATGAAAAGGGAAAAAGACCGAAACCATCATTTAATTTGACTCTGGGTTAAATTGTTTCCTAACAAGCATTTGGCTGAGGAACAGTAGGTTTAAATGAACATCCCTTCCAGTTGGTCAGGCCTGAAGTGGCAGACATAATTACAGAAAACAAGTTTCACTCACAATTGTTCTATCAAGTCCTGTAACATGATGCAGCAGATGGTTTGTTACACAGAGTGATCTCTGGAGTCCTCCGAATAAACCATCTGGAAAAAGCCACTTTCAAAAAAGACTTAGAATGTGATTAGATGAAGCATCTGGTGATCAGTGTCTGTCACAAGTGAACCTCTGCCTATCAGATCAGCAACTGTCACAGTGAAAAACTGGTCTGTAACTGACAACAATTTGCCCCAGTTTTGGTAACAAATTGATGTTTTGAGGCCTGGTGGGTTAGAATTTTTTTATGATCATGGAATTTTAGCAAAAATGCAACACACTTGCAGGTTATCAGGTCTTAGGTGGTGTGTATAAAATGAGTGGGTGATTAACTCTTGAGGCATTTTTTTTAAACATCCCCTGCAAGCGGTCCTACTTTAAACAGATCTAGTAGTATATCTAGTAACCTGAGTGTGAGTGTGGGGGTGGATGTGTGGCTTCTCTCAGTAACAACTCTGACTGTCACACAAAAGCAAATTTCAAGTTTTTTTGTTTGTTTATTTTTGTTTTTTATGTGCATCAGCGCTTGTGCTGTACATTAAGGAAAAGAGAAGGATGTGTTCCTTTGTCAGATGATGTCAGCTGATCGTAATTCAAAAAGACAAGTGCAGTCAGTTTGCTTTTAAAAGATGAATAGCAAGTATTGATTTTTATGAGTCGTTAAACGCTGCTTTTTAGTCTGTTTCTCTGAGACAGCAGCTAGACTCAAGGACTCGACAACAGAATGTGGCGAGAGGAGTCTAAAAGGGGTGGAATAATGGAGTATCTGCAACACACAGTGTCTTGTCATGGTGTCAAAGTGCCCTTCTTATGTCACTCGTCTGCTTTCTCTTGAGAGATAGCTTCGCTGCCAGCGACTCCTAAGGCACTGCCGGTATAAAATACATTCATATCTCCTATTTCCTGCATCAGCACCAGTGATGGTAATGCTGATGGCTTCGGGAATGGCGTGTGACCATTATTGGAGGAAATCAATTAAGAAAATTAATGTTAGCTTTTAATGGGGTCTCTCTTTTTTTTTTTCCTCTTTCATTGGCTAACATTAAAGTTTCCTCCCATCCACTCTACAGATTTCCTCGTGCCAAATGCAGGCCAGTGGAGGTTAATGCATTTTTACTGTAGTACTAGCTGCAAACCTTCTTCAAAAGCCGAGACTGACGCAAGAGCTTGTAGAAGCCATCTGGGATTACAGTTACAAAGGCTGTTGCACTTAGATGAACACTTTAACAAAGCTCAACCTGAAAGCAGTATCATGTGTGATACGGATCTACAGAAAATATTTATAGGGGAGTTTAATAGGCACAACAGCTTCTGAGTCTTTGGTTTTTTATTGTAGGTTTTATCTTTGTTGCAACACTGGAATTAGTCTGTCATGTAGCACATTGAATATGGGCTGAATGGTAGTATTATGTGTTTCCTTCACCAGCTGTCTGATTCAGGGTTGTACACCTGCCTTGCTACGAGTTCCAGTGGAGAAACATCTTGGAGCGCCTACTTGGACGTCAAAGGTCTGTTTGAAAGATTACAGCAGCTACAAACAGAGCATTTCTTAACCGTATTTGCCTTTCAGAGTATTCATTTAGTCTCTCTTGTTTCCTCAGACTCCACTGACCTTGTGGACTTCATGTCTCACAACACGACTGCCCTCCCGGGGCCCCCCTCCAAGCCAGAGGTCACAGACGTTACCAAGAGCAGCATCTCATTGTCATGGGAACCGGGGCCAGAGGGGGGCTCCCCAGTGTCCTCCTATGTCATCGAGGCCTTTGGGTATGTCTGTGACCTATGGCTACAAGCAACATTTTAGTGACCCAAACTTTTATAGCAATAACAGATGTGGGTATGGAACATTTTCTAAGGAAAATAAAAATGTTAGGATAGTTTCAAGCAAAAACGTTAAAGTTGATTTCAAAGTCTTAAAATAATGATGAGTTTTTGGCAATTAAGCAATCCTAATATTTAAAATTTGACTGATAGGCACAAATAATTTATGCTCTTTTTGTCCCCCCTCCCCTCAGGATTGTTGCACTGAATGCTTTTTTTTTTGTGTGATGACAGGAAATATTTCAAACATTTTCATCTGTTTTTTTGGCATTTCATTACAGCATGATGTGTTATTTTGGCTCCCAGCCACCTGGGAACAGATTTTTTTTCAACCAGAAAACATTTTTTTATGATTAATCTGATTTGTTTGTTTATCTATTGTAGTCAGTCAGTGAGCAACAGCTGGCAAACAGTGGCAGATCATGTGAAGATGACTGAGTTTACGGTCAAGGACCTTCGACCCAACACTGTCTATTTGTTCATCATAAGAGCAGTCAACAGTCAAGGACTGGGGGATCCAAGCCCAATGTCTGAGCCTGTTCGAACCCAAGGTATGGAAAAAAGACTGTACTGACATAAATAATAAGTGTAATCTTAAATGTGCTGAGCTACACTTATTTCTTCCTCAGACATTAGTCCTACTGTCCAAGGAGTGGACCACCGTCGTGTGCAAAAGGAGCTGGGGGATGTTGTGGTCAACATGCATAATCCTGTAGTCCTTAGCTCTACTTCAGTGCAAGTCACATGGACAGTAAGTGCTTACAATGTTTCCAAAAAAAATTAGACAAATTATCAGGACTAGTAGATTTAGTTTACTTCCCAAGAACTAAAATACATCTGGTTTTGGCTTCTTGGAGAACTGTATTCTTTGCACATCACAGTTTTGGATAGCTGGCACACACATGATGAGCATAACAGAATAAATTCATGGTTTGAACACCTGCTGTTGCATCAGTTTAGATTAGTTTGAGGTTATGCAGGAATCAAGACTAATGTTTCTGTTCTGGGCAAATAAATCACTATTAGGTGTTACATGTGCCATGTCTGGAAGCAGTTTGCACTTTTTTTTTTTCCAGGGAATTGCAATTGCTTCAGTTTCTGCAATGGCTGGTCAGGGGCACAGCTAGGACTGGTTTGCTAAAGACTGCAAATACATTTTATTTGTCATCAGTGGGCAACATTTTAGCTTGCAGACTGAGACAATGATGTAAACTATGTTTTATTTTTAAGCTACAGCATAATTCTTTAAAGCTTTTTTTTTGCTTCTGCCCATAAATATTTTTTTGAGTAGTGCTTATTATACATTTTGCTTTTACATGCTAGGTCAAAAGACTAAAACAAAATATCATTGTTTTTTTTATGTTACATTAGCTACATTTACATGGACATAAGTAATAAGTAAGCTCTGTAGTTTCCAGCAGCACATAACTTTTCCTCCCATTTTCTCATTCAATAAAGAAGTTAGACACACAGCTTCGCATAAAAAAAAGTCTCTGCGTCACCTGCAGCTAAACCAGAGAATGCAGTAACAGCTTGACCATTATTAAAACCTGTCACAGGTCCATTTTGAGCACTCAGAAGCTGTTTGTTTATGTTCATGACGAAAGTAGAACTTTTTTCTGTTTTTTTTTTTTTTTTTTTTTTTTTAGGGAAAGTTTGCAACTGTGCATGTCAGTGCTTCTATTCTGAATAAAAGCCTGGTGCATGTAAACACTTCACACTGACACTTGTAAAATCTGTAAACTATACATTCTGATTATTTAATCTGAATATATTTCAATCTGGCTAAATTCTGTAGTACTCAGTAACACATTGCAAACAGGACAAATACACCTCACCTTTTTACATGTTTTCTCTCCTGCTTCTGGAAGTGTGTGACTAACTAAGCATGCATTTTCACTAAAAGAGGGACAAAATCTGAACACTGATGCAAAGCAGGTTGCACGCAGATGTTCGACACCTCCCTCATCATCAATCTTCCATCTTCTCCTCTCCTCACAGGTGGAAAACCCATCGCAGTTTATTCAAGGCTATCGTGTTCTGTACCGGCAGACTTCCGGACTGCCCTCCCCTGGGCCGTGGCAGATGCAGGACGTGAGGATTGCCTCGGAGAGGGACGTGACTCTCTCTGGTTTGAAGAAAGGCATTGTCTATGAGATTAAAGTGCGGCCGTATTTTAATGAGTTTCAGGGAGCAGACAGTGAATCCATGACTGCACGCACCATGGAAGAAGGTAAGTGACTATAAATTTGTTTCATTTCTGATAGAAATCTGTGAAGTGGATGTTGCGTATAGTTATTAATTCATTAGCAGATGTTTATACATCATGTTTCTACCTACTTTTATATTTAGTTGTTACTACAAATGGCCTTTATGGCTAGATTGTAATGAATAATGGCATTTCAAGTACTCCCACCCACACAGACTTGCTGCTGCAAGTGCCACCTCCCCTGTGTGTGGAAACAGGTCTCTCAGACAGCACAGTGGGGTTCTATGACAACTCAAGGCCTCTGGGGATGGAGGGCTGGGGGGGAGTGCAGAAAATGTCTCTTGGGGCTTAAGCTCAGCTCTATTTCTCTGCTGAGCTCTGCACCCCTGCTGCCATGTTCCTGTCCAGACATGCATTATCTGACCCCCCCTGGCTAACACTTATAGCAATGCACGTTATGGGTGGTAATATGTCTCAGTGTCGTCATGGTTCTCCTGTTGAAGGAGTCATTGAAAAGCTACAAATCTGTTCTGTGCAAAACGTCTGTGGCCCAAATTTCACATTTCATTAGGATGAAGCAAAAGTTGTCAGTATTGAATGCATGATGTGATGGATCTTCTAAGAGTTGTGGTACTGTTGTGATTGATACATTAGTAAGGGTGTAACAATACATACAGTATAACTATACTGAAACATCAATCCATCCATTTTCTATACCAGCTTATTCTTTTTTTAGGGTCATGCCCATATCCAGCAGTCACAGTGCGAGGGGCGGGGTACACCCTGGACAGGTCACGAGCACATTACAGGGGCACACATAGAGACAAACAAGACAGTCAACCATTCACTCTCTCATTCACACCTAGGGACAATTTAGAGTTACCAATTAACCTAACAGTCACATTTTTGGTGTGTGGGAGGAAGCCGGAGTGCCCAGAGAAAACCCACGCATGCATGAAAAGAACATGCAAACTCTACCCAGAAAGGTCCCCGAGCCGGAATTTGATCCGGCAACCTTTTTGCTGAGAGGCATCAGCTCTACGGACTGAGCCACCGTGCCACCCTATACCGAAACATGTCGGTTCATGTATGTAGGATAGGTGTGCACAACCAAACAAAGAATTAGTCACAGGCAAACTTTACACTCACCTCAAAAAATGTGCACTTTTTGTTCATTTTACTTTTCACTTTTTGCTAACTGTTACAACAGAAAATTATAAAGATATGGTCCAAAGTAATCTTTACCAAAGCATATGTGTCACTTATGTACAAACAGCACACTAGCATTTAGCCAACTGAGAGCTAAGCATGACTGTGTTTTCATCTGTGCTTTTATTTATTTAACATCAAATTTAGACCATATTAACTCTGTAGTGAACCATGAGTTGCACAAATATCCAGGAGTAAAATGCAAACAGACAAACTTGTGACAAGACGACTGACCACAAAAAAAAAAAAAAACAGAACTTGCCCAAATCATTTGTGTTTAATGCTAAGAGAAAAAAAACTAAGTTGGTGGGTACAGCTGGTGGAAAAAGGAAAGCTAACCTCCATGGAGCCCAATTAAAGTGGCCACACAGGATCACTTCAGGTTTTCACCAGCTGGGTCACATGGGATCCCAGGAACAAAGCATCTTTGTACTGGAACAATTGTCTTGAGCTACCTGTTACGTAAATCCCATGGACAATTTTGCAGAATTATTACCAAAGAAAAGCATTAGTTATCCTGCATATTGAGAATGTAGTCCCACTTTAATGAAACCCTATCAGAGTGTTTCTCTGGGTAACACAATTAAAATATACCAATGTCTCCTACTGTGTAAAGAAATAAGTGATATACCAAGACTAATATTCTTTACAGCTCTCCAGTATATTGTTAGTGCAAGTAAGGATGGAGACATTTTGACATCTATTGAAGCCACAGGTTTTCCAACACTGCTGATGGCAAACTGGAAGAAATAACACTGCATTAATTTTCCATCCATGTATAACATTACAAATCTGGTATTAGGGCAAGGTTTAGGCTGTGTGCCTACACAAAGTATAATAAAAGGTAAAGTTATGAGATTATATTATTTTATTTTACATCATGTCTTATTTTACACTGATGCAGCCATTTTTTTCTGAATCACAATTACGTTAATTTTTGCAGCAAGACAGTCTTGTTACTTTAAATTCTCTATAACAAGTTAATCAGCTTTTTTTTATCATATTTAATTGCAAACTTGTGAATAAAGCATCACATGTTCAGTTCAAAACATTGTTAAAAAATACCTCCAGCAACATTGTGTCTGATATACACAAATAAGGACCTTCAATATTTTTTTGCTTCGTTGGCCGGTTCTAGTAATGTTATCTTGAGTCATTACTGGTATTGTAGGCATCTCTCACCCTGAGGGATTGTTCCCATACATTCAAATAAGAACACTTAATGTTTCCTGTCTTCTAATACCAACCTTTGAGTGACTGGAAAAACCTCAGTCTGTTTGCTTGAAGCAACTTCACTGAAATTACATCTAGAGGGAAAACCAGAGGTCACTTGAGTGATGGTGCATTATTATTATTTTATATTTAGCAGCGTAGTTTTCTGCTGAATCACTTTTATGGGGTAGTCAGAATGTGGAAAACCAATAAAACATCAAACAGAAAGCCTGCTTTGAGCATTGTCTTTTTGTTTTATTGTTTGGAAAGTGATATACAGCAACTTTCTTTCATAACAAAAAAAAAGTTCTAAAGTAATTATGCCAAGACATTTTTACTCATTTGACATTTGAAAGGGGGGGTATTATGCAAAATCAACTTTTTGAGCTTTATACTGTGTTATAATGTCATTCCTTTATCAAAAACATACCCATAATCCTGAAACATTGTTTGAAAACTTGCTGAAGTGGGAGTGTCAGAAACAGTAGCAGTTTTTTTAAAAAGATAGAGAGGCATTTATAATGCTATAATGCAAAGTCAAATTTATTTTTGATGCATGCAATATTTTCATATCAACTGAAGGTAACATAGTTACTTAATTGTGGTATAAAAGTGAACTATGTGCCCAGAAAATGTGTAATACCCCCCACCCCTTAAATATAATGGAATAACAAAACACAACAGTTAAAATCAGTATAGTCGAGTTTCAGTACAATTACTCAGAAAGCCATAGTATATTTATCTAATAATTTCCATACTAATCAACCACTTAGTCAACCATCATGACCTTTTATGAATTAGAATATTTTATTTTATAGAGAAGGTCCTCAGCTGTATTTTGCTTCTGAATATTGTAAATAAACAACATAATGCCATTTTCAACATAATACAGACTAGCAATTTTCCTCCCTGTAATTTTGCAAGTTTCTTTTAATTTATCATCCATCTGTAATT
This sequence comes from Anablepsoides rubrolineatus, assembly GCA_031762495.1. Lineage (NCBI taxonomy): Eukaryota > Metazoa > Chordata > Actinopteri > Cyprinodontiformes > Rivulidae > Anablepsoides > Anablepsoides rubrolineatus. Next base: position 14,308,402 of record JARVGW010000161.1, read on the forward strand.
CATAGAAGTAATATACAGTTTTTCACTTTCCCACACTGCAATAAAATATTTCACTTTGCTTTGTACACTATAGAGGCGTCCTATAGTGTACAGAATAGTAGATTTGTCTGAGCCCATCTGACAGTAATTGTCTCAGAAAGTCAGTGCTGTCTAAAATAAAGTAGCTGAATGTAGATATGCTTCAAATGGGTTGAGGTGATTTGTGAATTGTAATAAAAAAGATGACATCTCATATGGCTGATTTAGCTCCTTTGTATTGTCAGACTGTCATTGTTTGCAGGCATCTCGTACATGTTTAGAGCTTCTTTCTTAGGCACAAGTTAAATCACTCAAGACGCTTTTTCCACCCCCCACCCATCAAACTAAAGGAAATCTTTTTTTTTTTACTATTGTGTTAACTGAGCCAGATGCTAGGCTCTCCATATATCCTTGCCTCATTAGATCCTACCTGATAAAACATTAACTATCTACGTGGCTTGCCTTTGTGAAACACTCTGCCCATGTTTGTGCTTTATGTTGCCCGTTTACAGAACCTAGTCCATCTGTTTATTCGCAGCAGCAGTCTAGCCAAGAAAAATGCTCCACCTGTTTTTGGCCTCTCTGCACAGCTTTAAAAATTCCTGCCCCCTCATGCTGTGTGGATATACTGCAGTAAGCTTTATTATTTTACGGCCTGTTAATTGGGGTCAGCGTAGTTCCTTCATCAGCTCAAACACAACATAATGTTAGCTGTTGTGGGATTTACGAGAAGCAACACTGTATGGAGATGATTTGTTTAGCTGTGCAGAATTGATGTTTGACATTTTTCTCCCTGTCATTTCTTCAAATCTGACCTGTCCATTGATGTTATTACGCCAATTTGACTAATTTAAAAGCTAATTTATTAACAAGGAGAGTTAGATTTTTTGGCACCAATGGGCTCCACATTTGAGGCGACAAACCATCTAATATTTTTCTTGGCACAGTAACTTACACTCATATCTAAACTTGCTGATATGCTTGGAAGGGTTGTCATTTTTGCAATTAGAAAAGCACAGTTTGGACCTGAAAAACCTTGGCCTGCATAACTCAGGGATGCTATTAAAATATTAGAATCTTAAACTCAGCGAAAATGAAGTGCTTTAAATTCCATCTGCTGGGGTGGCTTTGAAAATACCATGTTTAAGCTTGCTGGGTGAATATGAATTGAAGTAGTGAGCGAGACAGATCCTGCATTGACAAGATTAAAAAACATGAGATACTTCTTCTATAAGCAGTATAAGTATTTTTTTTTCATGTGTAAATCTTTTTTTTCTCCATATCTTTGCCACCCACCCTTGACCTATTAGCACCCAGTGCACCTCCACAGCAAGTGACAGTGTTGACAGTGGGCAGTCACAACAGTACGTCTATCAGTGTTTCATGGGACCCCCCTCCATCTGACCAACAAAATGGTATCATCCAAGAATATAAGGTAGGTTTAGCTTCCCCTCCCTAAGATTGCAGATTTTCCTCATGTATAATACAACATCTCTCTGAACTCTGTCTGCTGCATCCGCCTTTGTCAGATCTGGTGTTTGGCCAACGACACACGCTTTCATGTCAACAAGTCTGTGGATGCAACCATCCGTTCCGTTGTTGTCGGGGGGCTGCAGACCGGAGTGCAGTACCACGTGGAAGTGGCTGCCGGCACCAGTGCAGGGGTGGGGGTGAAGAGTAAACCCCAGCTCATCATCCTGGGTAAATCACTCACACTTCCAAAACTCTGTATGTGTGTTGGTGTGGGTGGGGGGTCAAATGAAATAACCTCGTAATGGGGTACCTGGGTCTCGATAGCAGATCAGGAGTGTGGAAAAATGATTTAGCAATTTATCGCCCTAGAAGAAAGAAGATTGCGCTTTACAACGCAGACGTCTGCAGAGAAATCAATAGTGATTCATTAAGTGTAGTGTCTGGTAACACTGTGCCAAGTACTGTTAGCCATATCAATAATCCCTTTCAGTATGTGGGCAGCTGGTGCTAACATAGAAGGCAATGTTTTTGTTGGAGCTTATCAGCCCATCACATCTTATGAAATAGCCAAAGGATGCCCTGACTATATGAGCTCCGAATCAATATGGCAACCCAGGCCAGATGCTCTTCATCTGTGACTTTTGACTGATATATAATAACACCCTTAACACACGCAGAAAAAAAGGGGGGGAAAGCAGGTCTATGGACTAAAGCCTAATGATGGGGGGGTTGACGGAGAATGGAGTTGGGGGTGGGGCCGTTCCTGCTGGAGACTGTGAATCTAATTTCACAGCACAGTAGCTGCAACAGAAAATCAAACTCTGTCAGGGCTGCTGTGTCAATCTCATGTCTCGCAGCTCAAGTTGATAAGTGCACTAGTGAATTGATTAAGTCTATATTGGATGCACTGATGCTGTTTATTTATTTATTTGTATTGTGTTTTATTTATTTTTATTTTTATTTTTGCCTCTCTCACGGACCGCACATATTGGTGTTTGAAGTCCAAAAAGCATTTTATCTTGGTTTATCAGCCATTTTTATTTACTGTTTTAACT
>JARVGW010000161.1:14313919-14329872 GCA_031762495.1 Anablepsoides rubrolineatus
GTATTGTATGCCCATCTAGCACAATCATTGTGTTAGATGTGCAAATCATATTGAACTACATTGGGCGTATGATGGAACTATAGATCAATGTTTTCACTTTGTCTTGATTTATTGGAACTATCAATCATTCAATCAATATATTGATGTGGATTGATGTATTGTCACACCCCTACTTATTCATGAGTTTGTAAACACTTTAAAACACAATGAAAAGACCCTGTTTAAATATTGAAAGAGAATTAAACTTACTTATTGGCAATAGACTAATTAGTGTTGTTCTTGTTAAACTAAGACTCTAAGTTGCAATTAGCCATTTCATAATGTTGATAATATGGTAATTAAATTTATAGCAGTGCATTTATCATTTTTTATTATTTTGTTGTTGTTTTTTCAACCTATTTTAATACATGAATCACTACAGAACATATGTCTATTGTAGGTATTTTCACTATTTATATATGTCCATTCTAATATTGAAATAACAAATGCATCTGCATCAGATTTTCAGTTGTTCGGGTTATGATCAATCAATAAAGAGCTTAAAACAAAAACAACTGGACTTTCAATTCTAAAGTTGAAGACGTTTCGTTTCCCATCCAGGAGGCTTTTTCAGTTCAAAGTCTGTAGTGAGCGGAGATGCTGGCTTTAATAGATCCACCTTAGAAGCCATGTGAGGACTTGGATTCACACACACACAACTGCATCTCTTGTGTTTTTCTTTTGTTTTGTTTTTTTTCAAAATTTTGATTTTAATCGTTCTTCATGAAACCTAAACTAGTATGAATTTTGAGAAGTGATTCAGAAGTTAGTCATTTCTATATCAATGACACTTGGCAATTAAACTTAGTGCAAAAATATGCAGTGTAGTTTCACACAAAACATGTGTTTCACTAGATATGCAGGTACCATCCCATTGACTACATATGTGCTAATATGTGCACATCTAATTTAGCATCACCTGCTGCAAAAGCCTCCACATTTTTTTTCAGCACATGATCTGAAAAGGTCGTTAATTGCCTTTTTCCTCTTGCTGAATTGCTGCCCACAACTTCCCAACCTTCAAGTCAAAGCATGCGTTCACCACATAGAAGGGAAAAAAAATGACACACTAGCTTCCCTAAACCACCTAATGGGCTTTCGCTAGCCCAGTTGCCATAGAGACAGTGCTCCAGTGTAGCTGATCTGCCAGAGGCTGTCCATGATTCTCAATTTAAAATGTAAATTTCTGTTGTGCTAAGGCTCTAAAGTGGATTTAGTGTGTGTTTAGACCTGCCTTGTTTCTCGAGGGAGAGTTAGGGGTGGATGGTGGGGGGTTCAGGGGGGGGTCTGATTTATAGACTTGCCATTTTATGTCTCTTTGTTGTTTTATTGTTACCTCTGTGCTGGGCGGCTCCACGGGGCGAGAATATGCTGAATGAGTTTTCACATCAATTTGTTGTTGATGCAGCAGGAGGAAAATGAGCAATACGGTTACAGGGGGAGGCTGAGTATTTAACAATGTCACCACTTCTCTGCCAACCACCCCCACCCCCTAATAATCCCTTTGTCTGACTCCTTTTCACAGCCGACCGGGGCTATTAAAAGCGGGAGATCCGGGCCTCCCTTGGTTGGCTGACTCCTGGCCTTCTACGAGCCTCCCAGCTAACGGGGGCTTAGGAAGTCCAAAGCACGACAACTTTGGCCGAGGAGGTAAGAAGCACAGTCAGAACAGGGTGAGGAGAAATGCGGATTTAGCAATGCCTTGTTGGACAGTTTTGACGTTCATCCTTTGGGAAGCGTCATGACAGCACATGTCACAGAACAACACACTCTCGGGGCCAAGCACAAGCACCCAAATTAAAAGAGCCTCTGAGGGTTACAGTTTACTAATTTGATTTGACACGCATGATATTTAGCTTAAATTTTGTAGTGTTCAGATTTATTTTGGTTTCATCTTTCCCCGGCATTATGCATTCTCCAAGGTTGTGTGAAACTGACAGTCCAGGTTTTATGAATTTAATTTGTGTGTTTTAATGTTGTTTTGAAGCTTGTGGGCTTTATGTTTCGTAAAACAGTGGAACTGAGGGATGGCGCTGCTTGATTATCCTCTCTTGTGAACAGTCCAACGGGCTCCCACTGAGTGTTGCATGCTAATTATGGTTGTTGATAATCACTTCCATTTATATCAAATCCATTTTGGACCTGTAGTTAAACTAATGCAGAGTGCCAGAGCAGCGGGGATCGTTAATGACCTTAAAGATTGTTAAATTCACGTCAGCTTATCTCTCTGTGAGTCCTCTACCATTCATCTCCTCACTTTGTCTCTATCCTACTTTGTCTCAGATGTTTTACCGTCTGCAGCGGTGGAGAAAACAGGCACCATGCTGTCTGATGGGGCCATCTACAGCAGTATTGACTTCATGGGGACGGGAGGCTACAGCAGCCCAGCGCGAGGCAGTCAGCCCACCCCTTACGCCACCACTCAGATACTCCAGTCCAACAGTTTTCATGAGCTGGCTGTGGACAGACCAGATCCTCGCTGGAAGGCTTCTCTACAAGCCCAGCAGGAAATGGCAAACATGGGCTACTCACTAACCGATAGACGTCCTGGTGGTGGTATGAGCTGTGTGTATGCTGTGTGCTTGGCTGTTTTATTGTTAAATTCCTGCAATACTTTTTTTTTTTTTTTTACTTAGTAACTGCCAGCTAAACCTAGGGAAAGAGCAAACAAAAATGGAAGACATTTATTTACATATTCACTAAAATGGACCCCTAGGACAATGTTCTTAATTACTCTTCTATCTTCATCACAGTTCTACCCTGAGAGCTTATCTAGCCTAGAAATGTCACACAATCATGATGCGTTCCTTTGGCTTAATTTGATTAGTGATGGCAGAAAAATCCCTCAGTGTTCAGGGTTATTTATTTAGCATATATACATTTTGTCAAGTCGTGGAGGCATGTCGTTCTGCACTTTTGTAGTTGTGCACAATAGGCTGCACGCTCAGCTAAATGTCAGCCGTACAAAAGATAAGAGAAGGGAAGTTGTATGGAAGCAACTTAAAGTGGTTTGCTGCAGGTTGTAATGCCTCTTTAAGAAATGTCAACATTTAGAAAATGTTTTACCGTGCTGTCAGCACATACCCCAAAAAAGAAAATGATGAACTTTGTGTGGCAGACAGGTTTGAAAATGATGGTAGCATAGAGAGATAAAAGATAGCTTTCTAAGCTTAGCTGTGTGTATGTGTGTGTATTCAGTGAAGATCCATACTGGTGAGAAGACTATAAAGGGATTCCTTCGCATTTTGAACACCTGTCTGTCTTTATCCGCCCTTAGGTGCAAAAGTTGCAAAGAAAAAGAAGATCAAGGGTGCAACAAAAAGCTCTAAATCAAATGGGACATGTTGGGCTAACATGCCCCTGCCTCCACCACCCATGAACCCTCTCCCAGGAACGGAGGTTGACCTTGATCGTTACCCCCAGGAAAACCATAAAGGAAGGTAAAATACGCCCAGATCTCATCAGTCTTTGTCCTGGAAGGCACAAGTGCAAAACAACATGTGAAATGTTACACATAAACTTGCCAAGATGTTTAGTAATGCACATACCTGCCAACATGAGCTGGTGGCAATGAGGGATACCTATGAGTATTAGTAAGTGCGTCAAAACTCAGAATTGTCCCATCCAAATTAGGACATTGGCAAGTATGTGTAATGTGTAGATTATTTTAGCTCACTATTAATAAAACTGACAGATTTGAAGCAAAGTTTGTATTGACTTAAACTAATTAGCCCTGGCAGTAGCTTGAATTAGATTTTCATTAAATTACTACATTTGGAGAGTGGTTCCTAACACCACAAACAAACATTACTGAGCACCTTTCACCTTAGGGCATGTGGTTGATAAAGTCATTTCAAAAAAGTGTTAATAATATATATATATATATATATATATATATATATATATATATATGGTGCTATAAAAGATTCACAGGTTTGCTCTTTCCGCATGTTATGTCTTTTTCACCTGGATGTAAAAAACAACAGCTGGGCCCCGCCTATGTCCATCCAGACGTACCACCACCAGGATTTAGACAGTGAGGCAGAGGAGGAGAGAGGCCCCACCCCACCACTGAGAGGGAGATCGTCCTCCCCAGCAGCAACTCCCTTCAACAAGCCATCGTCCTCGTCCCTCAGCTCTGCCCACCATGAAGAAATGCAATCCATTTTGCAGGCCCACTTAGACGAACTCACCAGAGCTTACCAATATGAAGTGGCCAAGCAGGCATGGTAAGGATCTTTAATAGCTCCATTTTGCTACAGTATAAGTCCATTTTCCTTATCTTCTGTGGTTATTAACTGAATAAATACTCTTAGGCTTTACAATTTCTTTGAGATGTTTGCATTGCACAGCTGCACTCACCGTACTTGCATTTTTTTTATTCTATTCTTCTGATAATTTGGAGTTTGAATATCAAGAATTAGTTTTTTTTGCATGTGTCAGCCCAAACCTGCAGTCCATGTGTCTTGCAGGCGATAAAACCACCCTTCCATTGATTACACCTTCGAGAACTTGATCAGTTTGGGCCGACACATGTTGGAGGGTAATGACTGGGTTTAGTCCTCCACACTGCTCTGACATCAGTAAATAGAGTTGGTAATTATGCGTGCATCTTCTTTTACGGTGGGATGCGAGCCATCATTGAGGACAGCTGTGCATGAGATAACAGGCATGTTGCTGACAGCCCTGCCCATCCAGATATCCTTTATCCAGTCCAATTACAACTCTATTGTGTTAGCACAACACACACCAACGCTGAGAAAGTAATCAGTGAAAATCACTGCAGGCATTCACAGTCTTTGCACACTGCATCTTTGAGCTTCTGAATATCCACTGATTTTGTTCTCCAATGTTTGTTTTACAATATTTTTTTTTCTATGCTCATTATCTGACCTTTATTTATGTTTGATTTTGTTTTTACATAGTTTATTAATACACACTGTTTGCCCACATTCAAACAGGCATATGAAGAGCAATTTGAATGTGTCCAACACCCCATTGGACTTCATGTCCAGTACGCTAGGCTCTGATTTGGGAGCCAGTCTCCTTTCTGAAGAAGAAGAGGACGAGGAAGAGGAAGATGAAAAATATGCTGTGGTGTCAAAGAACTTATGTAGCTTTGATTACACTCCTGGTCACAGCATGGATAACCTTGACGGCTCAGGTATGTTTTCTAATTAAATCGCTTATTAAAACTTTTTTTTTTTTTTAAAGTAAATATCCATTTATATTTGAAGATTTTTGAAATGTGATCAGTTTACATGACTTGACCCTCAGCATAATAAATGTAATATAAATGTTCTGTTTGTCATATGATTTTAGGTCAGTGAGAAATTAGATTAACATTCTGAAAATGCCTCACTCAAAATAAGACCATGATAAGTAGGAAAAACTATTCTATTTAAAATATTGAGACTAAAGTTGAAATGTTGAGGGAAAAAAAGCAAAGTATTTTTAGTATAAAGTCAAAGTCAAGGAAGGGAACTTTACTGTGCTCCTGACCCTTACTGTGTAACTTTTTATGACTATTCTTTCTCGTGAAAAATAGATGGAGTTCATTTTTTGATAACTGTAGAAGCTGTAACACTATATTTTAAGATTTGATGCATTTATAAATAGGTTTCTGTTAGAAAGCTGTTCTTTAGAAGTAGAGAACTCGTCAGCTTCTCCCACAGGGACAGAGCTGTAGGGTTTTTAGACCCCATTGTTTGATAAGTTACATTTGACGGGTTCATTAACACTGTTTTATAGTACCTTTAATAACCCATACAGTTCAAAACACAGGCCAGTGTTACTATAAAAAAGTTACAAACAAAGCAATGCAAACATGCTATCACTTCACATCTGTCCTATATTTAAAGTGAAAACTTCAGACGTACGCTGAGACAGACTGAAATAAATATTCCCATCAACCCATGAGGGAATGACATATACAAATATTTAAAATATCTTCATATTGCATTTCTTATATTTCTACAATAAAGGAAAATTTGTTCTGAAAGCGCTTTTGATCAAAGCAATCTTCTGGATCAAAAATAAAAGTATGAAGGAGTTCTATCCTGAAGGGTGGGAAAACAGTGCAGAAAATCTCTATTTCTACTTCTTTTCAAACCAACTCTTGGCTGTTTCTTTATCCATCTTATCACAATTTATTCAATTTTCTGTTGTTAGTTTATTTCCCAAAATTCTGTTGACTGCTTGTAGATTTTTTTGCAATTCAAACAGCCTTACCAAACCTTTGTTTTAAACAAGCTATATAAAGAAAACTTAGCTATGATCATTGCTGTATGTGAGCCAGGTAATCATTAATAGTGAGTAACTGCTTCTCTTTCCAGGCAAAGCCTCCCACCACAATCACTCAGACAGCTTTGGCACAGCAGATCATGCTGCACATGGGACACATAGTCTTGGACACAAGAGGGCACCACTTGCTGCGCACAGTCCTCGGACGGACAAGGTTGGAACCCTTCCCAGTCAAAGAGACGCCAAGACAGACTGTAAGTTTGGACTCTCAGATGCTATTTATCAAACAGTACTCCTCTTTAACAGCAAATTCAGTTAGGAGGGCCAACTTTATGTCATGATGTCCAATTTTTGCATCGTTTTTATGAATATTTTCATCCACTATCCACTCAACAGCCCAAACATCGGCCACAAAGTCTCTACATGGCATGAATTCCCACATCCACAGCTCGTGGGCAGCTGCAGCCTCAGACCCCTCTAAAGAGTGCATGGTTACTGTGTCGACACTAGAAAGACAGCATATGGCTTCCTGGAGTGGAACAGCATCATCAGGCAGGTCCACCCTGAGTAGGGGTTCCCACAAGAGACCTGGCACAGATCTTTCCCACAACGGGCATCCTTCCACTAACGGCACTGACAACAGGGAACACTGTAAGTAATCAACCTTATAAAGGGATATCAGTGTGTACACAACACATTTGTGATAATTAAAATAGCAAGAAAGAATATATTCTCATGTTAATTTTATTGATTTAGAAAATTTATTTAGGGAACAAATCTTTGATAATTTGTCTTGTAACTTTTTTAAATTGCATATATTTTCAGTAGGTATTTCTATAAAAGAAATGTTGTTTGTTAAAACTGTCACTATGTTCTGACAGTAGAATATGAAACAGATAATCTGTGAAAAAAAATCACACTCCTCTGGCTCCTCCCAGTGGTCCTAAGGCCATTTGCAGAACTATACCACTCCAGGTCAGGAACAGCCAATGAGAGCCAGGAGGAATCTCATACTTGGTATCAGTTCACTCTTGTGTACATGCATCTCATGCCCTTCCCCCACATGGGGTGTACCCTCTTTCAAGTTCAAGATAGCCGTGTGCTGCAGCTGTGCTGATGGCAGAGATAAAAAAACCTAACCTTACAAGAAAATCGCCACTTTCTGAGAGTGCTGAATGTGTCATGGCTGTTTATCCGCCATCATCGGAGGCCATGCTGCACATTCACAGCAAACTCCGATGTGGGCGGAGGAGCTGTGGATGGAGGGCTGTAGCACAGGAGAGATGGACCTGTCAGGTGTGCCTTTTTCAAAATATCAGGCTAAGTTTCTCAGAATGCCCTTCTGCAACTTTAACTTGGGCTCATAGCTTTGTATCTTTGTGTTTGGCAGCACGTGAACCTCTGAATTTAGCCATTAATCTGAAAGGGAAATTGAACTAAGATGTTTTCAATCAATGGATTGAAAATTGGATAAAGAGAAGCTTCTGATCTGATCTGAGCAACTCATGACTGAGAAAAAACGTATCAAAGCTTCCAATATTAAAAGGGGATTTTTGAGACCCTTGGGGATAGCCTGGGCTCGCACAAGTAAACATTGACTTTCTTGCTGTTTTTAATGAAAGCATTGATTAATATGTCAAAGTAAACACAATCAAAGCAGCACAAGTTACAAAAGTAAAAGTAACTCCTTCACATATTAGTTTAGTGTTATTAGATTTAAGAAGCCACAGCAGCACAGTTAAAGCTGTCGCCCCAAAGCAAGACGTTTGCAGGATTGCCTTTTTGTCTGGGACATTTTGCATGTTTTGCAGGCGTGTATTTTTTTCCAGGTACTTACACAAAATAAAAAAATAATAATAATAAATTTGTCTCTGTGTTGTCCTGTGATGACCTATACGACCTGTCCAGTGTAAAAATAATGGATGGATAAACTTTTCATTTTATGCAATTTAAATGTAGTATACCAAAAACAAAATGGACATTTTGTCATATTAAAGTTTATCTCTTGTTGATGTTTGTTGTGTGTGCATGCACACGTCATTTCTTCACTGCAGCAACAGTCCACCTCAGAACAGTTACCTTAAAGACATAGTTCAGATCTTTTGAGTTTGGGGTTCTGTTCTAAATAGTCCAAATCCAAGCTTAAGATGCAACTCCTTGAAGCTTTATAATTTTGTTTTCTTCTCTGTCCTTCTGGTTTCTTTTTCAGAGTCAGAGTGAAAAGTCATTCCCTGCAGTTTGTGGTCTGTCCCTGGACACCTTGTTATAAGCGCTATGAGATTTTTTTTTTTCTCTCTTTGCAAGAACGACGTGTAGAAGATGGAGAGGACACAGAAAGGAGGAGCGAGCAGAAGTGTGCAAAATGAAACACAGAGCTGTAAATGTCATGTACAGACACAGACGCCACTCTCACAGTGTTATTTTCATCCCCTTCTTCAAAAGAGTAAACAATATGTTATGTGTCTGCTTCTGTTTTTCTGTCACACGATGTACAGTGATTCACACAGTGGAGATGTGAAGAAAAATGAAACACGCAACAAAATGACTTGTTAAAAAGGACTTGCATAATTTGTAAATATATTTTTTAATGTTTTTCTTTCTGCTTTGCTATGCAAGCCAAACCCAACGTTGTCTTTTTTTTTTTTTTTTTTGTGATTTATTACTGTGAATGTTTTTGTTTTAAGTTATTTATTAATTTATTTTCATTAATGCTCAAACTGTTGGTTTATTTTGATGAAGATAATGCATTGTTATATTTTGCACAGAGCATTTTTGGTGAAAATAAGCACAAACCCATTGTCAGCTAAGCTGAGGAGGAGAATCATTTATGGCGAAAAGGGGGCATCTGTAAAGGAACAGAATCAGAAAATATGTTTTGCCGGGCTGTAATTGCTAGGGGAAATGCTGAATGAGGGGAGAATAGCAGGCAGACACTTTTATGCCAAAAAAATAACTAATAATGTGTCATGTTTCTTGCTGAATCTTGTGTTTTTCAGTAAAAAAATGATTGTCACGAGGTGATGAGGTGAAGATGTTTTATGGAGTCATGGTGACCCAATAATTTTGATTTCTAAAGTAAATATGGAAAACAATAGTTACCTTCTCTGCCATTTTGATAAAGAATATCTTAATTATTAATATATCTCCTTTTCCTCTTTCCTGTCACATCCTGTGACATGATGAAGTGCAATATTCAGAAAACGATATGACAGGAAAGGAAAATGAGAAGATAAAAATGGTGGAAGTTGTAGGCCTTACATTATGCTGAAGGTGCAGAGACAGGTGACCTAAATCCACCTCCAGATAAAAACAATGCAATATTTAACACAGCTCTATGTTTACTTATTAAGCTTAATCCAGGACTGATGAATGGTTGTGATTTAGCACCACCTAAATAGAAGTTAAAGGATTATTTTAGGAGGATGTTGCAAATTTTAAAATCTTAGCTTTTCTGTCAATGAGATTCAGAATGAAATGTCTTCACACGTCTCGGAATGATTCTGTTCTGATATTTGTTTCTTGTAACGTTTCATACTCTTTACATTACAGATTGGTTTGCCCTCAGGAATACACAGCCACATACAGTAGGGGCATTTTTAAATACTTTGATGCAAAATAAAATGTGTATGTGAAAATCAAACCATTCTCTCTGAAACATTACTCTGTGTCCACTCAGAAGGGTCTGAGTAGTGATGAATCCTTTTTTTTCCTTTTAGTGGCTTCCAAATGTGTTCTCCACAACATTCCATCTTGCCAAAATGCCTTTTGGCATTATCTCTGTTTTATAACCTTATAACCTAAAATCCAAAATGATTTTGGATGGGTGTTGTGTCTTTTCAGTTACAAAACAAGCTTAACACTTTAAAAAAATACAAAGTTTTCAATAAACAGGAAACCTGAGTGTACAAAACTAATTGTACACTCCATCTCAGTTACAAAAATGCGAATGGTTATCTGTGCCAAAAACTTAACATACTTTAAAATTTTAGAAAAATGTTATTAACACCAGCCCTAAAATCAATTTGTACAAATGAGTATTTTGCTGTGTCAGACTTCATAATTTCATATTTTTAAATAGTACTGCTTAGATCATCTCTGTTGCTTTAGTTGCAGGTGTCCTTGTACTCGCACTGGGTACGACATGCATTGAATTTGATGTAGCACAGAGTTTCAAATTTAACTGTATTCCCTCTTCGGTATCGCTGGAACATGCTGCTCCATGTTACACAAAGATAACTTTCGAATTGCTTGCAGCTTTGGGCTGGATGGCCTCAGGTGATGGGAATAGTGTTGTGTGCATTGTGGAGCATCCTTGTACCTTGTTATGAATGTACAAGGATTAGGACAGTCAGCAGATATATACATTTAGGGTCAAATTGCAGTTTAGCAGTTAAACTTTCTGTCCAGGTTTGAGAGTTTCCAGCAATCCCATTGGGACAACAAAACATTGCTGTTCTATAGACTTTAAGTAGAACTAAAATACAGTTTCCCAATTACAGGAACCAAACAGCCTGATCACCAAGTCTTGAATTGGCTCCATCTAATTTGCCCAGAGTGTAGAACATGTGAATTTAATGGCAGAACATAAACAAATAGCACAGCCCACAGAGCCCAATTATAGAGCTCTGCCAGCACTGATATTGTTACACTTGTGTTTTATAAAGCTGTTGCTTAAAATACTGATCCATAAATGGTGTGCTTACTTTGTGGGTAGTTGTGGACCAATGAAAAATCAGTTTACTGTAACACATTTAATGGTGAGATACTTTTTTTTAGCCTTTGGGGAGCAATTTGGCCTCTGCCTGTTGCTAGAAATCACTGGAAATACTTGTAATGGAAGTCATTTTTTTATCTATAACAAGAACCAGTGGGTGACAATAAAACACCAAAAGGATTTTGCATTTCTTTTCCCCAAAAAGTAATTTTCACTGGCAAATAAAAAGCCTTGTAGGTCAAGGCAATTTAGCTGGGTAAATAGGTTAAAAATAGCAGTTTACATTGGAAAATACTTTAGGTTCATCCTTCTAAGAGATAAAACCATATGAGAAGATGCAATGAATTGTTATAGAAAAGTCATTTGTTGTTGTTGGTTTCTGTAGAGTCATATATTGGCAGAAACGTAAAGAAATAGCAGAAACTGAAATGATTTTAAAAGTTGAGCAATGTAATGTAGGGATGTGTCTTGCTCAAAAGCCCTAATAGCTCTAAAAGGTGATGTTTTGTAGTGAATCAGAAAAGCAGACTCCCATCAAGTGAGAGCAGGCTCTCCAATTTATTTTCTTTTCCTTTTGCTGGCCTTGTGACCACATGTGAGGATATAGGACAGGGTTGGTCAAACAGTCCTCAAGGGCTGCTATCCTGCATGTTTCACTTGTTTATCTGCTCCAATGCACATGATTTGAATGAATGGGTGATTAACAAGCTTCTGCAGAACTTGAAGAGTTAATTCAATAACTGAATTCAGGTCCATTGGAGCAAAAACACAAGTAAAACATGCTGGATAGTAGCCCTTGTGGACCAGAATTGCCCATTCCTGGTATAGGATCATACCATTATATGAGAGGGCAGGTGGATCATCTGTCTGTCCCCTCAAGGACCCAGCATAAAGATACATTAAATAAAAAGTAGAAGTTTTATTAAAATATTAAACAAAAGCAAGAATGCCTGATTTAGTAACAACAAATACACAAAATAAGGTAATTATAAGGCTTCTCATACAAAATGCTAAATGTGAAGCATTCATAGTTGCCAAGCTAAGCTAAAACATGATGCTAGAGATACTTTTAAATTTAAAGCTGTTTGGGAGCCATTTCACAAGAGCTGGCTCTCTGAAAATAGCCAAACTTTCCATCACTAATGTAATAATAAAACCAGGAAGAATTATTTGCAACAGCATATTCATCGCGCACTACCGTGCAAGGCAGGCAATATGCACATGCTTGTGCATGTGTGTAAGTAAGAGAAGGATGAAAATTAAAAATGTTTATGTGGCTTGAGGGGGTTTGGAAGTTTGGAACCCTGCCCTAATAAAAAATTCAAACCGCATGTATACTGGAACACCTGGGATGAAAAAGGCCTGCTAACCCTGACTTTTGACCTCTTTTTGAATTATGTGAAAAGACAGTTTCACCTTTGAGAATAATGGTCTGCTTAGTTCAACGTTTGGCTATAAAACATACTCACAGTAAGAAAAAAAGATGGAGTGTGTATGCTTTTAATTCCAGCTAATCATTGCAAATATCCCATAAAAAAGTGTATTAAATCATCTTAAAATAATCATAAACATATTTGTTGTAAATAGTTCCATGAACCAAAGCTGACTGATGAAGTTAAACTGCAGTATGCCTAAAAAATTACATTTTCTGCATTTTAAAGTGAACCTCCCAAACATTTGTCTGTATTTCAGACTCAAAAACATGCAACAAGATACTAAAGTATGTACACACCATAAATTTACATGTATATTTATTTTATCCAAGTTAACTGTCACACATTTATGTGGAAATGTCAAAATATTAAAAACAAAGACGATGCAGATAATGTAATTAAAGTTCTTGCAAAGCTCTGCTGTGTATGTTGAAACATGATTATCATTAAAAGATGCTAAACTAAATTACTGTAGTTCACAATAGGAAGCTTACTGCATATTTTATGGTGTGTTTTCAGAATTTTGGGATTACACAGTGGGCTACATTTCATTATCATAAAAAAAGGAAAATAGCCACTTTCTTTTTTAGATCCCTGTTTGGCATGAGCACCTACATTTTGTGAAATTTTCCCAACATGTGGTCGGCAACCTTTTCACTATGATTATGTGCAACCTTGCCTCAAAACGCTGATTAGTGACTCATGACATTTGACTAATTGCAACATGCAAACAAAGAAATAGTCTGCACGCACCCCACCTGAAATTGCAAGGGCTGTGTTGTGGCACAGATACCCTAAGGCTAGGCTAAAAGGCCAGGGGATGTGTGGCCTTAAGCTCCCTCAGTGACCAATTTATGTTCATCTTCTCCTCATTGTGCCTCAAACATGCAGTCTCTGATAAAGGGAATTTTTGAGTAGAGATTCAACCTCTTTAAACAAGCTCAGACTAGTTTTCCTGTTGAATCCAGGAACTCGAATGCATTTCTAGTTACAGACAACAGCTTTGAAGAGTTCATTGATGTTTTACTCTAATAAAACATAGTTGTTTTCTGAGTTGTCTGGCATTGCAATAGCTGACAATAAGACAATTATGAACCCAGAAGAAATAATCTGATTTGGACATAATTTGGTACGCATGAAGCCCAACAAAAGATATAAAAATGATTTGATTTTCAAGAAGCTGGAACTTTTAGAATGGGCTCTAGAGCAGTGTTTCTCAACTCCAGTCCTCAAGGACCACTCTCCTGTATGTTTTATATTTTTCCCTGCTTTGGCACACTTGATTTGATTGACTGACAGATTGACATGATTCTGCAGAACTTAAAGACCTGCTAAAGAACAGGGAAACAACTAAAACATGTAGGATAGTCCTTGAGGACTGGAGTTGAGAAGCACTGCTCTAGAGGGCATAAATAGTGGTATCACAGCAACTGTTTGTGCACCTCACCACATGGGTTGAACTCAATTCAAATAATGTATTTATCCGTCAACCGTTTGTTGTCCTTTTTATAACATATCACAAGTTATAAACCATACTGTCACGTAATTTCAGAGATTACTGTGAACTCGGATTCTATTCAACGTAAGCGCCAAGTAGAAATGCCTAAAGGTTGCAAGGGTGTGCCCTGTGTGACACTCAAAAGCAGTACTGTAACAGAGCCTTTAGGTTGCCTTTAGGTCCAGGCCTCCCTTGCAAAAAAATACATGTGACCTCATTGGGATTTGCCTGGTTAAATAAAAGTAAATAATAAATAATAATAATGAAATTTGTGACTATCCTGACACAGATATTTGACTCTGGCGTCAGTCAGGCTATGGATACACTCTCTCATGCGTGGGCTTCTATTGACACCAGAGCAGACACAACTGCATTTGGAGTGGTGCCATTATCAGGAAACATGGTCTGATGACTAGTGGCGTTGAGCCATTTTCAATAATGAATTTGGTTTCTCATTACCACAAATGACCATTCCAGGCCTGCATGTCAGTGCTGAGGATGGACCAATTCTGCCAATGTTGTAGAGAAACACATCAGTGAGTCCTGGCATCATAGTGGGAACCATAGGGTATGACTACAAATAAATTGAGATAGGGTTACAGGGGACCCTAATAATACAGCCAGCAGCTGCATGTTTTACCTATCCTGAGACTGCTGATACACTTTGAAAGAAATAAAGTCTGTTTACACAGCAAAGCACATGTACTGCTGACCACGGTCCCCTGAGTTGTTCCTCAGCTGGACATGTAAGGGAACAGCCCAGACTTTGACCCAGTGTCAATGTGCAGGACCTCAAGGGCCATTTACAACACCGGTAGACTAACTTGCCATGGAACATAAATCAGTATCTGCATGACTCCCTTCTGAACCAAACAGCCACTCAGGAAGGTGCCGTTTATTGTGTTAAAATTGTTATTCCAATCATTTCAATACAATAGCATGATCTTTTGACACTTGCTGTTTCATTTTATTTCCACTTCTCTGTTTTAGTGTACATTTATTTTTGTCAAAAAGATTAAAATGTGTGTGTTGGAGGATGTGCAACAGATATTTTTTTTGTGGATAAACAAAATTCTTTATGCTAAACAGTACATTACTGGAAAATAAACCTCAGTCATATCAATAATAGCAAAATCTGCTCAATGGTTGCATTTAGTTTTATTGGCGGCATTTAAATGCTGCATGGGTACCATTAGGTCCATTATCCTAATCTTTATGACCTGGAAATGAAAATCGGTGCAGACCACTTTCAGCAAAACATTTTCTTTTTCGCAGAATATTTTTACAGTGGATTTAAAATGGGATCATTTCCTCCTCCATCTATTGTGTGACAGCTCCTTTACTCGCACTGCATTTGAAAGTTTTCCCTTCCATAATCTTTTTAAGGCCCTCTCAGTGTGACAGAGCCACGATGCTCCCTTGATGCCAGATGAAGCCATTCTCTCTGCCATGAGTACAACTCACTCTTCACTTCTCATCTGCAACAGTAAGCCTTCACTTGGCATCGCCGAGCACATTTCCCCCCCACTAGTTCACAGTCAACATTGATGGTGACAGACAGTGATGCAGCTCTGCAAATAAATTCAAATTTACCACTGCTGCTGAAAGCTTCATTATCTCCAACACCTCCTAATTCCTCACCAACTGCCTGTTGTAAGAGAGAGTAATCTTTCTCAAACACAACTGTAATAAATTCTGAAATCATAAATGTGCCTCTTTTTTCACATGCATTCCCTATCCACTCATAACTTCTCACTCAACACCGTCCTGTAGTCCTCAACCTTGGCAGCCCTTTATCGCTAAGGATGCCTCTGAGAGGTGAGAGACACTGCCTATCTCTGACACCACCTGTTTATTGTTTCACTCTGCGAGGCTAATCAATGTGTTCATTGCCTCAAGACTTCTTTGCTGCAACACTGCTTTCTTCACTCCCCGAGTAAACCTCATTAAGTTGGAAATACTATCTCCTGAATGGCTGCATGTTCTTGTTTAAGAAGCCATCTCAAAAGTGGAAACTTGTGCAACT
>JARVGW010000161.1:14335407-14351110 GCA_031762495.1 Anablepsoides rubrolineatus
CTCAGACATAAATAAAATCTCTCACCCAGGAGGGCCAGCTGTTTCTTCGCAACCCACCCACCCCCAACCACCTACCAAATCCAGCAACCAAAATCTGAGCTGCAACCAAGCAAATCCAATAAAAAGTGAAGTTACTGCATATACAAATTAGAACACATGCATAAGCTCAGACTTATAACCATGCCACATGAGATTTATACAATACACAGCATTCAGAAGACAGTGCACTCTCTGCTTAGAAAGGAAACAAAAATCCCTCGTCCGTCCTCCCCGAGCTGCCCTATTTGAATTTCATTTTCCTCAAATAAATCATTACTCAAAGAAGTCCCAGGGCAAACAGACTTTTCCGCATGTGGGGCCATAAATCTATCTTGTGCTTGGTGAGGCAATTAACTCAACACAGTGGTTCACTTACTGGGATAAAGCTCTTAGTTGTAATATTTGTTGGGTCTTTTTAACTTCTTTCTTTTTCAGATTCGAAACCAAACTCAAGTAGAGAAAGACTGGACACAAAAATGGTTTTAAGTAAATTAAAGTGTTAGCAGTCCATGAACGAATACATACAGCACCTTTCATTCATCTGATATAGTGACAGGACAACTTTGAAACATTATGCACAATTTCATATGGTGACATGATGTGCTCAGAGTATGTGTTGGGAATGATTGTCACCTATACAACCATGTCAAATTTTAGTTTATTAGCTCTGACATTGGTTAAAAAAACAATAGTCCTTTTGGTAGCTCAACCATGACCCTTAACCTAATCCTAGCCACCCCTCAGGTAACATCTTAGTCCTAAACCTTGACCCCTAACTTGCTAACAATGTGAACATGAAAGGAACGGGCTTTGGTGCTAGTGTGTATTGGAAAACTGGTCCTAACAAGGTAACAAAAACAAACACACACACACACACAAGGGTAAAAACATTGTTGCGGACATGCTTTCAGTGACAAGCGATAAATACAATGTTCCTATGCTTTCTGGATTTATATCATTCACACGTTTTGTTAGATTTTGTATTATGTCACCATCCCTTTTTTTTCACTATTACAAATGTTAAACTGAAAAATCTTCTGTCAGTTTTAAAGAGGACATGTGGACTGAAAATATGCTGTGTTCTGACAGGTGGGTTTATGACATTTTTTTTATTTATTTCTTCCTTAGTGTGATTGTTTGATAGGATGCAGTGGTTCAACAGTTCCTGGAAGTTGTGACACTCTAATCCGGTTGATGTACGTGCAGAATGCATCACTTGTGAGAGGAGGACATAAAAACCAGCTAAAGAGATTGTATAATCTCTGTTTTAATCCCTCCCTCTTCTCTCATCATCTGTAAGAAGAGAAAGCATTCCTGGGAACGAAAGCGAGAGTAGATACAAAAAGACAGACGGTCATGAAGCAGATCAGGGGAGGAAGGGATGTGATGAGGGACTGGGTGAATTAAAGGCAAAATGGCTCAGATACACAATAAGAAAAAAATGTCTTGTTGCTTCAAGAGAATATATTTTATTTTCTTATTTCAAAAGCATACACTTTTACGTTCACATGCTTATGTAGACATATATCTTCATACAGTAATATTTGCTTAAGTCTTTCTATTACATAAGTTATCCTTTTGAACTCTAGAGCTGGAAACAAATCAAACTTACTCAATATTCATAGCTGTCATTTTGTCCTAAATAGCACTAATAAATCAACATCTCTCACTGTTTTATCAAATAGTTATTAGCCAAAATAACAGACCATACTAGTTGCTAGGAAACCCGGCAGAGCCAGCGACAAAACAATGTGAACAACGAAAAGGGTCTACAGTAAATATTAACAAAATGAGATGATGTTTTGCTTGGATCTGAAAGGCAAATAATATGCTAATCCCCAAATAAAACTCAAACATAATCAAGCCTATCAAATCTTGCAAGAAAAAAAAAAATATCAACCTTAGTACAACTTGTGTTATTATCACAATGTGTTGACTGAGGTATGTATTTCTATTTCTGGTGGAGATTTGGAGGAAATCAAATTAAAAATATAGTTTCTACCCAAAGCCTCACGCAGCATTATTTTCCAGGGAAATTTGAATTAAATTTAACAGAAAAATCTAGTTTGTCATCAGTCCTGAATTATTTCCCGAAGCGTTCACTAAATAGATACAAACTCATTTGAATTTTCCAACAAGTAAATCACTTTTAGTTATATTTTCTAATTCATTCAGATAAGGTTCCCATTTTTTTTTTATTAAATCAAGCTTTTTGCTAAGCAAAATAAATGAAGAGAGCATAAAGCAAATGGAAAATCACAGCTTAGTCTATTTAATAAGTGCAAATGCATTCAGAGAAGAGTTCATTTCCTCAGGCCACACAATAATTGTGGAAAGCATATTCTCTAAAACATGTTGAAAAAAAATCCATGAATGCTATGAAGTTGCATTCCTTTGTGCTTTTTATAGCCTTTTTTATTTACAACTATGGGGTGTTTCTTAAGGTTTTTGATAAATCACACCTTGCATGATAAGATCTCATTACAGAGTGTGTGTGGGTGGTGTCTGCTCCTTTCCCTTGATATTTTCTATGGCCTGCATAACATTTTCAGCCTTAAAACAATAGTTAAGATTATTTGAATTGGGGTTCTGCATAACAGTTAAGAAAAAATAATATCTTACCTGTTCTAGGTAGTTGGAGAAAATAAATTGTGATGGACTGACAAGCTAATGGCTAGTTCCAGTGCGTAGTGCTGTAGTACTCGAGACTGAGTCTAAAACCAGTTTCTAGACCAAAACCAGTTTGATGGTCTCTGCCTTGTCTCTGTATAGTTGGCATTTGTATTCAGGCTTGTCTTGGTCTTGTACATTGAGGACATTCCAAGACCATAGTCAATACCACATGTGTGGAAATATCACAAAAATATCAGAATATTTACCATTTTATTTGTTACATACTTGTATTGGATGCAATATGTAATGATTCAAATCCAAGCGTGACTCAATGGTAATTCTGTATAGCATTGAGATAAATAAGTAGCATTTGCTTAAAACACTATGACATTTCAGAGATTGGAGTTATTTTGATAAGGCAGGTGTTACTTTCTCTTGCTCAAACAAGCCATAAGCTCATCAATTCTGTCAGAATTCAGCACTGCTCAAAATGAAGCACGTCAAAATGGTCTGTAATAAATAAGGTATTAATTGCTCAGAATCTTTTGACAAAACCCCTCTTTAAAATACCTCAAAATCAAGATTCTTATTTTTTAATTACATTTATGTAAACAATACAAAGCTTGGAAAAACACTTTTAAAGACCATAATTGCCTATTTGTGACTGTTATTTAATTACAGTGCAGGTTTGCCTTTTGTTGAGTAATAAAATAAGGCTAAAAAGCTGACACTAATGAGCTATAGGCATAGCGAGGTGTGAAGGGGTGTGGATGGTATGGCAGGATGAAAAGGCAGCTAAAACCACTGCAGTGTTGCTCAAAGCACTATGACCTATATAGTGAGATCTATACTAACAACACCTCCCTATTGGGACCTGACCTTCTGCCAAAAGATTGCCTTCAATCTGGTCCCATGGCACACAAGCATTGCTTTATTACTTCTATAGCTTGTTCCAGCTGTGTAGCAATTACATCTAGAATGCATCCTGAATGAACAATAAGGCTATAGACTGGTTTGTGATTCAAATCAGACAAAAATCTTTCAGTTGTTAATTACATCCAGCACCTGAATGCTTCAGAAAGCAGGAACTGCATTCTAGTGAGAATGAGATTGGTACAAAACCAAATCAAGTCCTCTTCTTCTGAATAATGGGGGGAACTGGAGGCAGTAATGTGGTCCTTTAACTCGGGGGTGGGGGCCAAAAGTCCCTCTCATAAAAGCAGAAAAACCACACACGCCGCCCTTTAACCCTCTCATTAGTGTAATCCTGCATGAGAAGAGTAAATTGTCATGAATAAATTCACTCCGAAGCCAGTGAATGAAAAGACTTTCACTTTGAGATGCTTGCATTACCATTTCAATAAGCATGACACACTGCAAAAGTGTTGGCAGTGTTTATAGTAGTAATTGGGGACATTAACAAGTGGATAAAATACAGTTAGTTGAGGGAGGTGTAAGTATGTGTTTGTAGATATCTTTTTTTTCCCACACAGATGATTGTAGATTTTTCCACTAATAGGGCTGATGGATCCCCCTGAAGAAAAGATTGGATTATGAGACTGAATTAGCAAGCTTTTGTCTGACAAAACAGAAAAAAAAAAAATTGGGAAGCAGACCTTGAAACAAATGTATTCCAACGCTGGCCCTGAGAAATCTTTGTTTGAGCAGAATGACCTCGGCATTGGTGTTTGGAAAATTTCCTTGGGCTAGAATGAGTTTAAAATAAGCACCTTTCCTGAACTGTACACAAAATGGAATGAGGGGTAAACTTCAGGGTACCGGCAATTACACACTGCAGGCAGAGCATAAATCTTGCACTAAGCAAGCCCCGCTTTCGCAAATGGGTCTCTTCTCTAATTCCTACCTGGCCTTTGTTTGTGAAAAAAACGTGGGCAGAGAAATAATAAAGTGCAAAAACCCAAGGGGGTTTTGGGGAGGGCTGTAAGCAAAGAATGTGCCCAGGTCGCATAAAAAGAGGAGAGGAGGAAAAGGAAGAAGAAAAGTTGGTTGTGGGGAGGGCAACACTGTAACAAAGAGAAAAGCGAGCAAGACAAAGACATACGTTCTGTAGAAGCTTGGCTAGGAGTGGAGATGCAGACACAAAGAAACAAAGAGCTCCAGTGAACGCAACACCGCAGCAGAATGCCTAACAGTCAGTGTTTGCTTTAAGGTGAAGCCGGCGCCAAAATATGCAGAGTTACGAGCTAGCAAAAAACACACTCTCTGCGCACTCTTATACTCACGGTTATGTTCTGCATCTTAATGTACCCTGAGGTGTCAGAGTCTTTCCCTTGTCATCAATCTGAGAGACAACTCAGACCCAGGAGAGAGCGAGTCTCTTGGCAAGAAATGGGATGTTCTCCGCATAGAACGGGAGAAAAGGAAATCAGACAAAGATACTGAACAGAGTCGTGGGCAATTTCCATGCTAGACCATGGCAATATATTTAAAGGCATATTATGCTGATTTATATAGATTTCACTGTGAGATACACAACCCAACAATGCCTTCATTCAAGCAAGGAAAATTACCTTTTTTGTAATGGGGAAAGATGCTGACAGTGCAGGTGCAGATAGCAGAGTCACATGGCTTTTAAGGCATTTCAATACAAGAGATGGGACGAGATGTGAAATGAAAAAGGGTGTAATGATTGGTGGCTTTGTAGCCATTTAAAGCCTTATGTCAGGTATTCAACACAGATAAAAAGGTGTTCAACACAACACATTATAGTCAGTGAATCAGTGATGGTTTGAAAGCAGTTTTATAGCCTTTCCTTTGTTCAAAAAATGGCTTCTATAAACACCTTTGTTCAAACAAAGGTCTCAAAAGGAAATTTAGGAATTTAAAAACTGATTTCATGAAAGGATGATTTAGTCCACAATGGCAACAAATGCACTGTTTCATATTGTGAAATAGCCTTTGGAACAGTAGTCTTTGGCACTTATAACCCCTCCAAGTCAAACACGAGCAAAAAAACAAACAAAAAACTAGTGATTTAAGGACGCAATCGGGACTGGAATCTGGTGTAGCGATGGGGCTTGTTTAGTTTGGAGTGAGCTGCACTGGAGAGGAAGTGAATGGAAGAAGAAACAAATGAGGGGTGAAAGATGGGACTTTAATGATCTCTCTTGGGAAACGGGGCCATCGTAGCAGCCCAGGGACAAGCACTGCAGACAGGGACTGACTAAATGCGACCGCTTTTTTAGATGGTACAAGTAATTAACACAAGATAAACACATTAGAGATGAGTGCATAAGTCAGCTGGTCTAATTACATGAGAAAGTAAGATGGGGTAGAAATAAAGAAAGAAAGTGAAATAAAATAGCCAAAATTGCAGATGACACATCGCAAAGCCTACAGAGGAAGAAAGAGAGCAAAGACAGATTGTGCAGAGGAGGAGGGGGTGGAGACCTGGAGGATTGAGGTGAAGCAGCTTCCAGCCCCCTTAATTGGTAGGAAACAGGCAGTCTCTTAGCAGAAACTTGTCACAAAACAGAGTGGGGCTCATTTTTTTTTATTATTCTCAGACCATATGCTTCCTTCTGAGTAGTTGAACCAAAGTTATCCTAGAGTTGTGCGTCTCTCTCGGAGCTTGTTCTCCTCCTTCCTCTTCACTTGTCACCAGCTCCAGCTGCCTGTCCTCCATCCCCTCTCGTGTATCTGTCTGTTGCTGGGACAACAAACCAAACACTATCTCTGTCACTGCCAAATACAACAAGTAGCTACAAACCCCTTCTAACTGTGCACCAACTAGACTCAATCTTTTCTTTTTTTGTGTGTTGTTGCTGGCCTGCATTGCTCCCTTTACTTCTGCTTGTTGGTCTTCTCACTAATTATCTCTATAGTGGAGGACAAGGTAGCTGGTTCCATCCCCCCACACCTCTACAGCCCCGCCACAGAGAGACCCTGATGAATAATTTCACATTTTTCTAGTCCGTCTCTCGTCTTTAAATTGATTATTGTATCGAAAGCCCAGCTAAAAGAGCAGCGCGTAGGGTAATTTGTCTTTCTGGCGATTGAGGTCCAGTCGTGGGGGAGGGGAGAAGCAGAAGGCTCAAAACGGTATGCAAAGAAAAGGTGAAAAACAGGACCACATAAAAAGTGATATTGGATGCTTGGCACATCGTATCTCTGATAGCTCATTCTGTTTGATGATTTTTTTGGTTAGAGGCACAATTGAAGCGGTGGGGGGGGAAGGAAAGTGGACATTTGCATTTGGTAATGTTCACAGTAAAGTGAGAGGACTACGTCCCCGAGAAGCATCTATAATTACACGAAGCAGCTTGGAAAACACAGAAAAGTACAGCCCCCACTTTCATCTTCCTTCTCGCCTTCCCTCCCTGTATTTTTCAGTGAATTCCTATCATAAATGCAGCTGCAGCCGTAGCCGTAAACACTCATCTGTCAGTGTTTGATTCTGTGTAAATACGACTGACTGTTGTACGATGCTCTAGCCTCCAGGTGTTTCCAGTCTGTGTGATTGTGACACTCCTGTCGGTTGGCATGCAAGGCTTCAGTGATGACAAGAAGGGAAAGTATCATTTGAGCACCACAAAAAAATTAACCTGCATGTGTAGACACCTTGGCATATCATTAAATTGAGGCGTTCTCTCAATAAACTCACGTATTTACCGGTACTCAGTTGTCTTTATCATTGACTCATCTAGATGGGTGCAAATAACTTGGCTATGTCAGCACTGTGCCGTTGCATTTTTTTTTTTCTAAATGCGAGAACATACCTAATAAAGTATTGACAGTTCACTGTAAGAAGATGTTGGAAACCTCAAACCCTTCCATCCACCATGCAAGTTTAATTCAGCACCGCTGCAAAAGTAAGCTGAATCAGCCCCCAACAACGGCTCCTCTCATCTCTGTTTGCTCCTGCTGTACAGCCCTCATCACTTTTCATAACCCTCTCGTGTTTTCCTGTCTTCCAACTTCAATCCCTGCTTACTCTCATCTCCTTTGTTTCCTCCAAGCCATGCGCCATCTCCCAGGGCTTTGCTCCTCCCTGTCTTCTCTGCACTCTCTCCTCTTTCAAACCTGCGGTAAAGACTTTCAGCAAGGCTAGACTTATCTTTTTCTATTTTTTTAGGTCCAAAAAATGTATCTTTTTTCTCCACTATTACTGTTGCGTATTCTCCACCCCCATCTCCAAACCCCCAGACCTCACCTCCCATCCACCCATCCTAATTGATCCCATGTCAGCAGAATACCAGCAAAAAAACACACCACTGAAATGCACTGCGGCTGCATGTCTGTCTCTGTCTTAATGTCTCTAAAAATAGTCGAAGAAAAATATACTAGAAATGTAAAAGTTCAATGATCACCTGTGCAATTTTAATTTTACGTCTTTTTTGCTTGATATCATTTTTCACTAAATGGGAGGAGGAAACACGATTGGGTCTTTCACTTTATTGTTTTATAAAATGCTGAGGTTTTACTTTTCCTTGTCCATGGTAGCTATTATTAAACATGATAATTACCCAGGTCCTGTGTTCCAGGGAAACTGTGGCTACTCGTAGGATCAGCACTTACTAAGTGAATAATATATATATATAAAAATATATATATATATTTATATATATATATATTTTAATACTGGGCAATAACTCATATCCTTGAGGAAATCACAAAGAAATGTGCTTAGTGAACAAAGACAGAACAAATGCCTAAATGTCACAAGCAGTTAATGTGTTCTGTTCAAAATATCACATTTTAAAATATATTGAGTTTTTTTTTTTGTATGTTAGCTGCTTTTCACAAAGTTTAAGTCAAGTACCTGACCATTTTCTTTGTTAGGCTGCCTAACTCTGACCTATGAATCATTCAGACACATAAAGGCTCCTAAACTAAATGAATGAACCAGTGTTGTGTCGACACATAACAAACCACTTAGCAAAGATCCTGTTTTAAATTAGAGCTTTAGGCTCAATAGGTGCTTTTGGACCACAGGGAACCACTTCACAGTCCTTATAACCATTTGAAGTAGTTTGTCTTTTTTTTTTTCTTTGCACATCAGCAGTACTGTGGCAGTTCACAGTCTTTATAACTATGTTTATTGGGTCTTTTAAAGCTCCCTGCTTCAGAGTATGTGCTTTCTTAGCTCTGTTGGGACTCTACAACAGCATAAAGACATACATAAACAGACTGTATCACATGTGTTAAATTCAAGGCCCGCGGGCCAAATGTGGCTAGTGGTTGACTTCTGCTCCCTGAGCAATTTAGTTGAATATGTCTCAAAATAAGCTGGGTTTAAAGCCAGCATTGACCATACACTACAACACCCATAATGCATGTGAAATATGCATGGAAATTCCCTGTCTGAAAGTGAGAGAGTTTCAAATTCACTCACCACAATGTAACAGTGAATTAAACTCTCTCACTTTTACTTTTAATAGTATCTCTGTTCATTGTTATTTAGTTCACATATAATCAGTCATACACATAGTACTTTATAGTGGTTAAAATGCTGTTTCTAAGCAGGAATTACCACATAGAGCTCAGTTATTTTTTGTTAGCAGGGCTCAGTTGTAGCAAGGAGACTAGGACTATGGCATTTTCTGTTTAGTCAAAGTTAAACACGAAGCATCTCAAATTTAATTACAACTGGCCCTTTGAGGGCCACCATAATGCTCATGTGGCCCTTGGTGAAAATGAATTTGACACCCCTGCTGTGCACTGATGGGCTGAGAAAATGGAACAGTCTTCCAACTTCTGTATCATGATTTCCTGCTGCTGAATGTATTTGTTTGATATTGAAATATATATTATACCACAAAATAAATTGTAAATATTGAAATGGTCAGAATCCAACTCAAAGTGAATGCCTCAGGTAAATAATCTTGGCAAATGTAAACATGTATATAACCTGGTCAATTGTACATTTCACAAAATATATTATAGTACTACAAAAACAAATAAGTATATCCTTAAAACCACAGTGAGAATAGTAGTCTTTAATCATCAAAATCCTCATAAAGTGTTTGACAACAACTTT
Organism: Anablepsoides rubrolineatus; assembly: GCA_031762495.1. Taxonomy (NCBI): domain Eukaryota; kingdom Metazoa; phylum Chordata; class Actinopteri; order Cyprinodontiformes; family Rivulidae; genus Anablepsoides; species Anablepsoides rubrolineatus. Next base: position 14,345,060 of record JARVGW010000161.1, read on the forward strand.
ATTTTCTTGCAGAAATACCTATATTTAAAAGAATGGTCTTGATTAAATACCAAAATAAAGGAAATCATTAAAGGGAATCTGAAGCAGTGCATTTCCACAAATAAATAATGCAGTATTACAAAATGCATTATGCATTTTTACCTCTTTTATGAGAAATAATCTAACGTGTGTTTTCATAACAAAGACTTATTACAATTACTGTTTTTAAAGTTTCTCAATAAATATTTCTGTAGCTTTTAAAGAAACTTTGACCATGTAAAAAAAAAAGGCAGTGTTGAGTGGTTTGAGCTGATAAAAGAGTGCAAATAATTTCTACCTCAGTGTAAAATCTCTCTTTTGATCCTGTGGATTCTCCTCCTTCTCTATGGGCTATTCAAGCCTCATGTAGTTCTTCATTACAGCTTCAACATCAGCCCGAGATAGATTTTCTCAAAAGTTGTGAAAGCAAACAGCGGGGATTCAGACAGTGCTATCATTCTTTGCTTTGCTCTCTCTTCTTTGGTGGAGGACTTAAGCTGCAGTAGTAGTAGTAGTAGTAGTAGTAGTGTTAGTGCGTGTCGGGGGCTCATGGGGACATGTGTTATAGACGACTCGATAAGGAATTGACAGGGACAAACTGTCACATCTCTGCTGGGCTCCTCACTCCACAGGTACGCAGCAACACAAGCCAAGTGTGGACAGTGACAAATGGACCCAATTTCCATTTATTTATCTGTGTGTTGTGTGAACTACAGAACACACGCTGACCTGCCCCCTATAAATCTTTATCCTGTTAACACAACACCAATAAACCAACACATTAGCCCTCCCAAGCAGCACACAGACTAATCAAGCGTACCATCACACAATGAGCAACGAACATAAACACATTTGCTGTGAAATTACTGGCAGAATACATATGGAGAGGACAATTAAAGGGGGAAAACAGCATGTAGACAAGTGCCCTTACACATGGAAATCTGCATACACAAAGAGAGCAAAGCAGCATTTTCTAACCCAACAAGTCTGGGAAAGCAAAATGGAAGAGGGGGGGTGCACTCAGGGGATAAATCCGGGGACAAAAACCACCTCAATCGTAACACAGTAATGGGTTTCCACTGTGCCGATGGAGTGGGGCAGGAAAAAGCTTTTGGGGGGAGCGCTGAGGTCAGGGGGAGGGACGGCACACATTCATACTGTTTAGATTTGATAAGGTCTGGAAATTGCTGAGTGAGGGAACCACTTTTGGAGAGACAAGCAGCCTGCCAGTCTGTCCCAGTCACTCCAGCAGATCAACGAGGAGGCGGCATGTGTCACTGTGACCCCCCTATGCTACCTGCACTCCTCACATCCTGTACAGGTATAACCTCATTATAAGAAGGTGATCTGATTGCTTTTTTTCCACAACCATGTTTTTATACATGTCTTTGTCTAACTTGTGTTGTAAAACTAACAACACCCACTTTTTTATATACTGCAGCTGGCACCCACTCCCCCCCCCCCCAAAAAAAAAAAAAATCTCCCTGCTGGTTTTGTCATTTTACCAGACAGAACACCAACAGATTTCTTTGCTCAGTGCCAAGCAGTCAGTGGTGTGAATGGTTGAGCTGCTGGATTTAATTAGTGCTGCACCCATATGGATTAGCAGACAGACAGGCTCAGCGAGCAGCAAGTATGTCACATTCCCACCTGATCAGCTCTCAACATTGCCCTTGGTGGCACACAAACACAGAGGCACACATGAATACACACCAGAGGGAAACAAAAGCAAGAGTGGGGTGTGGTGGGGTGGGGGGTGAAGCATTAAAAAAAATCATAGCATTTCTTTGCTGTAAATTTAATTGGTTTTAGCAATAGTGCAAAGAAAGCGTTAAGGTTGGCTTGCTGCAGCATGTGCAGCAGAGACAGCTGCTCTGATGGGCAGGGGGGAGGTGGGCGAGGGCAAAGTGAGCATACTGCTAAATAGATTATTTTAAGAACCAGCCAAGTTGATAAACAGCATACAGTCATCCTGGCAGCATAGAAATGCAGTTGGATGAAGGAACAAGCAAACACTTGTTCCACTTGGGCACACTCGTTTCCCCTGAAACAATCCCAAATAAAAGATTTTAGACCAGTGACTTCAAAGCAAGGCTGTCTGAAGCAAGGGTTCGGAGGGCACTGCCGCAACCCCCTGACGGCTGCATGTCCAAATACATATTTAATGAACTAATGAAAACACAGAATAAAAACAAATTTGGTATGATAGACTCAGCTCAGTTTGATTCATGTGGGTCAGCTAAGAGTGCTCAATGTTTGGGGGAAAGATGTCTGAATTAAATTAGAAAAACTTACTGTGGGTGTCAAAATACAAACAAAAACAAAACAAAGCAAAAAAAAAAAAAAAAAGACAATGCAATCACAATGAAAATCTTTAGAGAAATGTGAATAAATTATTAAAATGTTCATCCAAAAGAACAGAAGGATGGGTTTCATTTAAAAGAAACATTATTGGTGAGTGAAACTTTAATATCTGTCTGGTTTTGCTGCAGTGGTTTTTACTATAGTGTTGTAGCCTATTTCATTATACTGGTTGCTCCTAGTCTGTTCCCTTACCCCACCCCCTAACACACACACACACACTCCCTGTAAGATTGTTGAACTGTCGTAAATTTGTCATGCACAATAAAAAAAAAAAGTTATTTTAAAAATTTTATCTGGTCTATTTGTGTTGTGAGCTATGTGTGTAGAAACAATAAGTGTGTGTTTGTTCAGTCAGTTTAACCTTTTGAAAAAAAGGACCAACCTTGGTCAATATTCATTGAAAACTATAATAATAATTTTTGATTTTCATATGTAATATGTTAAACTATGCAATAAAAAATGCAAATGTATTATTCTCTATTACATAAGTGTATAGATTTTAGAACAAGCATAAAAAAATGAAAAATTGTTAAAAAGTGCACATCATTAGCATTTATTTTCTCATGCCTTATGGTCTCAAAACATTTAAATTCTCAATAAAAATCTAATCATACAGCTCCTAAAATTTGGCTTTAAAAAACCACAGAAAAAGAAACTATCTCATAAAGCAGACTCTGATGCACATTAGCCCAATTCAGATACCTGATATGTTTTTCTTGGTTGCAACTTTATTAACAAGCATTTGATTTGTCCCAGTCAATATTATCTGTTGCATTTTTCATGTTAAAGTATAACTAAAACTGAACCGAAGTCGTTACTGAAAAATTCAAACTGATTTTTGGGGGGCAACGTTGGCTTACTGATATGAGAAATATGTACTAAATAAGTAGACTGTATTTGTCACAGATTGGAAAGCCAGGTCTAATTATTATTTTTTAAATATCTCGGGGGGGCAATAAAATGTCAACAAGGGCCAGTTCTGGCCCACAGGCCTTGAATTTGACACATATGCCTGTTGAAAACAAAAGTCTCTTCAACTGCAACTTGGTTTATTTATGTACACGTGGGGTCGGGTGGAGTAGAATGAGGACAGTCCTGACAGCTTCACCTCTGCCTTTTAGTATAGTCGTTTCCTCCCATGTAGCCACAAATACAGTTATCTTATTAATACATAAAGATGTTGGAGGAGTTGACAAGAAGAATGGATTGCTTAAACCTAAGGCTACGGTATTTGTATTATTATTATTTGGATTTATTTATTTATTTTTATGGATTCCTCCACCAAGACGTCCATTTGTCATTCCAAGCTGAGTTAAACCGTACACTGCACTTAGAATTAGTTTCATTGACAGATCTGTTCCCTCAATAGACCATTTCCCTTTTTTTCTGTTCAACAATATCCTCAATGCATAATTAAATCTTCAATGATACATTACAGACAGAGTGAGGAGCAGCAGTAAAATAAAAAGGTTTTTGTTTTGTTTTTTTTTTAAACTGACTATTTGAACTGAAATGTAGACTTGCCTAATCATAAACATGTATTTGTCCTATGCAATGTGAACTCAGTTAGGGCATATTACACAGCTAAGATTTTGATAATAACATGATCTGCTGCAAAAAATAAATAAATACAGACAACTTATAATTAGCTTGCTGTAATCCCTGCAGCAGCTTGAATCTCAGAAGTGTCGGTGCTGTTTGAATCCACAGAGGATGATGTGAAAAAATGAGCAGCTAGGTGCACAGATTTACTTTTTTTTTTTCCTGAAAAAACATTTTTGGCATTGTGGAATAAAATTAGGAGATGTCCTTCACAAGTTGTGGAGACAAAGCTTCTTTTAAGTCTGTTGGCTAGAGGGGAAACAAAAAAAAAGGCATACAAGAAAGAGTCTAGGTTGAGTCGAGGTCATATTGTTGCTGCAGTGCCACACAAATACAACAAACCACAGAGTTTCACATCCCACCAAGGTTTATCCATCTAGCCATGGATATGTTTAATTCTCTCAATCTCTAGCCGGCATTTTACATAGCGACATGTGTCCAAATTAATTGGGTTTTTGCTGGACGTAAAGTTATCTTGCACTCTGCTTGATATAAATATGCAGCTGCTTGGGGGGCGTTGAATGAAAACTGCGAGAACAGAATACCTTTCATTAATTTACAAGGTAGTGAACAGTGAGTTTTACTGGGACAGAAACCCTTGATTAGACCCAGTGGGTGTCTGTTCTGCAAGTAACCTGCATTTATTAGCATGGTGGCTAACATAGGTAGCTTGTTAAAGCCCTGTTGTTTGTGAGTTTGTTGTTCTGGGAAACCAAATGGGAGGGAAAAGGGATAGCTATTAAACATAGCAGTCTCTTTATAGCGCAAACGACGTACAGAGCATTGCCCACTGTGTGTTCATGAGAGCGTGAAGCTTCTCCCACTTCTTCCTCCTAGAACCAATTTGGTACCAGCTTTTGGAGTTATCAGGCTGCTCGTCTCTACTAAACATTCCCAGTGAGGAGGCATTGATTTTCTATTACAGATCCAGTGTATGCAGCGATTCTCAGTTCCTGCCCAAAACATATCTAGCTTTTCTCTACATTTTGTAAAGTTATTGTGTCAAATTACTCTGGGTTCAATGGTACATAAGGTACATAAAGTATTGCCCACAACCTTTAACATCAGATCTTAAACGTAGTGTCAGAATTTTGAGCATATAAATATCCATGTGTAAGTTTCTAAATATATGTTGGGATGATTTTAAACAGACATACACAAGTTTTGTTCAAAATATGGAAAAATGAATTGAGTTTTAGTCATTTTTCTGTGCTTTAAAGTCAGTTGACTGTTAAAATATCTTACATCAGGCTGACTCTAAAATTGATTCAGTTAAAGATTTATACCTATTGATTACATTCTGAATTATTCATTAAAATCCCTCCAGTGGTTTTAACTAATTTGATATTTTTACAAATAGCCCTAAAGATGTAATTTTGAAGTAAATACTAAAGTTTTAAATACAGATCTCATGCAATCAGTGCATTTAGTATGATTAGAATGACTCTCTGTTACTCCCACACCAAATTGCAGCTCAGTAATTGTTAAACTGACTATGTTAAAACCATTTTTGTTTTTAATTTGATTATTATTCTTTATGTAATCACTTATTTAACCAGGACATTGCACATTACATTTACTGCATAGACCAGAAATAACTACTGTAACAAGCTAATTTTCATGTAATGTCTCTGGACAGAGGTAACGTGACAGCAAGGTCAATATATATTACACAAACTTTAAAATACAATACAATAAAAAAACAAAAAAACAAACAGTAACCATGAACCAGCCAAAAAATCAGATCAATAATACATTTACAGATTACACACCATAAGGACTACACACCATGACTATAACCTTTTGTTAAAGTCGTTAGCTTTGACAAATAACTTAAATCAGGTTTTCAAAAAGTTGATCACTTCATATACATCCCATGATAACTTTCTGAGACTTTTATTAAAATCCATTAAGTGGTTTGTGCAATATTTTGGTAACAGATGACAAATGCACACTTGAATTTGCACAAATGCAGAAAAAAAAAACATCATTACCCACCTTTCGCTAAATAATACAACAACAATATCTTAGATGTTCTAAAACTGACTGAAGCACCAACCTGAGGAT
>JARVGW010000161.1:14375322-14390104 GCA_031762495.1 Anablepsoides rubrolineatus
TTTGTTCAAAACCTGAGCTGGCAAACTGTAAGGAAATAAGTTTGCCTCCACCCTCCCTGCTCCTCTACCTCTGCAGACGCTGTTATCTCCCCCCTCATGTATTGTCTCCACAACCCTGTTGTACGTATGTTATGTGAATACTATAGATTTTTGTGAAAAATTACGGACTTCTGAGGGACAAGGTGAATGTCCAAAGGAGATGTATGCACCTGTTCCCAATCAGCATTTAGCTCAGGTGTCTCTATTTTCCCATTTACCTCAGTCCCATAGTCCATGTCTCACTACTCACCATTAGTACATTTAAAAGTTCAGTCTTCCTAATTCTTGAGAATACTCCTTATTAATAACAATGAATGCATTTTTTATCAAGTTAGGTTGATTTGTAGTGCACAGAAGTGAAGCTGGTTTTAAAGCCTCACCCTGGGTTTCTGTTTTCTACTCAGATTGCATGCAATTCTTAAAGAATGTGCAGAATTGTTTGTGTGGTTTGTCCAAACTATTAAGTGACAGAGCAGCAGTTTGTGACATTTATGAAACCAAAATGTTGCAAACATAAAGACTTTGTTGATGACACACTCAGCTGGCTTTGCAACTATCTACTACTAGAGCCCATATAATTGTAAAAATATCTGCCTGCAGTACTTACTTCTTATGCTTTTAGAGGAGAAAGAGCCCGAAAAAGCAATGATAGGCATGCATACTGCAACAAATGGAGAGTGCAAAAAAAAGGAGCAGCTCTGTCTTGTTAAAACAAACCCTTTTATTTGAGGCTGTGAAAGTCATTTAGCCTTCTTTTTCATGACACAAGGGGATAGAGACCACTGATCAAAGTCCAAACTTTTAATGGTCAAAGATTTTCAGTAGTTTTTGAAGTTCACAAATCTGCTCTTGCGAGTCAAATTACACAATAACAGAATGGACAGCTATCCATGGTTGACAATAAGAAAAGAAAATGAAAGAGGGGAAATTTAAAGGCTGAAAGAGCATTTGACAGGAAGGACAAGTTACACAGAGCAGCATCAAAAAGTGTTGATGGAAGAAGAATAGTCAGGGAAGCTAAAAGAAAATGTATCTTTTGAAGTTCATTTTTATTTACTTCTAATTATTTATGCAGCATTGGAAAAACCTAATGGCTTCAGTAGAAATTTACATGCTTAACCTGTTTTGAATTTTAAATGTATCCTGTCAGCATTTCTATCAACCACACGGTCCACCTAAAACACACACTAACACGCTCAGACCAGACAGCTCTTAGACAATGTGACATTTATACCACAGCAGCAAAACATTAGAGTGACAAGAGGTTAACGGTATGCAAGTGATTGCTTTGCTTCACCGCACCGGCTCTGATAGCTTAAACACGTCTGATTATGCAGAAATGTCAAAACAAACAACCTGTGAGGTGCAGTTCTGAATTAAGCTATACATCAAAATTGGCTAAAGGACAAAGGACCTTCTTAAAACCCTGACAATTCTACAATATATGGAAGAAAATCTAAACTCTGGTAAAACTTATTAAAAGCTCACAATTGTTCTCCATTCACGCTGAATGACAATTTCATTACAATGTAAAAGAGCAACCAGAATGTGGATGGTTTTTGCAGGGTGCAATCTTTGGTTGTGCCTTAAGAACTCAGTGGGCTGATAGAGCATGACTGGTCCACAATGGTGTTGAGCATGCATTAAAAGACCAAAAGAGCATTGTGGTGGCTTATCATCACGGTGGCAGGATATCAAGATCCTGTGGCTTGGTCATAGAAAATTTGTAGCAGAACTTGCAACAATAGCCTCAAAGAGTACAACCATCATTTGGGAAAACGGTGGAAACAACATGGAGCAAACACAGTAACTGGGGTGGTAGTGTTGAGCTAGCGGGTGACCTTCTAGTGAGCAGCTGCATCTTAGTGTGGTTCAAGAGAGTTGTCAGAGCAGATACAGGGCGGTGATAGCACAAGAGAATGTCTAAGGAACATGGAAAATGACAGACAAAACCTCTTTGAGTAATAAGAGCTCTAAACATCATGTAGAATGGTAGAGAAATGTTAAGGATATTTTGTACCAATTAACTGGATTTTAGATATACACATACTGTATAGTATGTGATCTTCTGTAATAATTTACTTTACACAAATAATACAAGTCTCTATTTAATATCTGCTATCCTTCAGTAGTATTAACATAATAGTTTAAATTTCAGGCATTCCAATCCTGATATAAGAGGGACCACCCTCAGGATGTGTGACCAGGTTTTCTATAAATATTATGGGAACACGTGATTTGAAGCCGTTTTGTTTAGATGTCCGAAGCCACAGAGAAGTTTGGAGTGAAATTGAGTCTTTAGATCTGAAATTAAATATTTAACTGAGAACTTAACCAGTTTTTGGCATAATACTTGGGCTTCCAAACTGAACAATTCAAAAGTGGTTAAAGCTGGTACCTCAAAAATGTTACAGGTACACAATCCAGCTTGGTCCTTTCTGTGTAGACTTTGCATGTGGGGTTTACCCGGGTACTCTGGTTTATTACTTTATTCATGGGGGAAAAACCAGCAGATTTTCTAAATTTCCAAATATTTCTCACTCTCAGGTCCTGAAATCTCATACTCTTAGCATAATCATTCTTTAATTTAAGTAAAGTAAAAAGAATAATATTAATACTAAATGCCAGACATTCTTTTTCAAGCTATCCAAACTATAATTACGTGTTGAGCACTGTCATTCACGCACATGAAGGAATGTGACTGTGTTTTTATGCCAAAACAAAATATCCGTCTTGTATATTGTTTGCTGTTTTTAAACTGCATTTGAACATGTGATTATAATCACAGGAGGTGGTTATGAAAAACTCTGGTTACTTTACTGCAAATCAGTGTTGTTTTGTTACCCGCCCTCTCCTGCAGTTCTTCCAGCAACACAATGCAGCACAGTGAGGCAGTCTTCAGGGAGGCGAGTCAAGGTCATGGACGTGATAACACCTCCCTACTGCAGCTCCCAGATGTTCAGGGCAAGATATGAGCCGAGAGAAAACATAAGCGGGAGGAATAATTCACCGACGAATAAGTAATTGATTTATCTAAACACAGAAACATTTCAAATAGTATTGATCTGTTTTCATCAATAACACAAGGCAATTAAATTTCAGTTTTGATGGACGGAACTGTTCATTTAGGCTTTACCTGCTGCGTATTGTGCATTAACTTTATTTTATCAGCTTTTTTTAAACAATGTCAAACTGTATGATAACGATGGAGACAAAAAAAAAATCTCATTCTGGTTTGCCATCTGGTAAATGGTCACTGGAAAGGTAACAAGCAATTAAATCTCCAGGGCATACTCGAACCAGAACATTGCTGGTGCGCGATAAACATCTGAGCCAAGTAGGTCACCAGGACGCTTTAACTGGAGAGCAAATCCATCAGGCTGTCTGCGACACATGGGGAGGGCCAAACACATCGGACCCTTCAGCTAATTCTCCTGCTGTTTGAATGAATTTATGCGTACATTTTGGGGTTGCAGTTCTTTGACATATTAGCTGAAATATGAAAGACAGTGATTTTTTTTCTGCTAATCCCTTTTTTTGTCAAATATCCTCTGGAGATAACATCCTCAGATTCATTAAACTAACTACCCTGTACCTTATAATCACTTGAGCAAATGTCCTGAGGAGAGTGATAAACCAAAGCTTTCTTCCTGTACAGTATTTATGATGAGAAACACCTGCAAAGGCCAGCAGCCAATCTCAAAGGCTTTTTTTTTTCACTCCATTAAATGTTCAGTGAAAAGTAAAGTGGCTGTATAGGACATTGATTATCACTCAGGCAGAGACTGAGAGTTAAACTTCCCATGAAAATAACAGCCACTGAATTTGCACAAAGGTGCTTTGTTATTTTGAAAGGAAAAAATAAAATAAAATCTACAAAGAGTTGTGCTTGCACGCACAGAGTTATATTTGGCAACAAAAATGTCAGTGACAGATTTAGTGGCAATTTCATGTCACATCATATTCCTTTTTTTTAAAAAAAAAAACACAATAGAGTCCAAGATCTGTGTCATCAGTGAAATCAGTTGGCTGTTTGATCATCTGTAGATTATTTTATCTCCTTTAAGCCTGTAAACTCTTGGATTGTTCAGATTATGACTCACTTCTGACTTTTGAAATAAAGCAGCCATACAAGTTTCTGTCTATATAATATATTCCAAGTAGCTAAACTGTTTTTTTAACTTGTGAATGCAAATTAAGCACTGGTGATATTTACAAAAAAATTCATGTAAAGTACTTTTTAACACCAGTTCAAACTGTGCTTTAGCTGACAATCACTGTTGATACCTTGTTTTATTACACTGCCAGAATAATCAAAACTAAGATTAGTAAAATTGCATACCAATGGCTTGGAAGCATGCCCAATACTTTTGAAAGTTTCCACTATCAATGCATTCATTAAATAATAATAATAGTAATGTTTAATTTGTTTTTACTTTTATTACTTCCCATTGAGGAAATCCATTCTCTCCTATGTGAGCACATGTGGAGCAGAGGGCTGCCAAGTAAGGAGCAGCTGGAGAGTTAGGGCTCAAGCGCCACTGTGGGGCAAATAAGGGTGAAGTCAGGTGTGGGTGCTTCAATTTCCCCACCCACATTTTATGTTCCGATTCAGGGATTTGAACCGTGACCTTTCTATCATCCAGCTATTTCCTGTACCTGCTTCTTCCTGTTCGGGGTCATGAGGAGCCGCTGCCTGTCGCCAGTGGTCACTGGGCAATAGGTGGAGTAAATAGGTGGTCAGATCTACTAAAGACAAATGAGATCGACAGCCATTCACCCACAACTTACAGTAGCCATTGAACCTAACTTGAACTGTGAGAAGAAACCAAAGTACCTAGAGACTGGAGCTGCCACAGTGCTAACCAACTGCTCCACCATGCAGACCATGTGCTGACTGCACGGTTCATGTGCAAGAAATAGGGAAATCAGCTCGTATTAGCCCCAGCAACTGAGCCGAATGTTACCTTTTTACATTTCTAGAAACCATGTAATCATGCAATTTTAAGAGTTTGCAGCCAATTCTCAGCTGCCAATAACACAGACAGGCTGGTGTCTTGCCCAGAACACAAAATTGCCAAGCAATTCCTCATTTAGCATTTCAGAGGTGTAAGGCTCTTGGAGATTTTTTTTTTTGCTTTGTTTCACTCCAGTTTGCCATGATGGCCGAATGCAGCTTATTTTTCAAGCTTTGATTATCTCACTGTGTGGCTGAGTCTCTGAAACAAAGCTATATTCCTTTTAAGCTTCAAAAAGGGAAGATAAAGGACCACATATCTGGATAAAATACAGCATTTTTAAAATTCTAAACATTCCCTACCTTGTCTCATTATGACATGAGGCAAAAATACTTTTCCTTTGCCTTAGAAACCATTCAAAAATGATCAAGTAAGCTTCACATTCACAGGGAAGCATAAAAAAACAAGCTTACATTTTTAAAATACTCTCTTAGTAACCCTTCTGGATGGTTTGTATCACCATAGTGAGTTCTCCGCTCGTCTTCTTCCACATGTTCTCCAACTAGCTAATGAGACTTACTGTCAAAATGCTCAAGATGCTTTGAAAGCCCACATTCCAGTGTCAAACTCTGTCTAATGAAGGTAATGTTATATGACCCCCTCTCTCTATAATCACAAGGTCAGTCCTGAGGCCACGGTGCTCACACTCGCCTTTGATCAACCTGCTCACATCCAAGACTGAGGACTGGCAAGGATGCGACGAGCCAAGAGAAGTCCATTTGGGTGATGTGGGCAAACCAGAATTCATTCCAAATGTCAAATCTTATGCTTCATTATGAGTTTTAGAGGGTGTATGTAATGCATGGAAGGTGCATCGAAAGATTTTAGCTTAGATGCATTAATATTAGAGTCCAAGTGCTCTTGTATTGCAGATTCAGCTTTTAATTCAATTCCACTCCACAGCATTTCAAATGCTATCTAATATTAGATGTGCTAATTAAAGCAATTTATGCATGTTTTGCCTCTTTGGTGAAAGATGCTCTGGTGGGAAACGGTTCTTCGTGCAGCAGCCTTCACATAAAGTGCTTTGAACCCCGTCAGCAATGACAGGAGACAAATGAAGGAGAAAGATGAGAAGCATCGAGGAAATGGCAAAGGGATAATGCGCCGCGCTGAAGTGTTCTCTTGCAACGCTCGGGATTTCTTTGTTGTTATTTTAGCTAATCTAAGGTTTAACAGTCAGAGCAAACCTAATTGATATGTATGAGAACTCATCTCTTTCCTGGAGTCGCCTGAGCATGAACACCAAAAGGCTGCTTAAGATCTATCAAGAGGCGTATTGATTCAATTGATTATTAGCCGCCTGAGTGGAAAGCAGATGACTCACGGAGGTAAGCTCAGGAAGCATCCCTCAGGTCATATTACTGTGACCTTTTACAGCCATCTTTTGAAAACAATATTCCACTAATTACTCTCAAACTCCAACGCTTCAAGAGCATCATCTAATTTTCAAAGACATACCACATCTACCTCAGCATTGCAGCCATTGCTAACTCATAGGTATGCGGTATTAAAAGTCAAAACCTATTTTTTTGCCTTTATACTAAATAAATAAAATACCAAATGAAATACCAAAGACAAGTTTTTCTTCCCCCTATGGTAACATGAAGCACCAAATAGCTCTCCCGCTGTTTCTCTAAGTTGCCATTCAGTTAGGAACGAATTTGAGGAAGAATTTTCTTCAAACCATTAAAGGTGACATATGCTTTTAAATCCCTTTTCACATTCAAATGACTCAGTTGGGGTCTATAAAAAGTGGAACGGCAATGCTTTGATCCGAATTCCTCCTTATTGTAACTCCACAAGCCCCTCTTTCACCCCTGTTCTGAGATGCGTCTGAGAGCAACTCGTTTTTCTGTGGTCACTTTAAATGCAAACAAGGAGCCTCAGTATTTCCCTTAAATGCATTTAATTGGTAAAAAAGTGAATTTTGTATGAAACATCCCCTTTAATATAATAGTAATCCCTTCTGCCTTGTCTACAAGAGGAGTCACACACATCTCTTCTTTTACGGCTTATTCTGATTTGAAACAAATGTCTCAAACAGGCTACAAAAGTTAGCATGTTAGCAGGTGAACTAAGCATCCTACTGCAGGCTTGTAACCCAGCTAAATGATGAACAAAAATCTAATTGCTCTTTTTTTTTTACAAAAAGCTACAAAAATAAAGTAATATTTTGCACAGAAATTAAAAAAAATAATAATAATTTAGTGTGTCTACTTAAAAATATTTGCTATTTCCTAAAAAGTTAAAAATGAATTTAAATGTCAAAGATTTTTGCAGTGATGGTGATAAAATTAAAACTTGAACTTTGAAATGGTTATAAATAGAAATGCCAAACACCCGCTGATTTCAAAGCTGAACTAGTTTTAAACAACTGTTTGATTGTGTTTCTCGTTTTGCATCTGTGCATTAATAGTAACACATTTTATTTAGAATCATTTTAATTGTAAAATAATAAATAACATTAAAAAGTCATGTAATTTAGACTTCAAAATATCAGACTGGAAATTGTTTCAATTTTTCTCCAAAAAAACAACCTGTCAGAATGAATTGCATAACATGCATACCTAGTACATACTTTAAGACCAGAATGTCCTTTTTACTTGGAAAACCTCAAAACTGAGGAGAGCAGATGGATTTACACTGGGAATTATCTTAAGTGCTTTTGCAAACAAACTCAGCTGGACACTGACCTCAGAACAGGAAACAAAGACACGCTTACAACCCGAAGAAAACCACAAAACCTACAAGAATGTCTAAGCTTAGAGGCTTCTTTGTCCAAATGAGCACAGCAGCTATTGCTTTACTGTTTATGGATGTCTGGAAAGTTTTCCTGAGAGGAAACTGGGAGCATCCGCAGGTTTATGCATCTAAATAACTTAAAATTGAGCAAATGCACTAAACAGGGATGAGCGGGGTTGAATGAAAGAATAGAAATGTGGGGAATCTCCTCCAGGCAAAGAAGCAGACAGTAATCGATGCCCTTCAAAATGAAGGCTCGGGTGTGAAAAGGTAGCTTAGACTTCTGTTTGTGTGTGCGTGCTTCTGCATATGTGTGTGTCTTTGTGAAGATGTGATGACCTGTGAACTCCAGACCCACAGGCACTTGTCAAAGCTCCCAGTAACTTAATTCTCCCTAGGTTAGCAACCACACTCACAGCTCCAGAGGAAACCAGCGAGTAAACAAGGGAAGCAATCATGAATCACGGCTTTCAGCAGACGATCCAAAAACACTCATTAAAAAACGAGCTTACGTTAACACCATTACGTATGCATTCATGCACATTCAGGCAGAACCGAGCAATCCTTTCAACATCTGCAGGGGTTTGAGAGGAGGAGATGCATTCTGAGTTAGTCTGCTTCAGCTCTTCCTAGCGGGCGATATTCTCATAAGCAAACACTTGTGTCAAACAATGCTCATTTAGCATGACCCGATTTTTACACCGTCTGACTTTCCTCATGCCTTGAATGACAATGACTGAGTTATTGAAGTTTTAGGGATTTGTTTACCATGACTTTCTGTAATACAAAAGAATGAACCTGAAACCAGGTCAAAAAAAGATCCAAATGATATACAGTGAAATATAAGTCCACCCATCCTACAATGCACACATTATGGAACTCAAAGAGGTTTTGGAAAATGAAAATCATTCATGGAGATACTTTCCAAAAAAGCAGGTATCCAGAAGCTTAATAGCTGCACTAATTCCATGGGAAACTAAAAAAAAAAATGATAGATTAATTTAATAATAAAAAGAACTGGTTTACAGGTCCTCATTATTGGTGGGATCCAGCTCCTCATTGTCAACATCATCTGGACCACAGAGAAGTTTTGTAACAAACCCATTCAGTTTTCTCTAATCTCTATTACATTTTCTGAACTATTACGTCAGTACACAGTATTTGCAATGGACCTACCAAATAAGGTCTGGACTCTGGCTCCAACATGTAAGGCTGGATGGAAAGGTCTTCCCTTGCTGATAGGGCTGCGTGGTAGGCCTTTATATGCGGTAGAGGTGGATGGATGGATGAAAATCATTCAAAATGTTATCTTCTGCAGGTAAGATACTGACTGCTGATAACAACTGAACAAACCCCCTCACTGCAGAAAACAATCTGCTCAGTCTCTTTAAGGTTCAACAGCTTTTATGAAGTACTCTTCAGTGTTTTGAGTCACAACAGTCATGCAGATGTGGTCAACAGAACAGCATGAGTAAGTACACGTGAACCCCGACCCGTGTACGACTGAATCCAGCCGACAAGGCCGATGTCTCACTTAAGCTGTTCCCTGTAGGGTTTCTGCATACACCACTGATGGAACTGGGCTGTGTTCAGCTGGTCCCCGAGCCCCTCTTGTACGTCCTCTGCTGATAACACAGGGATGAGGAGGTAAAATAAGCCCCAGAAGAGCTTGGGTACTTAATGCTAATGTAATTAGTTTAAGCATTCGCTTTGCTGGTGCAATATGTAAAATGATCCTCTATTTATTGAACAGAATGTTGTTTGATAAGATGAGGGCTGTTTAGTAGTTCCAATGCAGATTTATTAGAGAATGTAAATGTTTTTTTAAAATTTTCAGCACTTTGTCCAAGCTGGGCTGTACTGTACAAAGAAATGACACCATATTTGTTCTCAATAATTCATGGAAAACTGATACATTTCAATGTGAAATAGCCACCATCACAAAGAAAGAAGTTTGTTCACGTTTGTCTTTTTGCAAGGTTATGGCTAAATAAAAAGCACACAGAACGGAAACACAAGTTACCAGATATGACTCTGGGGATGTGTAATTCAAATCTGCAGGATGATGGAGCAATCTAATCCTTGACCACAAGCTTATGCTTTTAATAGTCATCTTTTCAATAATGATACATTATCCAATTAAAGTAGATTCACCCTTAAAGGGGAGTTTTGGGTGAAACAGTTATCAGTTCTTCATGATATAAAGTTGTGAGCATGTCAAAGAGAAGGTAACAAGGTGTGTTTTTTTATTAATTTAACACAAGAAGAATAAAAAGAAAAGTAAATTGCAAATTTAAATAGTTTCACAGAAGTGAAGTGAATATTATCATATCACCTCAGCTGCTCAACATTGATTTAAAAAAGTCTGTACAAGTACATCATCTGTTTCACAAAATGCTGTAAGATCAAAAGAAGCATTGATGCAGCTTATACAGAATTTAGAAACAGGCAGATTTTTTTTAATGTAGGGTAGAAAAAGGTTCATTAAGGTTTCTGAGCAAACATGCATATATATCATGTGAAGGATGAGAGTGGTGGATTGCACCTATCAAACTTTCTTGGCTGCACCTTTCATTCTGAACTGGTCACAACGCTTGTCTGTTTGGAAGTTTACAGACCACAAACAGAAAATCTGATGTGTAACATGAACAATAGGCTTTCATCTTGGTCTTCTTGCAACTGAGGAAAAGAACTGCAAAATGTCCAAAAGTAACTCTAAAGAGTTTGATTTTAATTAAATGAGCTAAGTATTTAGCTTTATGAAATATTTCAGCTAAACATGGTGTGGCATTCATCCATTTTATTTAAAGTTAACAAACATTTTTTTTAATTGATCAAAATTGAATATGTTGCTTTTGATGGTAAAGCCCTCCAGTACTGTAAAGTAGTGATGAAGACTAGTGCTGAAAACACATCTTGTACTTTTTCATAGTTTGTGTTGCTAATGTTCCCTACTGCTGACTTTGCCTTACAGAGTAAGAGTAATGTGACTTCCTGTAGTTAGCATACCAAAGCAAATTATATCATTCTGTTTAAAAGTTTGGGTCCACCTCTTTATTCATTTGGGTCATGTTTCTACATGACAGTCTGTGTGAACACAACCCCCTTTTTGACTTTTTTGTGTTTAGTCTGAATCGTTTTTTTTATTATTTGGTTTTTATCCAAGATTGTTTTTTTTCCCCAGCAAAAGGTTTTATTCAAAAAGGCTTCCCAAAGTTTAATTTAAACCACATTAGTTTAAAGTGATGCAGTCTTATTTAAGTGCCAAATTCTTTCTAAGTGTTGCTCTTTTTCATTATTGCATGAATTAATTCATTGTGTATCACCAAACAAGAATTGACAGTATAACAATTATACTATAAACACAAATCCATATCAGCAGTTAGAAGCAGCAGGGGTCAGAGGTCACACGCATGAGGAAAGAGCAAGACAAGTCCATCCATCCAAACAGTGCTTAGATTAAAATAAAATCCATTATTTTCTTCTTTTTTTTGTTAGTTTGTGCGCATTGTTTCCAGTAATATCTGGAAAGTTGCCATCAAAAAAACAAATATAAAATAAGTCAATCATACCTGAACAAATCCCTAACAGAGTCAGTAGAAGGTAAAGTCCCGTGCAGCTGGCAGACATCTCTCTAAGAGCGGCTCCTAATCCGGTCAGAACAGAATGGAGTTTAGTCTGCAACTTCTGCAGCAGAGCCGGTGGAGGTGAACGGGCTGGAGGGGAGTTTGCTGAGCTCCGAGAATCACGCCAATAAGACTGAACCAAAGTTCAAATCCCTCGCAGACATGGTTGCGGGTTTTCCCAAATCCTCTCTTCAGTCGCGCGTCCGCATGGATGGATTTTTTTTATTATTATTTCCCCCTCTCTCTCTCCCCGCTCGCATGCGCTTCCCCACTCGGAGAACTTCTCCGAATTCATCACATGGAGTCGCCACTTCAGGAGGGAAAGAGAGGGGAGGAAGAAAGAGAGGACGGAGAGAGGGGAAGAGAGGGGAGGGGGGGTGCGGGGAGCGGGGAGCGCTCACTTTATTTGCTTTAAACTCCCCGTGCTGCCCCGGTTTCTTTGGGCTGGAGCTGGTTGGATGAGGCGCCGTGCGTCTTTGCGCGCGGAGCTGGGGTTGGTTTCTCCTTCCCACTCAGAGATTCCTGTGGGTCAGGCACCATTTAACCACAGAAGGATCTCCTGACGGCAAAGGCTCCACTAGGCTTTGCTTAAAGCTCGTGGCATATGAAATTATGACTGGTCAAAAAGCAAAAAAGTAAAAATAAAAACATTAAATATATCTCAAACAGTGGGTTAGATATTTATACCAATGGTTTCTTAATGGCAAAGTTCCACAACATGAAACTTTCACTGAAATGCAGTAACAGCAGAATATAAAACAGAAGCTAATTAAATGATTTGTTTTAGTCCATCATTAGAGCTCAAGAAGAGCCTTTTATGATGCATATTCTCCAACTAAGACTCATTTAATATTTTAAAGAATGCCTTGGCTTGAAAGTGAGCATAATGTGACCTTGATTAATGATTTATTCTGCTCTCCTATCAAAAGCTACGTGCGCTGCGTCGTTATTAGAACCATAGGGGAAAAAAGGTGGGATCACATCAAAAAATATACTGCGTTCTTAATGATGTGGTTGTAAGTTGCTCCTTGATCTAGACAGAGCACCAACTGAAAGGTTTTCTATTATTTATTTATTATTATAATTATTTTTTATTAAGAAACTATTAAGTCACCCTTAACCTACAGAATACACCGATTTACTGTCTGCCATGTCCTGTCTACACTAATAATATAAAATATAAATAAAATAATTTTATATTAATAAACTAAATGGAAGCAGAACTCTCCCTGCAGGATCTCTTTCATGGCTGAACCTCAAAAATGCCTTTGTTGTCTGAGCAGGTCAGCGCGTCCTCTCCTGGCTGCAGCGTGTAATTACAGTCTGCTATTCAGGATTTCTTTACAATAGATTTGTAAGTATACATTTAAAAAAATAATTTATCATATTTGTACTTGTTGATAATTTACCATTTAATTAATGTAAACACTGGATCTTTGTTTACTCATTAAGTTTTAGTATTTTTTTTTATTTACTAAGTTTCATAATGTTGCGTTTTATTTTGCTATTTTCTTGTCTTTAACTAAATTTGTGGTGACATGTAAAATGTATCCTTTTTTTTAGTATAGTCTTTGTTTTATTTCAATTGTTAATAAAGTTTAAAGAAAAAAAATATGTATTGGGGAGTTTGCTCAGTTACTTCTACTTAAAACTGTAGCTCCATATCAATTAAGGTTTTTTTTTCTTTGTTAAAAGTCATCCAGTTGTTCATAGGATATTATGCTAACAGACAGACACAGTTGACACCAGCTAATGCCAAACTTTTGAACAAAGATATTGAGTGATCAGTTAGTGCTCATGCAAATGACACTCACCTACTATAACACAACAAATTCTTGCTCAATATCTATAAAAATATTTCACTTCTATAGTCATTGTGTGTTTGCTAAAGTTGCTTTGCTGTGACGGCCATCTTGCATAGGGTTGACTTGAAGTTAATCAGGTGTATCAAAAAATCTTTTGCGTGGTTCATGAGATATTTTTCTGACAATACAGACAAATGAACACTCACACAGACACAGAGAAGTAAATCATCACATCATTGGCTACAGTGATAAAAATAGAAATCCTTACAAATATTTCACTTAGATTTGTAACAGGAAATGTGCATCTTAAAAATAGTGTGCCTGTGTCAGTTCACAATGAAAAAAAAAGGTGATGCTTCTGGACTTTTTAAACAGAACAAAGCTGATTTCACTGCCCTCTGGCCTCAATCTTTTAATTGTGAATGTAGATCACCGGTGGCTCTGCTGCATGCACTCAACTTCACAAGAATCACAGTCGGTGAAATGCAGGGCATTAAAGTCTCCCCACAAGCCACTGTCTGCTTTTATAAAACATAAAACATGCTCCCCATACATACATATATATTATTTTTCATTTTCATTCAAAAGCTCCTTCTATTTTCCTCTGGCTTTTTTGCTTTTTTCTCTCCTTTTTTTGTCTCCAGCTTCTGCTCATCATGTTTCCAGCTGCACAAAGTGCCATATTCCTCTCTGTTTGCCCCATTTTGATTCCTTGCTGCACATTACTACTGCTTTTTTCACGCCTATTTTCCCAACAGGGACACTTTTCTCTTTTCTCTCTCTTTTTCTTTTATTTTTTTTTCATTTCTTCCAAACCAACATTATCCTCACCATGTCTTTGGCAGCCCAGTTGGCTGCAAGAGTGACATTGTATTACAGCATTGTGCAGGACAATTAAATCTTGCTCTTTTTTTTTCTTTTTCCAACAGCGTAATTAGTCTCGTTCACAGAAATAAGCCATTTGTTTTGTCACAGCAGGGTATAAGCACAAAGAAAAGGATGCGTGTCCATACAAGGCACTCATATTTTCCTGTTTTAACTCCAAAAACAGGCAAAATGTGCACAACTAAATGCAGAATTTCTGAACACAGACATCTTTTCCACATTATCTCCATCTTGAGGATTTTTTAAGAACAGATGGTAAGGGAGGGGAAAATGGACACAAAGATATGCACATCATCATGGCAACAAAGCATATAATATGGCATGGACTTGCAGAAGCCTGTGCCAAACACTGGGAGCTATTTATTTTCATTTATTTTATTCCAAAGCAGCTCTCCAGCTGGTTCTCAGCCAGGTGAGGAAATATTTCCCAAAAAATGAATAAAGCCAAAAAAAAGAAATCACCCCTCAAAAAAAATATTTATGAAAAAATAGATCATTTGGAATCTTCTCAGAGCAACAAATTTGGCCTCAGTTAGGCTTCTGTTAGTCACTGTTTACTGTTCTGCCTATGAAGAATACAAACAGGTTTACAGTTTTTCTCTATTGCTAAAACACAAAACCCAGTACTCTAAACCAAATGACCAGTTACCTAAACACATTTAGT
>JARVGW010000161.1:14394134-14406872 GCA_031762495.1 Anablepsoides rubrolineatus
TGTTTTGTGTTTAGAGTTTGTGAAAAATGAGGGGCAGTATGGTGAAATGTGTTTAAGCAATAGAGAAAAACTGTAAAAGAAAAATAAATATTAGTGAAATAATTCCTGCATACATGGCATCACAAGTGAACTCTTTGTGAACAGCACACAAATATTGCAGATATCAAATAAACTTTGCAAAAGTCATCAATGGATGTTAATTAAAAACAGTCAATTGAATATCAGAAAAAGCTAATATTCAGTATGTTTTGCTGATACTGAACTCAAATTTAGTTGTACCTCAAAATCAGGCACATCATTTACTTACTCTGTAAGATTTTTGCTCAAAATTTTGAGCTTTAATCACTGACTATATATTTACAATTGATTGATGATATCTGCTTCAAAAAGGCTACAGCAACGGATTAAGCTTTGCCAATTTAATACATTTTATTGATACTGAGCTCAAATTTGAAGCGGTAGTAGCTAAGATTTACCATAAACATGAACGTGACAGCTAACTTATTGTTTTTACCATAATAACAATTACTCCTTTAATTCTTAACATAAAACAATATCAGTTTAAAAGCCTTCATGATGCATTCCTTCATGCAATGCTAGGTTTTCAGTTTCTGCATGGGGTTCAGCACTGAGGAATTGCTAAGGCTGGATTGACGGGAGAACAGTTACACGTTTGTTCCACCTCAGTACATCTTGTGTCAGAGCTCTTAACGTAAAATGTCAAAGCAACAAGGGGAAGAAAAAAAAAAAGATTGAATGGTGTGGCTTTGGACACAGCACTTGCAGTGTGGAGCAGCTGAACTGGCATTATGTGGCATTACGGGCTTTGTCAGCAAAAAAAGGAAAACAAAGAATTCTTCCTGAGTTGGACACTGGATCCTTCCGAAGACAAACAGGGAGTGAGCACAGCCTGCAGCACGTCTACACAGTCAGCCGGCTCTGTCCAGATGCATTTCAAGCCTCTCTTTGGAACAAAAGTGAACACTACCACAGATCTGACAAGATAAAGAAAAAAACTAGAACAGAAAAAAGTCAGGAGTCTCCACATGCCCACTGGCTACTTGTTCTGGCCACAAACTGTCCGCAATTTTTTTAAAGTAAATATTTCTAACTGCATGCTAAAGCTTGACACAGCAGAACACTTCACCACAGTGAGCCACTTCTGGCCATTAAAAACAGGAAACTGAATACAGAGGGCTGCAGCAGAGAGTTTAGGAACATCGTCTGGTCTGATGCTGGGTTTCTTCTGTGTTGTTCAAATGTGATCAGAATTCAATTTAAGTCACTTTAAATCATGAATCTGACTTTTCTTGTGGGAGATATTCAGGCTGCTTGGTGAAGTGAAATGCTGAGACAGTTGTCTTGGCAAACTTTAAATGTCTTTGCTGTATTTGTCACTATTTAAACTCCACTTCAAGCCTTCTTTTAAACACACGTTCCATTTTTAAGACCCTATTGTTCCCATTGTTCACTGGTAACAGGCAGTGCCATGACGTTCACACCATCCTGCATTTGTGTGCAGTAAATATAAAACAGTGCAATGGCTGTTTGGAACATTTGAATCCAAAAACTTGAATGAAGTTGTGCAACAAGCAGAGGCATTTCTGAAATGTTCTGGATTATATTCAGGGTTGTCGTCTGACACTTCCTCCTCTATAGGAGACATTGGGTTCATGTCAGGTTGCTGACCTCTCTCCTCATCATATGTCACAACCCAAGATGTGTGCAAGTGTAGACTATGCATACACATACATTTTATTGTAGTTCTGCTATAAACATTTATCTTGTTAGGATCAGTAGTATTTATGGGAGCCAAAATCTTGTCCTAAAACAGTGGAACATTATTTTTGGGGGTAGTGAATGGACGGGGTTGGGTATATGTGTATGTGATTTAGAATTTTGTCCATGCTGAAGTCAATTTTATGCACAATAAATCTCACACATTTGTTTCTAACAATTGGTCCTTTTCGACTCAGAATACCACACATGTGCAAAAGTTAATTGAAACAGACAAATTTAATCAAAAAGTATCAAGAATTGATTTTGTCTCTTTATATGCCTCCTGTGGATTGAGTCACAGAGTCTTAAGTCATACAAATACATTTTTTTAAAACAATTAAATTTGTCCAGAACGGAAATGAAGAGTTAAGGGAACTTTTAGAAATAGGAGTCATATTTATTTGCATTTTTTTTTGTAATCAAAGAACTTGAAAGCATTCTCCTCACATGCTTCAACACCAGCATTTTGTTTTATAAAACTCACTGAACAATATGCTAGTCCTTACCTTTGTATGCAATGTTGCTGTCAGGATCAAGTCCTGTTCCTGAACCAGGTGGGTGTGTGAAGACCTCCCGACTCCCTCTGTGTTTTCCTGCATTTGTTTATATAGTGAAAACAATAGCTTGTTAAAAAGGTCCAGAAATTATCCAGCCTATCTTATGTATAATGTAACTGGATTTTAACCATTCTCAGAAAACATGTTGAAAAAGGAAAAACAAGTGAAAATACCTGTAATCACTGTGGCATAACCTTCCAAATTACATTTTGTGCAACTGTGTTTAATTTTTAACACAAAAAACAAGAGGTTTGTTGACATTGTTGAAGTTATTCAGACATGTCAAGTAAATACATAAATAAATAAATAAATTAGGCAGGTCGTGCCATCAGTGAAAAAACTGAGAAGTTCAATTTGCGGCTTTACAAAGGTTGTACCACTAGAGGGAGCAATCGAGTTATTGTGTTATTGGCATGAATAACAGAACACTTTACTTACTTACTTACTTACTTATTGTCATGCTAATAATAGGATCTGTTGTAGCAGATACTCTGCTACAACAAGGTTTTATACAAATGCATCATGTTTACAGTTGAAATAATTGTTCTCAAGAGTTTAAAAATATCAATATGCTCTTGCCAAAACTAGGAACAGCTATAGATGTTGAAACATTAATTACTTTGAGAGACTTCTACTACAACTATCAGTTGCAGATACACCTCTACTGATTATCTTCTGAGAATTTTATTCAAATGTATCGACTTGTTCATGCAATATTTTGCTAACAGTCAGACACTTTGTATAGCTGCAGGTGTTAACTATGGTGTAAACAGTTAACATCCAAATAAGAGTGGCAAACACCCAAACCCTTCTTCCATTCTTCCCTCGCTCCCTCACTAATAAGATTCTTACCTGATGAGATGTCCATCCCCTCTCCCAGCTCCAGCTGGACGACACAAAGCATGCTGATGAGGAACGATACGTGAACTGCCAGCATAGTCTCAAAAGACCCAGTTTGCCGTCAGGAAAACCCTCATAAATCTGGAAAAGGAGACAGCTTTGTTATGGCTGTTGTCAGTATTTCGATCCATAATCCATGCAAAATATCATTTTAAAGAAAGTAACGCTGAGGAAGTTTTTTTTTCTCCTGAAATGATTTTTTTAAAGCAAAAAAACAGAACATGAGTGCACTTTGTGTACATGTATCCTGCTGGCAAATATCACATTTTGTGTGAAATTCCACTATAGGAGAGAGAGAGACACAAACAGATGGACTTTCCTCTGAAACCGACCCAGCAGCCAAACTCTGGGTTTACTTGTTTCACAATCATCCTCATAGCAAGGAATGGCAGCATTCTTTTTTTCTGTCATATACCAACATTTGAATGGGCTTTCATGGTTAAAACAAATGAAAAACAATAGAAACGTGGTCCCATTTACCTGCTGCACCCCCCACCCACCAGCACAATCCAATACATCTCACACACACACACAAACCATATGAAAACACACCCTCGCTCTCAAGTGGTTCTGGTGATGAGACACGGTGACAGTTCCAGGCGAGGGGGGGGACAAAAAAAAAAAGGAAGTGACTTCTAGTGATCAGCCATCTGTGGTACAAACAGCTCTGCAGCTCATCCAATCTGTCTGATGGATTTCCAGATTCATGGGATATCTTGGCACCCCGTGGCCACCGACTCCATGCAACACTTTAATTGTTCTGAGATACCAGCCAACTTTGTAGGAATGCCAGAGCCTGAGGGGAAAAAAATGGAAAAAAGGCCAATTTACCATAAAAATTGTAATGAAATTATGATTATTTTCATTTACATTCACTATACTAAAGAATAGGATTTTGTTTTGAGTAGTGTAACTTTAAAATTCCAATTCAATTAATTGCTCAGTTTTTAATGTTTAGCAAACGTCACCGACAGCTCTAGACCACTGATTGTGGTCTATTATTGAAGATTAGCACTAATATAGAAGTTTCAGCTATAAATCACTTGCAGATGTATAAGAGAGAACACAGTAATTTTTGAATTGATGTTCTGTCAAAAAACTGTGACCATAGTCATAGACAGAGCAGTACATCAAAGTTAGACCAAGAACTAGCCAAACAAGAGCCTCAGCTTGTTAAACAACTTTTTCTGCTAAATTTCTTGCAGTTTTCTCAACCGAATGACATGCTACTACTACTCCAGTGTATGTTTGCTCAGCATGGATTAACCATTCATTTTGATAGGGTTGAGGCTTTGATTGGGATTTATGTAAACTTGTGAACTATCTACAGTATATGCTGATCAGGTAGACTGATGGAGACAAAGCCTGAGCGCTATCAGCCCACTTCAGTGGGAAAATGTGCTCATTATATTGAACCAAGGATGGAGAAATAGTAAGGTATAGTATAAGTATTAATATATATCCTCCTGAGACCCTGTGTCCTCCTAAGAGGACATTGAGATAGAAAAAAATGCACATGCTAACAAAGCTCGGGTCTCAGGAGGATATATAAAAAAAAAAATAATAATAATAATAATAGTAATAATAGTAATAATATGTTTCCTTCTTAAAATAACATTAAAAATTCCTCATTAGAATAACCTAAAAAATCATATTCAGATAAAACATCAATGAGTTAGCCTGATTTGGATGAAAAATCAAGGTATTTCTCTGGAATATCTCAAAATATACTTTGGTTTTGACCAAATTTGATGTATTCCTCAGTTTGATGTGATGTGTCACATATTATCTCACATACATGTGTGAATTAACTTTGTTCAGCTGAGATCACAGTCATGTACTGAACAGAGTTATAGAAAAGTGTAGATGTTTAATAAAATAAAATAAAATACTAAGTTCTCAGTTTTTTGTCTATAGCCTGGACAAAGTCTTTCCTGCTTTCCTAAAACCTCATGCTATTGTGATGTGAAGGCTAGTGTTCTAACTATTGCTAACTACTTGACAAAACATCACTTTAAAAAAAGGCCAGCCTATCTAATCATAGCACGCATCTGTGATGGTTTGGTAATGAACCACTTTAAACCCAAACATGACTGTAAAGATTTTACTGTCAAAACTGACTCCACAATAACACTTTTAGTGTAGCTTATTTGTTTCAACAGTATTTGGTAAAGCTAAAAATACAATCAAAGATGTGAAAAATAAAGATTTTTATCAGTTTGCAGCATTGATCTTGTGTAGTGCTGCTTGGTGAATTTATTTTTTGTATTTGTCTACATATACTCAATCAGGAAGAAAGTAAAAAGTATGAGCACAGCAGCATGTAGATGGTTAACAAAAGGTAAAAAGGAAAACTGTGAACAATGTGTGTTTGAGATAACAAAACACAGCTTTTGTGAATTAGTGTTTAATTTATATACAAAAGTCTTTCATTTTGCAAAAGATCTGGGGTGTTCAGCTAATTGGATGTGTGATTGTGCTCATTGTGTGAAGGACGTTGTGTTTTCAAAACTGCCTAAAGAATTGTTGTCTACAAAAAAAGAAAGACTTCAATAAAAGCAAATCTTAAATAGTCACAAATTGCTGAAAACAGGGGGTAAAAAAAACAATTTAGCTGTGATTTTCTTTTACTGTTAATCTAAATTATTTGTGTGAACAAATGGTTTTTAGATGAATAATAACACTTTGTCATAGTAATTTGCATACGTTTATACTTGTGGAAAACAACTGAATTCACCTTCAGCTTGAAAAACCCTCAGATTTAAATTCAGAACAATTTTGTTCTGATTAAGGGCATTGTAGTTAAATAATAGGTCCTGAAAAATATAATGGTCCTATACTTGAACACTAACGTAAAGCTGAAAAAGTATGTTTTTTTTTTGTGAGCAGCATTCGTCTCAATGCTTTTCTGTTCTCAGTAACATTCCTCCACAGCTGAAAGACTAGCCATATTCTACATGTGTTTTTAATTTGGTGTAGTATAATTTGTTGAATCCTGTAAGTTTGCCTGAGCTTGGCTTATTTGGATCATACGGTCTAATCTTTTTTTTTTTTTTTGTTATCGAGAATCATACAAATATTCAGCAAATAAATATGCTGATGTTTCCAAAGCTTTGAGCTGGAAACAATGAGAGCCCTATAGAGATAGGGCTCTGGAAACAATATATTCCACAATAACATAACAGTCAATATGACTTCCTTCCATTTCATCTGCTTTTATAGAAACATTACTGACACACAGAGACAGGAAGATTGCCTTTTCTGAACAACAATGAATATTTAAATGTGGGCAGTAATCAGAATATTGGATTTAGTTTTGTTTAGTCGTTTGCAGACGAATAAGCAGAATGAATGAACTGAGTGCAGAAAAACATTTGATATTTGTCAACCAGAAAGCAAGCAGACATGCATATTATGTTAAAGTCTCCAGCAACAAAATAGTTATTAAATTACAAAAAGATATAAGGTAAAACATGAAAACAAAGAACAAAAAGGGGGGTGCTCAATGTGGCAAGAATCAAGCAGCTTGAGAAAATATTGTGAATATGATGAACTATGACCTGTCTTCTCATTGGCTTCACAGTATCTGCTTGCTGACCTCACAAAATAATAAAAATATAAATCACGAGGGTAAAATATCTGCTCAATCTTTCTGCACATGTTCTGAAGCAAACAGGAAGAGGAGTGCTGTTCAAATAAGATGCAGATGCCGATGTCCTCTTGGCTGCTCTGTCTGCCGGGGAATAATCACAGCTAACCATCTAACACACTGTCAATAAGACACAGCAGACGGATCACATACTGTAGAGAGAGCACTGGGCCGTGAAGACAACCAGCTTCCAACAACCTCCCCCCACTTAACACACTCCCATCATTTCCTAAATTTAATCCCACAGACATGACATGTGCAATATGCTGCAAAATCAGGAAGGCATCAGAGATACTGTAGACACATGTCAGCTTACGTTCAGTACCACTTTTGCAATTGCTATCACCCATTGTCAAATTGAACGGTGAAGTGATAATGTTTTTACTTGTTTCTGTGTGTGTTCATTTGTTCAGCTCGTAAGCGTAACATCACCTGAATCATTAAAAATATTATAATGAAACTTTGCCATAAACTACTAGTATCACCTCTGCTTGTCTGTTAGCAAAATATCTCATGAACCACTAGATATCTCCCATCATTGTGTGAATGTGATCTAAAGCACTGACTATTCTCCATAGAATTATTCATGTAAAGAGATTTGGTAGAGTGGTGTGTGAATGAGGGTACAGATTGTTGTGTAAAGCAGTTTGAGTGTCCAATGTATGTACATCTAGATTATGTTCTGAAATAAAACAATTCAACCAATCCCGAGAAGTTTAGAACACTGTTTCTAACCTTGTTTTCTTTCATCCAAGGGACGTGAAGTTTTTCTTTTTGGGGAGAGCATTGGGTTCTTTATCCAGCCCCACTCACCACAACTATAAACCATAAATTAAGCATCATCTCTAATTCTGTATTTTAACACAACACAAAGTGCAAAACCTTGTCAACTGCTGCAGCCAACCCTGTTTGTCTGTTAGTAAAATACCTAATTAAAAAATTAGATGGATTCCAACAAAACTCTCCAAACATATCCTTGCAATCTATTAACTTTTTGAGTCAACATGAATCAAGAAGACTGCCACAACTAACCATTAGACTGTTCAACAGTGGCCATACCTCAGTGAACTTTACAAATCATACTTTAAGTTCTAACAGATCATGCATAAGTACACAATATACCCTGTGCATATTACTTTTAAGGTTTAACTAAAATATCTATACTTTGTTTAGTGTAAAATTCTGAAATGTGAAGATATAACCTCAACATAATGCTTTTAATTAGGAAAAAGGAAATATTCATAGGCAGAAGTTTAATATTAATACACCTTATATATATTAGATGCATCAGGCATGCTGTTTTGTACAGAATAGGACTGCAAGTGTTGTATTTTTATTCATGATTATATTTGGGCCAAACTTATCTGACTCCGGGCACATCTCTGTGCAAGGCTCTGATTATTTATGAGCGGGACTATAGTTCGGCAGGCACCAGGGCGCTAAGAGTTAGCAGGGGGCCACAGCCAGGAAGCATGATTCACTGACAATTTTTGGAGTTTAAATCAAGCCCACAGTGGGAGGCGTGTGAAAGAATAGACCCGTGCTATCAATACAGACAGGCACCGAACTTTGATGTACACAAAAACACACAACCGACCTGCATAGATTACTGTCAACCAGGTAAAGTCATGCATCACATACTTATACTACAGTCTTGTGAAGAGACCAAGGAGATCTGAGGAGTTCTTATCAACACATGGCAGTTACCACTGACGTATGGTCGTGTCGTTTGGGGCAAATGGATGAGGAGACAAACAGGGGCTTTCATCAGTGGCACTATAATGCATTAAGGGAGCTATCGGAGCAAGACAGAGGATATTAAAAGTGTAAAAGGAAATGTCAGCACTGTAGAGCTTCATGTGACATGTAGCGTAGTCAGCTGACTGCAGGAGATAAACTATACCGGGAAATGAAAGATGGTCATATGAATCACAGCCACAAAGGACAGAGACCTGTAGCCCTGGAGCATGGATGACCCTAATATGTCCAGACCAACAACTTTGACAACTTACTGTACATGCTATGTGCAGAGCTTCAAAATAAAAGCACCATTATATCATTATGTTTTGCTATTGCCACAGATATGATCAAAATCTGGATGTTATCAAGGGAAAATCTTTTCTATCACCTTATTAAACATATATAGAAAAACTGAAAGGATATAAAAGGGAAACTGTCTGACAAACTCATATTAGCATTTGATTTTCATTCAGATTTTAAAATCAGACCAATAGTTTGCTTGTTTACAGGCTTTTGTAGCAAACAGATTTATTATTTGTTTAAAATAATTTCTTAATAATAGTTGTTTGGTTAAAATAAAATCACATTATTGGCATCAGTTATCTAGCTACTGTTTTTTTTTATTGTACAGTACTGTATAATACTACAACTTCAGTATTGTAAAACAAAATACTTTATAATGTTGAATTTTCAGTTTTTAAAATAAATACATTTCCCTGCATTTGCATTTACAAAAACTCTTAACTGAGCTGAGGCTCTTAGGAAATGGATTTGAAAATCTCAGATATACAATTTATTATACAAAGTTAATTAAAAAGCTTTGTAATCCATCACTGAAAGAAACATTTTCTTCAATCTAATTAAGAAATAAAATCTAATCAAGTGTTCTGATCTTACGACAATGTACACTAACTTGCAATGCCAGCAAGTGGAGGGATTCTGTTCTATTACAAGTGTTTTAAGTCCTTCTGACACATTTTAGCCAAAACTACAAGTCCTATAAGTGAAATTGCAAACATCATCTCACAATATGAATGAGAAGAAGTTTACAACTTACCTTGTCCAGGTGTTCCAGTCTCTCTGAAATATCCAAAAGTCTGCTACGATGTCTTTTGATTTTTCAAAGCATGCAACAATGACAACAGAAAGGGAGCAATAAAAGATAAACCTGTAGCAAAGAGAGAGAGAGAGAAAAGAAAAGGGTGGTAACAGTGGGGAGATGGAGGGGGGGGGGTCAAAAGAGAGAGACTATGATGGAGGAAGAGCCTAAATAATCCATCTGTGATCCAGGAGGAGGCATCAGATGGGGAGCATACAAATCACAAACCTTCCTCTGCAGCAAGCAGGGTCCGATATCCTCAGGGTCCTAAGGCTCCACTCTCAAATACTGACACTTCACACTCATTAGTGTCAGGATAAAAAGTAAATTCAACCAGTTAAAAATGCATATATTTGATTATTTTATTATTACAGATCAATACAAAAAAGATGTTTTCTTTAGTGGTCAAGTTCACAAACGGTGTAGGCTTGTAGCTTGAAATAAATGTTTGCTGTAATTCAATATGTTATCATATATATATATTTTTTTTCTTTCTTTTTTTCATAAACCAGCTCCAGCTGCAGCAAAGCACAGAAAACTGCAGTGTGGAAACATCTTTTTACCACGGTTCACAATCAGAAAAGTATTCCACTGGGGCCATGTTTACCTGCAGCAAAAAGCCTCTCCCCTGCACTCATTCTGAAATGGTTTTTTACCCATTTATGTTTTCAACTTCCTCCATCCAGAGCAGGTTCTTTGTGCACACTTGGTGGCTTTAGAACAATTCTTTTCTGTTTCATCCTTACCTTTTGAATTATTTGTGTGGATCTGTGCACTCATCAAATTGATAGTTTTCCCAATAATTGATTCTGTTATTTTTAATTGAAAACAGTGTCCACAGTGATTGATGAACACATCATCTTCTTGGTAATGATGTGTAACAAACAGAGAATTGATCCAAGACATTGCTCAGCAGCTATTTGCTCAGTTGAGTGAATTATTAGCTCAGTACGTTAAGCTAAAACAAAATGTTTAGTCATGTTCATCTTTTGTCTCAAGCATTTAGAACCATAAATGAGAAGATTTATTGTAAATCAAGAACAGGTTTAAGAGGCTTATTAATTTGATCCTTCTGACAGTATTACCAAATAGATGGTGAGAACCTGAAGAGGAACACTACAGCGTGTGACACAAAAACAATATTTTCTTTCCAGCTGCACCCTTATCATGAGTGCTCTTATCGAGATTCTTCATCTAACTCAGCAGTTCGGTTTTTGAATTAACCTCAAGTCAATATCATGGCCATCGATCATGCTGACAGGTGCAGACCTGTGAGTGTGACATTGGGAAGATAATGATCTCAAGAGGAAAACGCCGTCTCCTCTGGCAAGAATGCTGCTTCGCTGATTAGAATGACCGAACCACTTGTGGTTGGAGTCTGAGGTGAGACAGACAAAAGACAGAGACCGTGACAACCGTTAATCAGAAAAATGCACTGGATGCAGTTCAACGCTTAGCTGCTTGCAGATGCTTTTGTTCGACACCATGGTGTATCAACATATTAATAAATGCCACATCATAGCCACAAAACTATATGCTGCATTTATGACAAACTGTAAGTGTAAATACGCATCCAAATTTTATTAGATTTTATTCCAGGTAGGCAAAGTCTATACAAGTGAGTTATTCTTGTTTTTGTGTGTAAACAACTATTATTTCAATGTTTGTGCATAACTAAAATCAGCCACATTCAGAGATATATTGCTCAGGAGGAGGGCTACACTGCCTTGAGGTAAAATCAAACTTTGAAAAAGATCATTCTATTTACGTTTTGTTTTTTACCTTTTCTGTATATTAGTTAAAAGTACAGATAAGCAGTCACATTGCTGAGCTGTTAAGAGTTGTAATGGATAAATTTCACTGTTATGACAATTGTAAGTTTACAGGATGTAAACAACATCCTTGGTCAATTTGGTGCCTCAGGCAAGTATTGAGGTGGCACCCACAAAATCTCAAAAAACATGGATGCATCCAAGTATCCTTCCCGACCACGGATATTCCAGGACCTACTTATTTTTTCTTTTTGATTATTTATTTCTTTTACAAAACTGGTGGAAATAATTGTAACCAGATTGCATCATCTAGTAGATTTATTAAGCTTTAAAAAAAATGAAAACCTGGTGCTCCTGAAACTTAGTCAAACTACAGCGGAATAATAAAATAATGGAAAATTATGAATCAATAAAATATATATGGATTTAATGCTACATCCAACTGAAAAGAAATAAAAACTGTAAAATGTGAAACATCCATCATGGGTTTATGCTTTTTATTTTTGTGTAGAAATGTTTGTCCTAATTTTTATTTTAATTAAAGTAAAAAAAAATGGTTCATGTTAGCTTGAATAAACCTAATTACATTTTGTTTTTGTTTCATTATTGGCCTCTGTCTTAATATTTGTCATGTCTGTAATAACTTCAGCTGAGGGCTTTTATGATTTCTAAATAAAATGTATGTATCTTTCACTCTTTGCATTCAAAAGTTATTAGCACTTTAAATTAAAAGATTGCCGCTGAGAAAACAAATTTCTGGAGAAAAAAATACCAATACAGAACATGAAAATCTTCAAATTAAAAATAAGTCTAATTTGCTTATAAACAGCTGAAATTACTTGTTTTTATATTAGAAGTCATTCATATGGTAATACTTTAGCCATTTTTCTGACTGACACTTAAGCATCCACACAATTCAGGAGCCAAACAAAGCTATTTTTATGAACGAAACCATTATACGAAGAGCTGCGCAGCGAATCTGTGAGAATGCAATCCAGGTGTCACCGCCCCTTGGTAATCTCTCTCGTCTTCCAGAATTCATTTTCTCTGCAGCTTCACTTCAAAATGACATTCTGACACCATTTACATGGAAATCACTTTGGGTCCTCATCTGCAAAAGTGGTCCACGCGCAGACAGAACCTCTCTGAGGGCAGGACTCTGGGCAGGAAGGAAAGAAAGAAAGAAAGAAAGAAAGAAAGAAAGAAAGAAAGAAAGAAAGAAAGAAAGAAAGAAAGAAAGAA
>JARVGW010000161.1:14406972-14417590 GCA_031762495.1 Anablepsoides rubrolineatus
GAAAGAAAGAAAGAAAGAAAGAAAGAAAGAAAGAAAGAAAGAAAGAAAGAAAGAAAGAAAGAAAGAAAGAAAGAAGTGGATACTAGAACAGGCTAAAGTCAAGGGCAGAGCTTTAGGTATTAAAGGATAAAGTAGCAATGGAGACAGTCAGGGAAAGCATAATGTGGGAAATTCCTTTTTTCTTTTCTTTTCTGAAATGTGGGTACCCTTTCCAACACACACAAACGCAACCATCATAGAAAAGAGATGTAAAGATTTTCCCTCAAAGAAGGAGAGAAATCCTCCCACTAAGCTTGGAGTCGAGTGGGAGTTAAAGGGGAATGCATAAAATGTTTAATGTATGGTTTCAGGATTTACCTCCCTTGAATAAAAAAAATCTATGAATACAGAAGCTGCCCTGTCTTGTAAAGATCAATCATCTCTCTGCGGTGGTCATGACAAGTCAAACCTGTGATGTGAAAAATGTGTGAACTTTCTCGAGCACCTGCGGTGAAGGAAAAGATAAAAGGTTTATTTTAGTACAATCATAGGAGATGTGTCTTAAGATCCATAAAGGGCAAATAGGCATTTTATTGTGCATGTTTAAAAATAAAAGAAGAAAAATGTATGGAAAATGTCACCTGAGACCTCAAACACACTGGCTGTTCAGCGACAAAATAAAAGCTGTGTACACATACCATGACTTACCCAAATATGGGATTATTTTATTCACTATGAATGCATCCAATCCCTCACAATGGATTAGAGCTTGATACATTTATGTTTAAACATACAAATGAAATCAAGTTTCTGAGAGGATTGACTGCCTTCATCTGGCTTTGCAAGTGCACTTAGGAACCATTTCACAATGCAGACACCATTTTTTGGTATTTTTTTCTCATAGTAATATATATTCAATTACATGGAATTTTTTTTGCATCACTGGTTAGTAAAAGCAGAAACAGAAGGTATGAGTGACTGAATCATTTGGAGCAGTTGTTCCTCAAAAAGATGGAGCATTTTAGAACACCTCACCACAGCAACACCTGGTGGCCAAACTAATTTAAGCTGCAATAAAACAATGGTTACACTGCGGAATAAAACAAATTTCTATTTCCCATCACAAAACCAAATTAAAGAACTTAAATAATAAAAAAATACTTATCACTGAAAGCAAGCAAACAACAACAAATAAAGATCAAACTTTTTCTTGTTATTGAAGGACAATGAGACAAGTAACTCCAGCTTAGCTATTATTTTATCAGTATATTGTATGTAGTTTTGAAATATTACACTGAATAAAATGTAGAATGTGTCTCTTGTTCTTTTAATCTTTTGTGTTGGTCTGTATTTGTAAGAGTCGGTTCTGTACGTTTAATTATTTTATATTAAAAACAAAAACAAAAAACAATCTGACAAAAGTTAGAACTGAGACTTCTTAACACCCATCTATAGATGTGAATGTGACCCATCAGGCCGGAATATCACAAGACTTCAGATGTAATCATACAAAACTTAGCATCAACATAATAAAGATTTATCAAATATAATTAGCATGAAACACTGAATTCTTTGAGATTTGAGTTGTTTAAGATAACAACAATCCACTTTGATTTATCTCATCAGAGTTAAACTTGATAGGTCTGATCTCTCACTTCTAAGTACTTGACTTTAGTTGCAAAGAGTTTGATAAATTATGTGTCTGTTAAAATATATTTGCCGGTGTTGACTTTAATTTAGATCATTGCATAATTGACAAATATTTACTCCCATGCAGACAATAGGAAATGAGTCAGCTTTTAGGAAAAGGACATATTGCTGTTGCACAACACAAGCAAATTAAAATATTCTAAGTCAGATGACAGCACACAAGACAGACTTTCATGACATGTTGAATGTGTTTTGTATCAGTTCAGTGTTTATTTTTTACACAGAATTTAGAATTGACATCTCAACAAATAGAAAAATAGTTTACTGTGAAAAAGACATAACTTCTGTTATCTGAAGAGCTTTCAACAATTGTGAAGCCGTCAAATCTTTTGTTGTCAGGCTACAAACTCAACATGACAATTTAATTATCACTGTTTGCCTATTTTAAACATGCTTCTCTCCATTATTGATTAAACTTTTTAGCTGCTTATCAACGGCTTCTTTTTTACTCTGTTATATAGAATACAATCGGAATATATTATTCAATTTCAAAGCTTGGAATTGTTGATAAGCATTGGCTAATCTATAAGTAAAGGTTGCAGGAAATATTGTTTTGCAAACTGAATATTTGTTGCTTTTCTTTGAAGCGCCCTTCTTCATAGAGGCCATTAAATTTAGGGGATTCAACAAAGTTCTGCTTATATAATATAATATAATATAATATAATATAATATAATATAATATAATATAATATAATATAATATAATATAATATAATATAAATGTAGTTCTTATTATGTGGGTTGAAGAAGCAAAATAAAATGATAGGTGGGCGGGCGTGACGTCATTACGTACAGTAGGACGTCTCGGAAAGGATAAACAAAAAGGAAGGAAGCCTTCGGCGACACAATCGCGGCAAAATTGGTTTAAAATCTTAGCTTCCAAGCTATAAGTTAGCCACTGCATGCACCTTTTCGTCGCTTAGACTGCTTCTGTCGGTGGCGTGCAATCATGGACGACGCGTTACTGTTTCGTATGAGTGCGTTTTCCGACCAAGGAGGGAGAAAATACATGGAGGATGTTATCGAGATAAGAATCGAATACGAGCCGACGGCGTCAACAGATGAGGATTATCTGAAGTCGCAGAGACATGGAGGACAAGGGAAAGCTGAGGTTGAATCTAGCAAACAGACAGTAATTGAGACCCATGTTCAGTCAGGACCTGGTACTGCGGCGTGGGTAGAGACTTTATCCAATGAGGACATTAGCAGCATCAGTACCTCAGTGTCGGGCGTAAAGGACGCGGAGCATATTGTTGACACTCGGAAGTCCGTGGCGTTTTTCGCTGTGTTCGACGGCCACGGGGGTCGTGAAGCGGCGCATTTCGCAAGCGAGCATCTGTGGGATCTGCTGAAGAGACAGCGGGGCTTCTGGTCGAAGGATCACGGTGAGGTGTGTGCCGCTTTACGGAAAGGCTTCATCGCCTGTCACCACGCAATGTGGAAGGAGCTGCGTAAGTCCTCAAAATTCACCACTAATCATTCTGGACCTCAGCTTTCACCTGCATTCTCCTACTGTCTCTCAGTTGCATGATGTTGTCAATCTGTCACATGTAGCAGCATCTTTTCCCTTCAATCTTACCTTACCCCCTAGAGTGGTCCTCAAGGACCCCTACCCTGCATGTTTTAGTTGTTTCCCTGCTTTGGCACATCTGATTGTACACTTTATTGACCTTTTTAAAGATCCTAATAGTCATGAACTATGTTTTCATCATCTTATAGAATACTGCTGCACTTTTTTTAATGCCTCAGATATTCTAACTACAGTATATATTTGTATGATTACAGCAATCAGCTGTTGTTTTCATATCTATATTTACCCTCTTTTCTCTTACAGCGGAGTGGCCCAAAACTATCACTGGCCTTCCCAGCACGTCCGGCACCACAGCCAGCGTAATCGTGATCCGTGGAGTTCACATGTACGTTGCCCATGTAGGGGACTCAGCAGTGGTGGTTGGAGTGAAGGAGAATGATGCTGACATCACGCTCCAAGCATTGGAAATTACACAGGACCATAAACCCGAGCTTCCTAAAGAAAAGGAAAGGATAGAGCGGCTAGGTGGCAGGTGGGAATTGAACAGATATTTTTAAAGGTTTAGTGTATGGAAGTGTTTGTTTTAAGGCTTTGTCACATTACCAAAATAACCTCTTCATCCTTCCGACCAGCACTGCAATAAATTCTATGAGGTTTTAGTATCATTCTGTCATTTTAACTGTAGTGTAATGAAGAAATCTGGGGTGAATCGTGTCGTGTGGAAGAGGCCCAGGCTGACACATAATGGCCCTGTGAGGAGGAGTACCGTCATAGACCAGATCCCGTTTCTGGCAGTCGCTCGATCTCTTGGTAAAGAACACACCGGTTTGTTCCGGCCATAAAATTACACTTGAGATGACTCATCCTAATATTTTATTCCGGAACAGGTGATCTGTGGAGCTATGATTTCTACAGTGGAGAGTTTGTGGTTTCCCCAGAACCCGATACCACAGTGATGACCCTCGACCCCAAACGGCATTCCTATATTATTATTGGCAGTGACGGACTGTGGAATATGATGCCGCCCAAAAATGCAGTTAACATGTGTTACAGTCACGATAAAATGGTGGTATGGAATAATGTCGTGAATACATTGCATATTTCCAAAAGTAAAGAATGCAATGCCTTCTGCGTTGCAGTATTGTTTTAAATTCAGTTCTTCTTTTAATCCTAATTTCTAAAAAGGGACCAAAGGGAATGTCTTGTGCCCGGAGGCTAGGATGCACTGCTCTCCTGTTTTGGAAACAGCGCATGCTCCGAGCAGACAACACAACAGTCATCGTGCTGGCCCTGCAGGAGCGAGGAGGCCCACCCATCCCCATGCACCGAGATGAGATCGTTGTTGACATGGCTACAGGAATTGACCAGATTCCATACCCCGGAACAACCTATAATACATGTGAGATCCAAAAGGTCAGAGTGAGGGTTTTGCTGCATTTTTAATTTATTTAATTTTTTGTATTGTCTCATTAGCACAAACCAGACAAATCTTGAAGGCAAAATGAGATTTCCAGCTGCAGAGCTGCTGCTCTAACAGCAGAAAAAGTCTCATCGTATGATTTTACTGTGTGTGTTCTTTCCCGTTTTATGTTGTTTTGCTGTGTTGTCTTTTTTACATTTCAGTTCAGTTTTTTAATTGTGATTTTTATACTCGCATCACTTAAAATCTAAGGTCACAGCAGTCATTCACATCAGGGGTTGATTGGTTCACCAAATCACTCTTTGTTTTCGGGGCCAACAGGCGGAGCATGAGGATGGCATGTTTTATGAAGAGGATGAAATATATGGAGAAGAACATGTGGAATGGACATGCCTGGAGTGGTAGTGAGGTGACTGCTTAGTAATAAAAAAAATGTGTCAAATAATCCATAAAAATGACCAATCAGTAGTCTTTTTGTTAGCTCAAGATGAAACTCGTTTCAAAGTTAAGCTGTTTGGATTGAAGAAATCCAAAAAGTCTGAGTCACTCATCTCATTGGTTTATATTAATGTGTTGACTAGAAAATACAAATATGCATGGAAGTTAGAGCTGTTGCATGTGCATCCATTACATTAAACTGAGGATTAAGTTAAATTAGGTCAAAATGAGCAAAGCACATTTTCAGATTCAACGCTTTTAAAGATACATTTTTTGACACCTGGATTATCCTGATATCATGAGCTTTTCCAAGAGCTATGCCTTGATTTGTTGATATTTAGTCTGAATGTGAGGAATTTTTATGTAACTTTAAAGAAAAAACCTCAAACAAATTTTGGATATTGAGATTTACCATCTGGAAAGAAAAAAGGCTACAAAATTGTAAGGCTTTTCTGCTAAAAACATCTTGTTTTTTTGTAGCTACTGCTCAAAAACAGGCTTCAAATAAACTCTTTAAGATTATATTTAAGATATTTAATTTTAAATGACCC
The DNA here is from genome assembly GCA_031762495.1 of Anablepsoides rubrolineatus. Taxonomy (NCBI): domain Eukaryota; kingdom Metazoa; phylum Chordata; class Actinopteri; order Cyprinodontiformes; family Rivulidae; genus Anablepsoides; species Anablepsoides rubrolineatus. The sequence continues at coordinate 14,412,603 of JARVGW010000161.1, forward strand.
ATTAATATAGTATTTAATATGTTGCTGTCTTTTTATCCACATATCACTTTGGGACTTAATCCTCAGTGTGATGGGTATGGACTGATGAAGAACAAATGAGTATCTTTTTTTTGTCGTACTTAAATTAGCTATTAAATTACAGGTATGCTAAACATGTGATCCTTAAATGGTGTTAAATTATGTAAAATACAAATAATAGAGCAGAAATAAATTAAGAAATTAGATTATTAGTACAAGCTGCATGAAATGAGCCTCCTTCAAAAGGTAGATAAACAAACCCTGAGAACTAGGACTGGGAGATAAGGCTGAAAAATGTATCACAATAAAGTTTTATAGTACAAGTTTTTCATTTCAGTCTATCAGGACCAGGAGAAAAAAAGGTGGATTAATCCTGCCAAACTGGTGATGTGACCTTCCATGGATATTAATCCTGTGTTTATCACAATATATATTGTTATTGATTTCTATTGATATGGATCACCTGTCTATTGCAATATATAATATATATGTACTCATCATCATGTTACTCTATATCTGTAATGAACAAAGCCAGTCATGGTGGTGTAGGTAGGTATACTACGGGGTGCACCTTTTGCAATTTTCTTGCCCATTATCGATCTTTAAAAAGCCTGACCTGCCATTTCAAATTTTGGCGAATCATAATTTTTTCTTTTAAAAATTGGACACTGGCAGGTGTTATAAGGTCACAATGCACCTTCAATGTCCCAGTCTTAGTTTATTTTTAAAAAATTGAGCAATACCCTTGAAACAAGTTGTTTTAACTGGACAACAGCTCTTTCTCACTGCAGAGCAGAAGGGGACAGTGGCTGACCATTGGATACGATCGACTTTTCATCTAAACATTAGCCGATCGGCGAAGGAAAACAAAGGAAATCAGGCCTGATAAACAGTTCGGCCTATTTGTCAGTGCACCCCCTAGTGGATACCTTTTGACATTTCCTTTAAAGTTGCTGGATGGGTTTGAGTATCTCTGATGAGACTGTTGACCCTGCAACACTGTGTCCATTCTTCTTTTGTTTGCTTTCTGGAGATTCATTCAGTCACACCCATATACATTTTTGTGACACCTGCAGTCAACTACAGTTGAATACTTTTGGTGTTCCAGTGGTAACAAAGTCAGACTGATGTGTGACATCCAAGCTTGTACAATGGATTTTTAGACATTACATTTATTACCAATGTTGCTGGCGGAAATGACATGTTTATCCTTCTGTTATTATACAAAATATTTCAATGATGGCACTGTATATTTAACATTTTTTTATCAATAATTGCAAATTATAGAATATATATATATATATATATATATATATAGTATGAACCATTAATAGATTGATGGGTTTACTAAGATAATATGATATTCAAATCACTTTACTGTACCTGTCTGAATGCTGTTTGTAACGGTTTATCCAGCATTGTGATCAAATTACATATTTTGTTCATTTAAGTACATAAATACAAGTTTAGGAACTCCCTGCCTTTTTCCAGACATTCAATTACCCTTTTTTGTCAGACTTCATAGTTATGTGCACTGGATTAATGATGCAGATCACCAAAAATGGTTCCATAAATTTGTTTAAATATTTGATTATTTTGTCATTTTTAAAAACACTTTTATTAATGTTATGTAGCTTATATTATTATTATCATCATTATTATGTCAGGTAAATGTACCAGTACATTAAGTGAAGAACCTATTTTGATAACTACATAATGTTGCTGACATGTACATTTATATATATATATATATATATATATATTTATTTATTTTTGCCTGTTTCAGCTGGATGCACCCTCCCCATTCAAAGACAGTTCCACCCCTCTGGAGCAGGCATTCGGTCTGTACAAAGCAGCTTTCTGCACCACCACACAACTCCTACCTGATGCTGACCCCACGCCATGCCCTTCAGATGGTTCGGGGAACGTTTTTGAAAAACAAGACCCAACCACCCAGATGGACTCTGCTACTTCCGCTCCTCTTGAGAAAAGATTGCGCCGTTCTTTACACAGACCCCCCGGACTTAAAGGTCCTTATCATCGCCTCGGCCAGCCCCCTAACAAAAGTTCTTCCCAGAAAACCCTTAACAGTGAAAAAGGAAGCGAACATTCCCCGCAGTCTCACGATCAAAATATAGAAACAAGTTCCCCTAAGGAAGGCGACATCCTGTCACAGCACCACAACGCTGCCTTGTGTGTGTGCTGAATCTCATCTCCCTGCTGGCGTTAAAGTATTGATCTGCATTCTGTTAGTTTCGCTCATCAATCAGGTGTGACACTTCCTAAATGCATACTTTTATATAAAGTCTTTGTAAATTTGTAAAATATTGTTCTCACCTGCGCTCCTGTTATTTTTCTTAGTTTGTCGTCTTCTCCCTGCTGCCTGTTTACATTGAAAATTGAATATCCTCAAATTGCTGCCTGCTCTATTTTTGTATTTTTAAGTATGTACAGTTTATCCAAAGATATGTTTTTAGGCAGATGCATCACTGTAATTTGACTAAATTTTAATTTATTAGATTGGAATCTATGTGATCCTTCCAGTTTAGTGTTTTAGTATTATTTTTAATCCGAAACAATGACCTGTTTTAGATTTATTTCACATGGTAATGGCCTGTAAGTAGATTTAATTTTTTGCCACGAAGATGGTAAATATCCCAAATCAACGGTTTGGATTTTCAAAACATAAGCACTGCCAAGTCGGTGTCTGAAATAGTTTGATCACTATTCTTTTATGTTTTGACTCTTTGCAAGCAGTGATCTGAGGTGATTATGCTGGTTTGGAATTTAAGGCTGATTATTTTTTTATTTTCATCAAATTTTGATCAGCCTATATAGGACTATTGAATAGACATTTCAAATCAAATAGAAAAGCATTATGTGATTTAATCCCGTCTGTCTGTAATGTATTTGAGTGAACCGACCAGTCAATGGTCTTTTATGTTTTTTTTTACTTTTATATTGTTCCATTCCATGCGCCTTCATTATTGTTTATTCTCCATCTTAAGAAATATTAAGCTCAAAAAGCCTGAGCCTCTTTAAATGTCCCTTTATTTGACCTATGGGAGCAGTAATACAAGATGACTTCTGTTGGTGTTTATGAACTGTAAATGTTGATATCCGTAATGCACTACACAACTTTAGCATGTCTTCCTCTGTTGTTGGTTCTTTTGTGTCTATTACTTGGGATTGCAACTCTAGTGTATGGAAAGTGCCATACTTATAAAACTGATAAAAGTTATAGGAGCTTGGTTGCTTTTTTTATTCATTAAAAAAGTGGTCATGGTTGCCTTAGGAGACAATTTGAGGTGTTATTTATTTTTTTTTATTATTATTTGGGACAAAAACATGAAAATACATGTTGATATAACTGTGGTTGTGCCTCAGGCCTTTATTATTTACATTTATCTTTCAATTTTCCTTTTTGACTGCAGCACAGTCGACCCGCTTCATGTGCTTAATGCTCTTATTCAGAGCTAATTTTGTACAGTAAGTCAATATGCAACAAAAATATGTACAGTACATTATTATGCAAAGTATCTGGGGTTTTCAGGAGTTTGGCATGTTCAAATCGACTCTGTATTTTGTGAATTGTCCACAGGTATTGAATGTTAATGGGCATGTGTGTTTGAACAATACCAATTTTTTTGTCTGACTTTATATCTACTGTGGCCGATTTTTATTGTTTACTATATAAAATATATACTTGAAACGTGAGTAGATATATAATGTCTGTGTGTTGTAATAAAGTTCTCATTTTTTCAGGTGGTTTCAGGTGTAATTGAATGAGAATGAGAGTTTTGTTTTTTGTTTTTTCAAAAAGAAATACAATCAACTCCTGCAATATTTTGAGACTAGAGTTTTTCTCTTATTTGGACACATTTTCTGGTACTTGAGACAAAATGACAACAATGTGTAACTTAAGCACCAATCCTCTTAACCAGTTCTGCTAAAATACAAACAATTCCTGCTTTACACAAATTTTTGAGAGCAAGAAGCATGCTTTTAATCAAGAAAAACTAATACTGTATTGAAAGGCCCAGGTGATGTTGCTCATGCTATTGTGGCATAATCCAGCAGATGGCAGCAATGTACATGCATTAGCTCTAAGGCTTGCAACTACAGCTGCTATTTGTAAAGAGTTTTGATGTTTTAAATTATCACAAAAAGCAAACATTTCAATAATGTCATTTTAGACCCATTCATTTCTTTTGGACAGTTAATGTTTCCTACTTAGAATCTCCTCTTGAGACACGAATAATCCAATTTTATGTTAAAAAAAAAATAACTAAGCCGCTTTTGGATGCTTACAAGTTGAACAATAACCTTATGCAAGCAGATGATAGTATTTCTGACTTATGCAGAAACTATGCATAGCATGTTGGGGTTCGTGACGAGGGTGGCTGTCACACAGAAGTAAATCCTGGTCCCAGTTCTTGTACTTACACCATTGTGTCCTTCAAATGCACGTTCCTGCTGAAGCGTTCAAGTGCATAGTGTGTCCCAATTCTGCAGAGTGGTTTTTGCTCGACCCCCTTTGCACCCTCTCTTTCTGTGTGCTTAATGTTTCTTGCCTTATGTTTCTTTTGTGTACATACTGTTTCTTTTAGAGACTTTTTGAATTGCAGATCAATGATAGCAGCGCTCTGACTTTAATATTTCATTGACTGTCAGCCGTGCATCTTCTGATCTGTCTTGCATGCAACTTTCCCCTCTTAGTGCAGATAGTCTGTCACTGTAAATCAAGCAGTGAAGCATAGTTAATCTCCCCTCTCTTTCAGGTTTTTAGGAATCGGCATCACAGCCAATCGTGCAGGAGTTTGGAAAGGAAATCTCAAAAGACAACAATGCATTTGTTACAAAAATTAGATACTAGTTTCTTTAAACTTAAATAAAGCATATACAGTGGGTTGCAAAAGTATTCATACCCCTTGAACTTTTCCATATGTTGTCACATTACAACCACAAAC
>JARVGW010000161.1:14457100-14476958 GCA_031762495.1 Anablepsoides rubrolineatus
ATCTTTGGGCACCACCTACGTTTACGACTTGCCAGAAATGTTCAGACAGGTACTATTCAAAAATGTACTTTTTGAATGGTATATTTAGAAATTGCTTAGAAATACCAAAAATCTAATACAGTTTGTTGCATGATGCTTTCTTATTTTGTTTTCAGGCTTTGAAAAAACTGTGGCACTCTAGTCAGGCCTATGCTCACTTACCCAAATGCCCTCTTCCTTCTGAGCTGCTCACCTTTACTGAGCTGGTTTTGGATGCACAGGGTCAGCTGGTGCAGATGAACCGACTCCCAGGAGGAAACGAGGTCGGTATTTTAAGATTTAAAAGTAAAATCAAAGTTAATAATCTTGGCTTTTTTTTTTTTGTCTTCAGTGGTGTTTAAAAGTGTGGTGATTCACATTTTGCCCTGTAGATGTCTCTGTGTTTCTTTTAGTTTTTTTTCTTACACTATTCATTGTTTTTGAACATGTATTTAAGAACAAAATAATGTTTATTTTTTTTAAATGTGTTGTCAAAACACAGCTCCAAGTCTGCATTAGAGCACAATCTTTCCCACAACATTTTAATTTAATTTATTTTATATATTTTTTCTGTTTGTTTGTCTGTTCAGATTGGCATGGTGGCATGGCGGATGACATTGCGAACTCCAGAGTATCCAGCAGGACGTGAGATCATAGTGATAAGTAATGATATTACTCACAAGATTGGGTCATTTGGACCCCAGGAGGATGTGTTGTTCCTGCGAGCTTCGGAGATGGCGAGAGAGTGCAGCATCCCTCGTATCTACATCGCAGCCAATAGCGGCGCCCGCATCGGCCTGGCAGAGGAAATCAGGCACATGTTCCACGTGGCCTGGCAGGATCCAACTGATCCTTACAAGGTCGGACTACAGAGTCTCAAACTCGTAACAGTCTACTTGAGAACGTTTCTTTTCTAACTGTGTTTTATACTGTTACCTACAATTCACCAATGAGTAGATCTTCTAGTTTTATCCATAATTGTAAAGTTCAGCACCTGTTTTACACTCTTTACTCCAGACATTTATTTTTTTATTGATATGTGTAAACATTTACATATAATCTGGTTTATAGTTTCTGCAACTGTTTTGTTTTTTTGCCTTCACTTATTACATGTTCAATAACATCCATATCTGTGTTGTGATTGCTTCATTCCCTGTAGGGTTTCAAGTATCTCTACCTCACCCCTCAAGATTACAAAAAGGTCTCCGCTCTAAACTCTGTACATTGTGAACATGTAGAAGATGAGGGAGAATCCAGGTAATTCCTTTTTTAAAAATACGTACAGTACTTATATACAAAAAACGACATTATAAACCGCTGTTATATCAGTCAGGCAGCTTCAAACATGCAAATCGAGTCTGGGTCACATCTGGTTTTGGTGGAAAAAATATAAGGGCTTCACGATATCATGAAAACCTGCAGTGTGGGATAACGGTTCTTAAGTTTGAGATGACGTGATGAATGAACAAATATTTATGTATGCAGTGTTGATGTCTTTCTACTCTGTTCAGAGCAAAATAACATCTAATACATCATTTCCATTACAACATGACAGTTTTATTTTTATAAACTGCAGCTAGACACAGCTGCATTAGTAGCAGTGAAACAACAAAATGCATGCAATACAGTTTCTTAATGACTATAAAACATTGCTGACAAAATGCATAAATGCAAACATTTGATTCAACCGTTTATTAAAGTTTAAGCCATGTTTTGCGATAGGCCTATTGCACAGGTTTATGGCGATGATGATAAATTTGCGATAAATTGTGCAGCCCTAATAACGATCCTGTTGCACAGGTACAAGATTACAGACATCATCGGAAAAGAGGAAGGTCTGGGTGTTGAGAATCTGAGAGGATCTGGAATGATTGCGGGAGAGTCTTCTCTGGCTTATGACGAGATAATCACCATGAATCTGGTAAGGCTAATTTGTGTTTGAAAAGCACATTTATCCATGTAGTCTGCTCCTTGACCACTCGTGTGACATAGAAGAAGCTGAAAAGCTGCCAAGTGGATACTTTACATGTATCTGAAGCTTGAAGATGCTTGTTTGCTCTCACAGGTCACGTGTCGAGCCATAGGTATCGGAGCTTATCTTGTGAGGCTCGGACAGAGAACTATTCAAGTGGACAACTCTCATATTATTCTTACAGGAGCAGGGGCCCTCAACAAGGTAAAATGATCTGAAAACAGCATTTCAGTTCAGCACAAATATAATTTGCTTTGATTATGATGGTGATAAGAGAGTGATGTGCAAAAGAGCTCTTTGTTAAATTCCCACAAAACATACATCGACATTTTCATGAAGAAATCGCTTAAATAAATGTTTCGATAACACAACATGTTTAAGAATTTAAGACAAAAGTTTATGCATGCCACATATATAAAAAAAGAAATTAGTCGGCTATGACTTTTGTGGTGTGTTCCTACTCGCTGATTGAGCAATTTTAAGGCTAGCTCTTTTTTCTCTGCTCTGTTCTACAAGGATTCCCTTTCCGATCGCAGCCACAGGCCTTCCTGCCACTCAGAGTGGAATAATTGAAAGCGAACCATGAAGCTGTATTTGCATAGAAATAGAGTGACATGCCAGAGGCTGCAGTGCAGGACACCCATATCATTTGTTTTTAATCAAAATGAAAAGTTTTGCTGATGCAGATTGTTTTTTTTTTTCTGCATACAAATGATGAGTGTGTGTGTGTCTGTCAGCATGCTTCACTACCTCCTCCTGTCTTGCTTTCCATTTTCTGTCCTTGTCAGTGCATCAGGATGACTCCATTTCAAATTAGGTGACAGATTACAAATATGGTAAACCAGGCAAATGGCCCAATGATGGTACTTCTATTTGGCAGAAATTATTTTTAGATAGTTTGGTTTTATTTGTAGGAATATGTATGACTTTTTATACATTTTCATAATATAGAGGTGTTATGTTGTTAGTTTACAATTTAGTTGGACTAACAGAACAAGAGAAACACAAGGGATCTTTTCCTGCTCATCTATCATGTGGTTTCCTGGTTATTAACTGAAACTTAATAGGAAGCAGCAGGCGGCCACTCAGAGATCATCATTTCATTAGCTGCTAGAAACCGCTCATTTTTTCATGGCGACTGGATAGTAACTACTGCCACAAATACCCCAGTGAGCTGTTGCTAGCATTTGGCCTCTCGTTTTCTTGCTCCCAGTCATCTCACTCGGTTTCTCCTCCTCCTCTCTCTGCCGTGGAATCTTAATGAATCCGGCGATGGCCGGAGGCTCAGGGGTTTTGTGTATGTCAAGGTGACTGCAATGTTTCTTGGGGCTGCCGCCTCTCCTGACAGCTTTAGGAGAGTGCCCTAGATTTGTAGCCAGATACATAACCATTAATGGTAATAAAGAAAGTAAATGATGGCTGGAAAGGTGAGCACTGAGGGTAGGGATTGAGCTCGACTCTGATTTTTATGGAACCATGTCAGCGCCCAGCCACCTGTTCTTAGCTGCTTATGAAAATAGGGTGGGCAGGGAGTGGGATTTTATGGCTTCAGGTTAGCGTATGAGCAATGTGGTGGTAAAAGAAGTTAGGTGGCTTCCAACTTATAAAACAGTTTTACAACTTTTTGTCTGGAAGATTCAGAACACACATCATTAAATTTGATTTAAGCTGATCAAATGAAAACAAAATTGAATTTAAATTATGTGTTTTGGTAGACAACTAGTAGGGAAATTTACATAATCTGGACATTTTGATTGATTTATTGAGTCCATTTTAGACATCAAACAGAATATTTTCAATTGCATATTAAAATGATCAACATACTGCTGCGATAGTGTTGCAATCCTAGGCAAGTTTTAGATGAATGTACCTTTTAAAACTTGTTACTTGTATGTTTTATTGCAAAAAAATTTAATCTGAGAAAACATAACTAATGTTTATTAATCCCCACATTTATCTTTTTCATGTTAGGTCCTGGGCAGAGAAGTTTACACATCAAACAATCAGCTTGGTGGCATTCAGATAATGCACAACAATGGTGTGACCCACAGCACTGTCTGTGATGATTTTGAGGGAGTTTTTACTTTGTTGCAGTGGCTGTCCTACATGCCCAAGGTAACAACATCTATATAAATTCACTCATCCAAATTTTAGGGGTGACTCTGAATTTGTTTTATTACAAAATAATGACATGCTGTATTTTTTTTAAGTGTATGTCTAGCCCCGTACCCATCCTCTGTGCAAAGGATCCCATAGATCGGGCAGTAGAGTTTGTACCGACTAAGACTCCTTATGACCCCCGCTGGATGTTGGCAGGACGTCCTAACCAGAGTAAGTTACAGTGATGGGAAAAAACCCACTGCTTATTTTAGGTTTGCTTTGTTAATAAATATTGATATACGGCTTGATAGAGAAAACCTAGTTCATGCACTGTATGGTGAAAGGCAACATCAAAGATAATGAAGATTTTAATGAAATTAGTCAATACTCGTTTTTTTTTTGTCTTTGAACCTATTTTCAGCCAGTCTAAAGAGCATGCTTTTACTCAGTAAATTATCACACAGCTCCTGTGTGCAGTTAGATTGGCAGTGCAAATTAACTTCAACCTTTAAGTACTACACCTTTTTATTAGGGAGTTTTCAGCGATAAGCATCACACTAACAAGTGCTTTTAAGTGTCTGACCAATTATATCTAAATGGCACAGAGATGTAAACACTATAAATTGGTAATAGTCAAAGAACAACAGAAAGGACATACAAAAAATATCATCTAACAATAGGAAATGTAAATATCAAGATTATAGTCCACATCAAAATAGAAATCGTTTTTGTTTTCTGATGTTTACATTTCTGTGATGTTTGAATTTTATTAGTCAAACATTCAGAACCATTACTCATTTACTATTGATTCTAATTGTAAAATAAATATTATCCTGAAGAAGGGTTAGTTACTAAAATGTTGCTATATTTATTTATTTTTTGCTAGTTTTACATGGTGCAGTAACTTTGTCCTGTTACTTTGGATTTGTTCCTCCTCATGGTCACCTGTTGAGAATAAAAAGAAACTAGAATTACAAATAAAATAGAATTATTTTGAACCAACTTTGAACTTATTTTTTTTGTGGGCTAGATTTAAAAGATCTTTAACAAAGACAGTTGATGCAGGGCAGGAAAATATGCTTGTAATTGAAAAACCTGCAAAATGTCTTTCAAACCCATATAAATTTAAAAAGCACAGTTTCTGATTGGTTTATGTTTGTAACAAAAAAAGTAAAAAAAAAAAAAAACTAGAATGTGAAAACTAGAGACAGATGTCTACATTGTGAACCAACAATAGCATTCATTTCACAGTTAGCAAATGAGACAGGTTTTTTTCTCTCACTAAAATGAAATAATAGTTTATTACTTTGGAAATAATTTCTTTCATTTTTGACTTTGATGTTGTAGTATGGGATTGAGTTACCAAATTAAAAAGAAACTCATAAAAATAGGACATTAAGGAGCATAAGTATAAGTATATGACAAACTTAACTCACAGTCAATGAAGATAAAAAAAGACTAAAACACTTGTGTAAGAGACTATTAAACAAATAAGAAAAGAAATAGTAAAGGTTTAACAACATGCTGTAAAAGGTAAGGTCAGCACCAAAAGTTGACGCAGTGTGTTTTACACTGTGGGTCAGGACTGGGTAGGGTCCACATCAGTGGATAGCAAAAAGATTTGGGGGGGGGGGTCTGTGTGGGAAGTCAGTCAACATCTCTGGTAGTGAGGAGTGGCGAGGCTTAATTGAATGGTAACCTCAGAGGCTGGGCTTGTTTCTCAGGGTGTGCAAGCAGAAAAAGAGCTGAGCAAGGCTACTTATACAATCATCCATCATAGTTGCTGCCAAGATTACAGATCTAGAAGGTGGGGGGGAGGCAAGACTAAATGTAAAAGTCAAGTCAGGAGTTATAGAAATACCGTGGGATGATCATTGATTCATATGGAATTAGTGTAACACAGGCACACAAGTACTAAAACTTTCTGCACTCACTGTCTCGCTACTTTTTTCCCCCTTTTTTTAAAAAAAAAGATCCAAAGGGTTCGTGGCAAAGCGGTTTCTTTGATCATGGCTCTTTCATGGAGATCATGCAGCCTTGGGCTCAGAGCGTGGTGGTAGGCAGAGCCAGGTATGGTCCAAATAACACAAAAACCCTCTTGTATCATTGTTTTAGGCTTCTAAAACATTTTCTAAGTGTCTCCTTTATATTGACGTCGAATGGCTGCCTTTTACAGACTGGGTGGGATACCTACTGGTGTTGTTGCTGTAGAAACCAGGTCAGTGGAGTTGTCAATTCCAGCTGACCCAGCTAATTTAGACTCCGAAGCAAAGGTAATTTCCACTCAGTGCGAGCAGGTACAAAAATACTTACATATGACAAGTTATTAATACTGTTTACTATCTTTATTTAGATCATCCAGCAGGCAGGACAGGTGTGGTTCCCAGACTCTGCTTTCAAAACAGCCCAGGCCATTAAGGACCTGAACCGAGAGGGCTTACCTCTCATAGTTTTTGCCAACTGGAGGGGCTTTTCTGGAGGAATGAAAGGTACCTTTGCTTCCTGATTAGTCAGTCTATATCAGATTAAACCTAGTGTTTTATTAACCTGAATTTATTTATTATTTTTTTCCAGATATGTACGACCAGGTGATAAAGTTTGGGGCCTACATTGTGGACGGGCTGAGGGAGTACAAACAGCCAGTTCTGGTTTACATCCCCCCTCAGGCTGAGCTGAGGGGAGGCTCCTGGGTGGTCATAGATCCCACCATCAACCCTCGTCACATGGAGATGTACGCCGACAAGGACAGCCGGTGAGTTCAGCAGAACAATGTTGTACACATTTTGTAGCAAATGAGCTTTGTTTCCACTTGAATGCCTCGTGTGTCCAGAGGAGGAGTGTTGGAACCTGAAGGAACGGTGGAGATCAAGTTTAGGAAGAAGGACCTGGTGAAAACCATGAGAAGAATAGATCCTGTCTACATGGTTTTGGCTGAGAGACTGGGTGAGTTCCTAGTCTTTAATTCTAAGCATTGCTTTCTTTTTATTATACAGGCAGCTTTTTGTCCCACCCACTCAACCTTGTCCTTATTTTAGTGGAAGGAGCGATGCATCAGGAGGGACCATGTGTGCTTTCACCATCCCGCTTTATTTGGTGTTGATTGTGTCATCTTTACTGCACTTCCCCCGGGAGACGTGTCAATCACAGCCCTCCCCCCAGATCAATCACCAGCTCTCCTGTGCAGACTATTGATTTTAGTTTGAGCCAATTCTACATTAGGATTGGCGCTTTGGGCGAAACCGGTGGGTAGATGGTTGTTGTGGAGGGCTGGAGAGCTTTCAGATTGGAATTGACAAAAAAAATCAGCAAGGGGTTTGAAGGAGCTCCTAAACAAAATGCTGTCAGACAGAGTTGATTCTTCGCTCTATTCTCATGTGGGCTTGATGTTAATGGGATAAGGTGATAAGGCAAGGTCAACATACTGAGGGAATGCTGTGGGAGGACAGAATATTTCTCTCAGATTCAAACACCCCTTTTTAATATAATGTTAGTTTTATAAAATCAGCGTTTCTTCAAACTCCCAACAGGAACTCCAGAACTGAGCCCCGCTGATCGAAAGGAACTGGAGACTAAGCTTAAGGAGCGTGAGGAGTTCTTGTTGCCCATCTACCATCAGGTGGCCGTGCAGTTTGCAGACCTCCACGACACGCCGGGTCGCATGCAAGAAAAGGGTGTCATCACAGTGAGTAGATAAGAGCTCCGTGTCTTGCTTTCAGTAGCAACGTGCGAGAAGTGAAGAAGATGAAAAGCCCAACGGCGAGCATCAGTCTAGCTGCTGCTGCACCTGTCGAGTGAATAATGTTTGGTCTCACCAGCCTGCGAAACTCGTCCTCGTAATTATTTCCTGATGACCCTGGTCAATCACCTTCGCAACTACAGAGCAGCCGCCGGCAGCCCCATCTCATTCTACACCTCCATACTTCTATCTTTCACACACACGCTCACACACATACTTTTTACTCACATGACCAGAAGGGTGTTTCATGGTTGGATGGCGGTTGGTATTTTATTACTCGTAGTATGCACTGAAGAATATTTTATTGGGCTTCATATTTACCTCAACACGTCTACAGAAATGTCTGATTGTTGCTTCTTAAAAAACAACTTGAGGTGTTTGGGACCTCTTAATTCAGAGTTTATATTTTTTAATACACAGTTTTTACACTTCTATCAAACATCCATACAAAAATAAGAAAAAAACATCCCTGATTTTTCATATATAAGGCTTTAGGTTAGTTGTTGTTGTGTTTTTTTTGTCAAAATTGTTTCACACAGCCTGGATTTATACTTCCTACCACTGTCAGAAAATACACAAAATAAAAACAATAAACAGATCAGAAAAAACAAAAAATATCCATACTTTACCTTGGATTTACAATTTGGCTTGAATTAGTACACCAACTGGTTTTGTTTTTTTCCTTCTCTAAGGACATCCTCGAATGGCAGACGTCACGTCAGTTCTTCTACTGGCGTCTGCGGCGTTTGCTGCTGGAGGACACGGTGACGAGAAAGATCCAAGCAGCCAACAGCGAGCTGACAGATGGGCAGATCCAGGCGATGCTGCGCCGCTGGTTTGTGGAGGCCGAAGGGACCGTTAAGGTAAAATCCAAAGCACCATTTTAACTTCTGTTGTTGAGTTGCCTATTTTTAAGTGGCTTGAAGTAATAAATGGTTTGTTAAACACTGGAATGGTATAAAACCCTATTATATTCTATAAAGAGTTGTTAGTTTTTAAACTGAGAACTTTTATGATAAACATTTTAATCAGGTTAAAAAGACCTGTGAAGAAGATTATTTTTTCTATTGCTTATATAAAAATGTTTGCTTGATCTGAAACATTTAGGTGTGTCAAACATGTAAAAGAATAAGAATCAGGAAGGCCATACTTATCAGCTTATAGAAATATAACCAAACACCTGTTTGAACACAAAATAATATAAAAATCTTAAAATAAAATTAATCCAACAAATTGCATTTAGGGAAATGTTATCTTCTCATCTTTTTCTTACAGCTAAACAGAAGTCTGTTTATTATTTTCAATCATACATCTTTAAACTCTGAAAAGACTTATTCATTCAAAACATATGTTTATGATAAGTCATTTTTGTAATTCCTAAAGTTGAGTAGGAGCTTTATCACTAAAGTGTTTATTTTTTGATTATTAGATTTTTGAAGATTTAGTCACCAAACAGCTAATCCCAATCCATACTCTGGTGTTTCCCTCATGAGCCTCTCATTCTGTTGATGGACTCGAGCTCAAACATCTCAAACATCATGGGCAGCATCTGCAGACAGATGTTGTTGTTTTTTTTTCCTCTGCTGCTCGGTTTCAATAAGCTTTGCATATCAGCACATGAACCATTCGTCCAGCAGCTGTACGCTGCGAGACGAGAGACTCTGTAGAGGCAGATGAATCACATTCAGGTCAGCAGCGACCTAAATAGCCTGCAGGTAGGAAAACACCAGATAAGATGGGACGGCGCTAACTGGTTTGTATCAAACAAACATTTATAATCGAATACTCAATGAAAACAAACATCCCTCTGAGATATCTGAATGCGGTTCCTTTCCTGGCCGGTGTCTCGGGTTCAGACCAGCAGCTGCTGAGGTGACAGGAGCCAGCTCGCTGTTTGAGATCTCTTAAGAAAAGGCCTTGTTAGCTCATACATTACCACAATCAGGCCTGGCTGTCTTAAGCCACAATTAATCACAGCCCTGGCACGCGCAGATAGCAGACACAACACACTGTTTCTTAATTAAAAGCAAACAGATTAAAAATGATTAATAAGGGCATTAAATGTTTTTGTGGACCTCAAGCATGACTGTTCAAGAGAAGTAGGAGCCTATTAACCCCCCACCCCCACCCCCCACCCCTCTCACACACACTCCACCACCACCCCCCTCGCTACCAAATCTTTGTTAAGCCCTCCAGCCTGGCTTTGTTTGGGATCAGAAATGCCAACACTCATGAATACTAATTTTCCTAACAGGCACAGTCAACAAGACTTCAAGCTCTCAATTTTTTGTCAGTCATTGTTGATATTTGTTGATTTGAAAATGTTTTTTTCATATGTATATATACTGTATGTAGTACATAAATTTACATTAGCTTCATTATATTTTTATTGTTTGCCACGAGGTCACACTTCCATCCCAAAAGAATAATATTGGTTTCTTTTTTTTTATTCTATAAAGGCTTTGAATTTTGCTCACTGTGATTCATCCTCTGTCCTTCAATGATTCCTTTAGGCTTACCTGTGGGACAATAATGAAGAAGTGGTGGGATGGCTGGAGAGGCAACTAGCAGAAGAAGAGGGCGCGAGATCCGTTATTGACGAAAACATCAAATATATCCGCCGGGATCACCTCCTCAAGCAGATTCGCAGGTGATCATTTTTAACAATGAAACTTTAATGTGGTGAAACCTTTAATAAAAAGCTCATTTTCAGCCTCTTTTTTTTTTTTTGTGTCCTCCCAGCCTCGTTCAAGCCAATCCTGAAGTAGCTATGGATTCCATTGTTCACATGACCCAGCACATCTCACCTACACAGAGAGCCGAGGTGGTGCGTATCCTGTCCACTATGGAGACGTCAGCCTCCTCCTAACAGCCTCTAATCACCCTCGCTGGCTGAGACGCAGCTCGGTACACGACCGCAGCCAGGAGAGCCCAGGCTCAGCCAGCTCTGCTCCTCACTGGGACCTGGGCTGGAAACTGAGACAAGAGGAGTCAACGTGACGGACCCCTGGTAGCTGCCAGGTTACTGATGAATTGTTGGCAATGATTCTCTGCGAGATCCTAGGTGATTGGCATTAGCTAAATTGCCTTGTAAATGAGCTTCTGTGTGTTAGTTTTCACCTAGGTTTGTGAATTTTTGTTTTGAAGTGCATTTTCCAAATTGTGACTAGTATTTAAAAATATGCTTAGAGTTTACAAAGAAGGCTTGAAAGGATGCTTCCATAATAATCACTGGCTTCCATCCTTTTGACCTGGAGTGTGCACAGTAATATATTTTTAGCGCTGATAAAATGCACCTTGCTTTGTGACATATGCTTGTTAAGATTTACAAGTGTTTTGATGACATGCTCAACGGTGACAACACATCACCTGGGGAGTTAGCCAAAATGGGCCGAGGGGTGTTGCTCGACTAAATGAGAAGCACTTAGTTACTGAACAAAGACGGAGAACACTAAAGCAGATTTTGGCCGAGGTCGCCCAGCAGGGAGCGGGGACAAGGGTCCCTTTTAGACCCCGACTGTTTCACAGTTACCCTGCAGTGAGCAGTGGGCACCTCGCCTCACAACAAAACCACAGCTGTCCCTTCTGTTCTCACGCCACACATGCTGCTTAACAGGCACTTTAGTGCTTACTGTTCCCTCACACTGCAGCCAGATTCAGACCTGCACCGTTTTCACTGCTGCAGATCCCAGACAAACATGGAAAGGTGCGCACGCACAAATTGACACAAACTGTAAAGCGCACAGAATGAATAAAAGCTTGAATAAGAATCACTAATGGATACATTTACAGTGGATAAACGGCAAAATAATGCCTGTTTAGAATGTAGTTTTTGTTGCTTTTGCACATTTGAGCACCACAATAGCTTTAGATCTTTAACCAAAGATACTTCAGTGAATTTACTTCAATAAATATTAGATGATTTAGTGTAAATATTTATCCTAAAATAACAAACCCTGCTGTTCAACTAGTTGAACATGTTACACGTTAGATGTGGTGTCTGATTTTAACTCAATTCTATTATTTTGTTTCTATTTATAGTTATGTTTATGAATCGTTACTTATTAATAATTCCTGAAGGCAAAATCTGAATTACATATTACTGTTTTTACGTGTGTTGGGGTTTTTTTTGTTGAAATGCTACTGAATTTGTAGACAGTTTTGTGCCTTCTCTGTGTCCATATTCATCTGCAGACCAGATGCTTCATAAGTAATGTGTTTTTTGTTTTGTTTTGTGCAAGGATGGAGTTAAATTTACAGTGATGAGCTCTAAATGTCCTTAACTCTAATAAAGCTTATCAACTTGGTTCAAAGTGTTTGTGCAAAAAAAAAAAAACTTTTAAGTCTTTGTGTTCCACTAAAAAAACATTTAATAACCAAGCAACTCAAGTTTTCAAGAATTTGCACTAATTTAATTTGACAAATATTTCTACATATTGATGATTCATGGGACAGATAATCACATCACAGGAAGCCTCATTAATTTTCAGCAGTCAGAACAAAGTTTGTCAGTCCAGAGAGACGTTATCTGATTACTTGAAAATGATCCCGTTCTTCAAATCCACAGATAATTATTAAAGTAGCATTTTCTTTCTGGGTTATAAACTTCAACAGTATTAAGGAGGATGAAGCAGATCAAACAAATATTGAGGGATCTATCTCATCCTTTTTTTTTTCCTGTTTCTTTTATATCGTCCCCTTGGCTCTGTCAACTCTATTACCATCCAACCAACAAATATGTAAGACAAATTGAGTTGCATGCACCCAATACCCACCACAATTATAGCAGACCCAATAAGAAAATGAGTCATTTGGATGTATAATTGGAAATGTGCCTTGCTTGGTCTCCCAGGTCTCCCAGAGGGTTTTGCTCATTTGTGGTGGCACACAAGGCTGGCTAATTCTGCTTTTAATCACTGACAAACTGCAGAATCAGGTTAGTCCTCAGCCACCAAAGGAAAAGGAAGTTTGCTAATACTTTCAAGAAATTACCAAATTGCTAGTTAACCATGTGGACCCAGCTTGTGGATAAAAAAAAGTCTTATCTGTCTTGTTGATCGCCTTCAACAATTAAAGCCTTCAAATCTTTTTATAGTAAAATTTACTTTGGAGAGTTCTCCCAATTGCCTAACCCCGGCGACTGCCAGTTTTAGGCAATAACAGTAACACAAATCTATGTGTGAACAGCAAGAAATCTTAATGGGGAAAAAAAAAAAGAGGGAAAATCAGTGTCTGCGATGAGACTGAAAAGCAGGCATTAATACAGCAGAGGCGAGACACAATCACGCATCCGAGGCACCCATAATTCCACATTCACGCGTCTCAATGACTTGACGGCACTTGAGAGACAAAGCCTGTGACCCAGTTGCAGGATTCCAATTAGCGGGGTGTATGCAACAGTTGATATGAAAAGAGAACAGGGTCTTTACAGAGCCCCGGGGCTGTCTGATTACTGCCTGAAAACACGAGTCTTTTTGCCCGTGACAAAGAGTGGAGTGACACCGAGGGAGTGCCAGGCCTCAGCTGCTTCGCCTCTCTCCAGGCTGAGGATTTTGAAGAGCTCATCTCATCTCTGCTGTGCATGCCAGCCATTTTTTTTTAAACATTTCAACCAGATTTAAAGTGTACAGCAGCAGTCCAGTCACACTAAGGCTTCCCTCAGACATGTCAGGCATGTTAAAGAAAGGGTAGTTTCCTGCTAAACACCAATCTAATCTGCAATAAATGCAGTAGATTAGATTAAGCAGTTGTAATTTGGGGAAAGAATAGCACTTGTTTTTCTACAAAAATCAACTTTTCTAAAGGTCAGAGGTATAAAAGCAGCTTTAAATTTAGTACTCAGAATATTGATGTTCTTCAGAGTTTGCAAACATGAATCAAAAACTTTGAAAACTGATTTTGGAGTTCTTTTGTAGTATTGCTGTTCTGTAGGCATTGTAGTTTGAAAGGCACAAAACAATCCCCTTTTCCAGAGTACATCCACTGTTTTTGATAAGTTTCATTTTCCTTGCAAAAAGAGTGCAGAGTAGGGTTGGGCTATATTGGCAAAAAAAAAATTATCACAATTAATTGTAGCATTTAGCTAAATAAAAACATTAATCTGATGATTGACAGCATGTAGCCAGACATTTGTCTGCATTCTTTGGGTTTGCATCATACTCCATTGTTTCAGGTGATTAAACAAGTTCATAGGGTTAGGGTTAGCATTAGTTGCTCTGCACTGCCTTCCACCACTGGGGTCACACGAGCACCTGATGGTGATAGTGTGTCATACACAAAAATAAATCATCATCACATGACACTATTTGCAATAACTGCAAATCAGGAAATAGTCAGGAAGGCGGTCTGTCACACAGACTGATTACAACTTTCTCTGATCATCACCACATAGGCTAATGCATACATTTTTAGCATGCTCTAGCTAATTAAATATTTAAATAACCCCATAAAAAAAACTGAAGAAAAAGGAGGTTATGGACATTATAAGCTGATAAATAAAAAGATGTTTGAGCTTCAGAAAACAAAGATTTAGCGCAAGTTTCTGTCCTTAGAAATAAAAGTTAAACATATATATTGCTTCAAATTTCAATATTTAATATTCAAACATCAGAAATATCCTAAATGACCAAATTGGATGCCAAAAAGCTTCTGTGTACTGTGGAGCAGGTGAAGCTGCTGCCTGTAACGTGCAACCTCCCCTTCCCCTTCCCCTCATCCCCACATTAACATTCATGGAGCCAGTGGAGTGTGGCGAGCCGCGCACATCAAGCCAACCACGAGGCGGAGGATGAGGGGGGAGGAGGAGAAAGATGGAGGCCTGAACGTGGTTGGCGAAAGAGGGTGGGGGTTGGGGGTGAGAGGCTGGAGGATGATGCTGAAGGTTGCCCGGTGTGGGATGGTGGAAAAGGTCAGCAGCCACAATGCCACGTCTGCGGTCATACATCACAATTATCACCGTGGGTCATTGACTGCTATAGAAATTATGGGGAGCAGCGGCAGGTCCGCGTGGCGTGCTGAGGGGAGTGGGCAAGGCCAGGTGAGCTACTGTTACCGAGTCTTGAAGTAAATGTCAGTAAAAATACGGTTCAGGCTACACTGGCAACACGACTCCAGGGAGGGAAAAGTTGTTCTGTTGGACTGTAACCTTGAGCCAGACTGAAATATGTCAACTCCTGAGTTGATTGAAATGCAGAGAAATTTTCTACAGGATGAATTTTTGACTTTGGTGACCCCATGCATTTTTATAGTGCCACTGTGAGATTGACATTTGTAGCAGGGCACAATAAAAAACAAAGATAACAATAAAAAAAACAAAAACATTGTTTCATATGTTCAATTACCTAAAACCAGAGGTGGGCAGTAATGAAGTAAATTTACTTGAGTACTGTACACTCAAAAAATAGATTTGTTGGTTTTACTTAACCAAGTTATGTATTACAACTTAAGTAAATCCAACAATCTGTTTTTGAGTGTACTTTAGTACAGTTTTTGAGAATTTGTATTTTACTTGAAGCATTTTTCTTTAAAGTTTTCCTTTTATCCAGTACATTTTAAGATAAAAATCATACTTTTTACTACATTTCTCCAAAGGCTTCAGTTACTTTGTAAAATTACACACCCATGTACAGTAGGTGATAATATGCAGCTTTTAACTGGGTTCAAGGAGAAGATGAATTACTTTCATCTTACTAGTGTTGCCTTATAGGTACACTAGGTATACTCATGTTTCAAACCTTGTCCTTGAAGTGGTGACTATGTAGAGACATAAATGAGCTGACAGGTTTTGTAAAAGACGTATAATTGCGAAGGTATAGATTTCAGTGGTGCAGGGAGGGTTCATCTTGCAACCAGAGCGTTGCTGTTTCAAATCACTGCCTGAGCGCATACTGTTGTTGTGTCCCTGGGTAAGACCCTTCCCCATGTATAAATCTGTTGGTGTGACTGTGGTCTGGAGGGACCATAGGTGTAGCATGTCAGCCACACATCCACCATCGAGTGGGACTGAGGAGAGACGGAATAATGCATGAAACTCTAAAACATTGTTGAGCGTCTAGAAAGACAAATGCATACCTGTACTTGGAGTTACTGATCTGTCCAATATAGCAGAAAATTTTCCCAATATTGTTGACTACAGTCAAGTGAAATGTGTTGTTAAAAAAACTTCACATTTTTAAGTTCTTTCAGTACTTAAGCAGCTGTGGACAAAGTACTCAGTTTCCTTATTTGAGTCAAAGTATTGATCCTACTGGTCAAATATTATCCCAATAAAAGTAAAAGTAGCTCTGTCAAATTATTACTTAAGTTTGAGTGTGTATGTGCTATCAAAAATACTTAAAACTGCTTTTCCTGTCACATCATGTAAGCAAAACATCTGGCAGTTGCTGTTTTTGCCAACAACAGAGTAATCACACTTCTCATTCTCCTTGAAACAGTCTACTCCATGGGGATTGAAAGACAGGCACTGACTAGTTGCTGAACCTCAAACTCAGGAGGAGCAGTTTGACTTGTTCTGGTTGTGGAACCATGGACCAGAACTTTACCCTTGCAGAACTGAGAAGGCAATCATGGGAGTTTGACTCACCAGTCCATATATGTTTTGTGGGTTTGAAGATAATTTATGACTTTGGTTCCATGAGACTTTTGTGGGGGGTTGCTAAATGGGAGTACAGGGTGCTGTGAGCACTTTTAAGGGTTACCCTGTCCCTATATAACCAAAGCAAATGATTTGCCTGCATTCTCAACCTATGGTCAGTCTTGTTCATTGTGTAGCTTTATTGATCTTTGAATAAAACTTAGCAAATCAATTATCTATTTCCGATGATCTCTGAATTTGCAAGTTCCAATGATCAGTCATGAGTAAATTGCAATGCAGCCAGGTAAAAACTCTGACAGAGCAAAGACAGAGAGACGAGGCGTTCTGGTAGACACAGAGTTGCTGACTAAGGTTTCAGTTGAACGCAAACATCAGTCCAGGAGCGTTCCATTTTCAGACGTGTGCCACATTAAAATGCATGTATTGCCAGCTTGTCAGTGTAGCATAGAAAGTCATCTCCAAATGGATCTGTTGGTTTACTGCTTCCCATAGTGTCAGTGAAAAGGATGGATTTAGGAATGGTGTCCTTTAGCTCTGAAGGACACACACAGCCAACTTGAGAAATTATTGTGCTCGACAACATTGTGTCATTGTTTTAGTCTAACTTGTAAATTTGCAAGAATTGTGAGACTATATATATCGTATATAAAATTAAGTTTAATACTTTTAGAAAAAATTTAAACAGTGGGCACTGATTCACATAGCTTTAAAGCCAAAACAGTAGCCAACAAGACAGTAAAAGTTGCGTTAAATAATTGCAAAAATTGTTTTAAAAATATGGAATTAAATAAAGGTTCTAACACACACCCTAAAAAGATCACAAGCCCATCACAGGCATGCTATAGCACATTTTAACTTCTTTGGCTTTTGCAAAGTGCTTTACGATGTCCCTCATTACCCATTAATACACATAAAATGGTTTCTATGTTTTTACATTACATAGAGAACTTTTAAACTCTCCATCATTTAGGGGTTCAGTGTCTTGCCTGAGGACACTAGCACCACCTGCAAAGGCTGGAGACTGAACCCCCAATTCTCAAACTGGAAGGCGGCCTCCTTACAACTGAGCCAAAGCTAACCATAAATGTGGCCCGAGGGCCAAAAGCAGCCACAGAGTCACCTCCATCTGGCCCTTAATTTCCTTAAATATCCCAACAACACTACTTGGATAAACAAAAAAAAAAAAAGCTGCTTAACAAAAGCAACATGTTTACTACACCCATTTACTTATTGCCAACAGAAAGTGGCATCCAAGTTTAGACTGAAATAGAAATAGAAATTTATTTTGTTGGGTTAATAAGGTTGTGGTTTAACTACCCACCACATTAGCCAATTTGGCGCCCTAGACAAAATTTTAGGTGGTGCCTTCTGTGCAGTTTTCTAAATCTCACTGCCAATGTATTCACATCCCAAATGAAGAAGTTTTGTCTTTGATATTAATTTTATTTATTTTTTATTAATTTTATTTTTTAGAAACCGTCCAAAAGAAATGAGTTACCAATATAATAAGTATGAAACAAAATGCTGGGAGTTTGATTATAACCTTTTAGTGACTGCTGGGTTGCACTTACAGAAAAAAAGGTACAAAGAATGTTGTGGACAATGACAATCTTTTAAGTTTTTGTCTCTGTTTTGTTTACAAATAGGAACACATCTTAAATTCTTCAGTTAGCAAACAGTGTGGTGTGACTGTAAAAACATGCCTTAGTGGGTTTGATGTTTCAGAGTTTCTGTGTTGGTTTTTAGGGGTTATCTTTGATGACAATAGCATTAATACTTGTAATCATATATAGGGAATTTGCCAAGGTCTGTCATAGTTTTAAAAAAAAAATGTGGGTCATTGTTAAAAAGAAAAAACTTAAGAAAAAGTATACTTATTTGGACTGAAGTGAATTATGTTGTCCTTGTTCTTGCTGAAAATTAACAGCAAGTGATCTTAACAAGCCAAGCGCTGTTGTTTTTTTTTTTTTTAAATAAATGAAGAGTCAGCATCTAGAGCTGAAATCTGCTCTGGGCTTCTCAGATTAAAACAAGAAGAATGTAGGTGGTGTGTGTGTGTATGTGGGGGGGGGGGGGGGGGGACTCATAATTCTTTCCTCTTCAACTTTAATCAGGAGTCCACTGACGTGCTCGCGGCCCCCCTCCCCTCCTCCATGTCTCTCATAATAATAGGCCGCTAAAAATTCAGGAGGCAGGCTCCACATCAATCACTCGCCAGATTTGAGTCCAATGCAATAAATATGTAAATGAGGGAGAAGCCAGTGTCTCATCATAGCTTTGCGATCTGCACAAGGAGTGAAAAAGGAAAAAGAAAAAAAAAAAGAGAAAAAAACTGTATTAATTGCCCGTGGCCAAAAGAATCCTATTACTGTGGGCATTGATTATAAAATTGTATGTGTGAATGATTTTCATGCAGAAAGTGGACGGGGAAGCCTGGGGCCAAAAAAAAAAAATGTAGACAGTGTTGAATTGCTGAATTGTGCAAGAGAGTAAAAGGAAAAAGACACAATGAAGGAAAAAAAGGCCAAATATAAGTTCAAAAAGGATTTAGATTAAATAGTAAAACTGATTTATCTTCAGTTACAGTAAAGAATCACCCAGAATAGTTCAGGTTTTCTGGGTTTTCTCTTCATTTTCCACTGCAACATGCACCAACTATGGAATACAGAATATTGTTCTTTTTAAATTTCTTCTATAAAATGTTCTGTGAAATAATTGAATTTCAAAGGACTGGTGAGAAAAGGTTATTAAAAGCATTCAATGTGTTATAAACACACTTTGAAACTGTTCAAATCAACTTATTGTCGAAAAGAAAAACAAATGGAAACTTTAGGAGGAAAAAAAATATATATTAGAATATAAGAATATAAGAATCTGAATATAAGATCAGTGTCTTATTTATAAAGGAAACCAAAAAAAGTCTGGAGGCATATATTTATCTCAAATAACAGACTGTAATAGTCCTCAGCTGAGTGAGTTTATTTTCTTTTTGTCCTCCTTTCTCTTAATTGATAAAAAATGAATTTGATACAAAAATGTATATGACAATCTATTTAACTGATTTTCTTTGGTTTCTGTTGTTTTTGCCTAAATATCATTTATTTACTTATTCTTTAGAGGTCAGATAACATAGTCAGAAGGAACTAATTTTCTTGCCTCACAACTCACTGTTTCTTTAGATAAACAGACATTTTGATGGAAAAACAAAAACAAACAAACAAAAAAAAAATAACAATAAAACAACACATTCCAGAATTAAAGTGTTCACTTCATTTGGAGATTAGAGTTAGGTAAATATAATAAAAATAAATATATAATAAAAGCAGCACAGTGTGTTGCTTTTATATATATAAATGTGAAACGATTTAGTTCTAGGACTCAAAAGCTCAGCCGAACACAGAAAAAGTTTTAAACAGTTTATTAGTGGCAGTGCGGAGGA
>JARVGW010000161.1:14482773-14495277 GCA_031762495.1 Anablepsoides rubrolineatus
ATTATTATTATTATTATTATTATTATTACCTAAAGAAGTCGTTCTTGCAGTACAGCCTCCCTTCTCGCGAGAAGCACTTCTCGGTCAGGCTGCATTTGCAGTCGCAGCACTGCACGCACTTGGCGTGCCACGGCCGGTCCAAAACTTTCAGCAGGAACCTGTCAAGGATGGGCTTGTCACAGTTGGCACAGTGGAGCATTTTGTCCCATGCAGGGAACCGCTCACCCTCTCCTCCAACACACGCACACACGCACACGCACCCACACACACAAGCTCCCCCACGTCGATCAGTGGCGCTCCAGATCCGGGGAAGTTTATTCTGAATGACAGCGCTCCATCAGCATCCGTCTGCGGGTTTTTCTGCTCCTCAGGGCAACAATCCACATCCGCTCACCTGCTCCTGACCAAAGCTCCGTCTCTGGAACAAAAGCCAGCATCTCTTACTGGCTGGGAAGCGCGTCGCGGTGCCGTTCATATGATCCCAGGTTTGCCATTTCATCCGAAAATAATATACGCTTTTATTTATGTATATATATATATATATATAAAAGATGAATCTGGGTGAGATATCCTTCCTGTGTTGTCTCCAGCAGCCCCGCTTGTTCTGCAAAGATGCTGCTGATGAAGATGATGAAGGCGCATCCAGCCGGAGAAGGAAGGCTGTAATGAACTCACCTTGTCCAGCTCAGCCTATTGCCTAATAAGAAGCACGTGACGTCACGGCCACGAAAACCCAATGAGAAGTCTTCTGTCGTTTCCCTCCACCGCGTGCACTCCAGCGTCAAATAAAAGTTAGAGCATGGGGTTTCAAAATAAAAGTCGCGGCATCATTTTGGGGAAACCAAAATAAGCCAAAATATGAGGACTTCGGATTAAAAGAGCGCAAAGTTTCTGAATCCTCCTCAGAGAGTCGCAATGAACTCAGAATAAGACTTGAGGGGAGGCGGGGTGGCTCGGTGGCAGCAGGAGAGGGACGGACGGAGACCTCAGCGCGTCTCACCCAGATTAATGTGGTGGCGCGTGCAGCATTATTCTTCATCCCGTTTGGAAACGACGACGAGGATCACTGATGGTTCTGATCTCTGCTGTCCTCCTACAGATCCTATCGTGCTGGTCCACATGGGGGACGCAGATAGGACAGGTCCTCTCTCAGGGACCGGTTCTGCTGGGCTCTGATAGCTGGAAGGTCCTGCTGGCTGCAGGCAGGGATTCAGGATAGATATTGTTCACGAGCAGAAAAAAAAAGAAAACAATATATATATTTAAATTGTTCACTGTTTTTGATAATAAGCACTTTTTTCTGTCCCAATATTAGCTTTTTGTTTAAAATATTTTTCAAGTTTTTTTTTTCCTTTTCAGTTATTCTGCTCATCTAGATTAGGTAAAAAAAAAAAAAAAAACGTAAAATCACTGGATGAAAATAAGGAAATAATAATGATTCATTAAACCTCATCTTCAAATCCGTTTGTTTTTCTATTTTTTATCTTTTTATCGATGTATTCTTAGTCAGTAAAGTTTTACTTGGAATAAATGATGTATTAAAAAAGTAAATGTCATAGAAGGATAGAAATAGAGATGAAAAACCAACCCATAGCGCACAAAATGAAAAAAAGAAAGAAACCTCCTTATTTATTTATTTATTTATTTATTTATTTATTTATTTATTTATTTATCTTTTTGTATTTATACACAATTCAATATCATTAATCAAAAGAAAAATGCCCAAAAAATTTAAATTATCTATCTATCTATGATCTATCCATCTATCTATCTGTTTAGTTTTGTTCCTAAAGTGCCATGCATGGAAATATTGAGTAGTTTTATCATTCATTGAGACTTTTGAGAAACTTACTCACACCAGATGAAGAACAAGTTCCCAAGAATTCAGTTTTTGCCGTAAACATATTAAGTTTTAACTGGAAACTGCAGCTAGAAAAACATTGTTTAGAAAAAACCTAAAATCTTTGCAAGAATAAGATAACTGAAACATAACAGAGCTGTCAATTTTGAAACAATGGGTGCTGAGAACATATTTCATTATTATTATTTCTTTAGTTGACGCTCACTTTGGTTTACTAAAACACACTCATGTTTCTCTGTTTCTGTTTCCAAACCTGAGCTCAGATGTCCAACATTTGGTGACAATAAAAATGGCAAAAGGAAGGAAGCAATTATCCCTGAAGGATTACCAGGATGAACCTCTGGGTGTATGTTTCTCCAGCCCCCAGCTCTGTTCATAAGGAAGCAGTTCTTAGTGCAGTGCTGGAATTTGGCAGGGAGTACACTGTTTGTTTGGGAATGAGAAAAGGCGTGTCATTAGGGTTTGTTAATTGCAGCTAATTGGCCCTAACGAGATGAACAAGGCCACCCACCGGGATCAGTCACACAAATAATTTGTCGAAAACAAAATTAATTAGTACATGCTAATTAAAGTCAATTAAAACTGATTAGGCAGGAGTGGAACGGGAAAGTTAGAGAGTGCAGGAAAATATCTGGCAGCGCGCAATATGGCACGACAAGGATGTCTGGCAGCTTATAGAGCTCCTCGCTGTGAAACAAGATGACTGCAGGTCAACACTGTTCAGACAGAAAACAACTTCAGAAAATATATAGCAAGTTTACCATCTGCCTCAAAGTCTGGCATGTGGAATTATAAAAAAAATGGAAGCCAAAGTACTTTTTCTATTGCCTAATAAAACAATATGATTGGCTGTAGTAAAATTTGAGCTGGATGAAAATGTTCTCATTTCATGAGCAGTGAACAGATTTAGACAAACTTGTTCTTTTATTTAAGTAAATATTTGTTGCCTGTAAAACATTTTTTTATGTATTAAAAGCTAGAAACAACTGAAAACAAGTAATAAATATTACTGTTATAAGTCTGAAGGAGTTTGAGGAACAACTTAAACAGTGTTTGAGATCTTTAAAACTTGGTGGCATTGTTTCATAAGAAGTTGATAAAAACATTGATATTTTTATTTAATTATCAAAGTAATATTCAACTTCTCCAGGGAAGTTTTCTTTTAATAATTTATATGTGCAAAACAATGATCCACATAAACACTTTTTTTATATTGAAAGCATCAGCACTCTAATTTTATTAGAGTTTTATGAAAAATCTTGTGAATTTTGCTGCCTGAATCAATAGTTTTTCTATAGAAGCTGTGATTTTATCTAAAATAGTAAATGTACTAAAATATTCTAAAAGTCAGGAAGACAGTGGAGAGTGGGCAGGCAAGTAAGTCTTAAAATGAATTGACTGAACAGAATCCTTGTTGTCTGTAAAGTCTAAGGAGGATCAGTAAAGGAGGAGGTTTAATGAGGAAATTCAACAAGGCCACAGTCACACCAACTTGAAGGATTATTGTGTGGTGATTATCATTTCATGATTGTTTCCTAATATTATTTCCTTGGGAAAAAAAACATCATGAAATCACCCCCACAGAAAACTTCTGTAAAACTTTATTAAACTTTATTTTCTGGATGTGTCAATATTACCAGCTTGGGTCTTCTACTAGATCTGAGAACTTGTTTCAAGAGAATTTGCTCTTACTGATAAATAAAACATATTTCAGTAACAGTTTTTTGAAGAGCAGCTTTGCTTCATCCTATAAAATGATATATTTAACAGCTCTGAAATAACTTTTCCATAAACTGAGCTTTGTACCTTTGATAAAAAGGGAAGCTTTGCTGTGGGGTCTTTTTGTTAAAACACACTGATCTCCACTTATAAGGCTTAAACAATCTATGAATCCATATGTAGTGTTTATGATTAGTTTATTGTAGCTTTTTTTTTGTCAAAAAAGGAGATCATCTCCGCTCAGCACCAACTGACTTTAAAGCTTTCATATTTGGAGCTGAAACAGTGGAACATTTTGATAAGAGCTGAGAAACTACAAACATGTATCTGAATTTGATTCTCCAAGTCAGCTCTAACAAAAAGTTTATATATGTCAAACACTGTAAAGCTAAAAAATACACAAAACAATTCTCCTTGATGTCTTTAGTTGTAAAATCATGCACTGATTTATTCTTTTTCAGATGTGCTGCATCACTTAAGCTTTTAAAAAAACAGCCTTTGCTGATTTTTTTTTCTTTTTACCCACTATGAAATAAAAGGATTTCTGAGCAGGTAATAGCAGTGCCTCAGTGGTGTGCTGCTCAGACCTCGTCCTCTCTTTGACAATGGAAAAGGCTTCAGAACGACTGTTTTGTTGACAGCAGCAAGATGCAGGGTTACAGCAGTGTTGTGCTGTTTGCATGCATGAGTACAACTCTGAAGTAGAGAGCGCTTGGGAATGGAGGAAAAAACAAAAAACCACCCCATACGAGAGCAGAGTGATCAGCCTAAGGGGCCGTTCGGTGAGAGGGCCCAGGGGAGAGGGTGCCCGAGGCCCCCCGGTGATGATGGTGATTGATGCAGGCACAATTCAGACAGCCCAGACGCTGCAGCAAATTAAAAGGCTATTTTGTAAAGTTGTAAAAGAGCAGAATGGCAGAGGAAAGCGATGACCCCCCTCCTCCACACACACACACACATGCACACACCTCCCCCCACCTCCAACTCTTCTGTCATCCCATCAGCCCATCAGCTTCTGTTTGGTCTCCCTGGTGTCATCACTGCTGCAGGGAGGAGAGTAACACGAGGCTTTTCCTCCATCACTTATACACTCCTGATGCCACAGTTCACATCTTCACACAACTGACAGTCTAATCTGTGCAAAATATATAAAAAATGTAATCTACACACATTGTCTTACTTTACCATTTCTCATTAGGTAAAACAAATCTAATTGTGTGATCTGTTGTTGAGTTGGACAAGAAAGATAAACTACGCTACAATTACACAGGAGTTTGCAGAAAGTGAAGTAGAAACATTAACATGCACCTTTCATGCATTCTAAATATATTTACGTGCTGAAATATTAGAAGGGAAGTCGAGGGATGTTCTGAATGATGTTTATGATTGTGTGCATTAGTCCCTTATTTGTATATGATTTCCACATCCTTCACTTTCTGTTTGAATTAAATTAACCCGGCTGACCTCGGGATGCTCCCCTCGTTCAGTTATTTGTCCTGCCTGGGAGCAGGAGATAGACAGACAGGCTGCGTCAGGCTACAGGCAGAGCAGCCTGCGGGGAGGAAAAGTCACAGGAGGTCAAACTGGTGTCAAGTGGGGAGTGAAGACAGCTGAGCTGCCCGGCCCGAGCATTGTGCTCGTCAGCGCAGCTCCTGTCAGTTATCACGAGCCAGGAGTGGGGAGGGCGCAGAGCATTGTGGTATGGAGTGTGTGCAAGTTTTTAAAGTATTGGATGGGGGAATTGATGGAGCTTGGAAGCATATGGGCCTGCGTGTGTGTGTGTGGGGGGGGGTGGGGGTGGGGGATCTCATTCATGTTGCACATGCATGCATTTCTCACGATCAGGTCACATGATCTAAATCTCTGCTGCTCAAACAAGACAAATCTGAATTATTTTTTTAACTGCAAAAACAATTAAGTTGTTTAAAAAAATAATTTTCTTAATTTACTTTTTTAGTCGGAAACATACATGGTTGAAATATGACCTGAGGGTCAAAAAGCAGGTCATTCTGGTCTGTTCTACAAAAAAACAAAAACAATCGAACAAAGAAAAAAGACAATCGAAAACCAGAACTTTTTTAGATTTTGTTAGAAAGTTATTACAAATAAATAAAACTGTAGCTGTATAAAAAAAACACGTATAACTACATAAATTTTGCATTTTGGAAAGGTTTTTTATTAGAGTACAAAAGTAGTACAAAAACTTTGTTACCTTACTTAAGTAGAAATTTTAGTTATACGTACTTTACTAAAGTAGTTATTTTTCAGCCATTTCTTTACTGCTACTCCTAACATTTTACATTTATCTTTACCTTCTACTTCTTACATTTTAAAAAATATAAGGAGTAATTTATTTAGGCTTGTTTTCATTCTGACTTTTCGCTTATCTAGAGTTAGGCTTAGGGTTACCCTAACCTAAATTCACACTGTTGAAATGTAACATTGTTACCATTACATTACCATTACTTTTCTTTAGCTTTAGGAGCTTAAACTACAAACTAATAGAATCTATTACCACACAGTTGTCACTCTGCAAGAAAATTGACTGTTTGGTCAGCATTAATAAATACAGATAGTGATAATACTGAGAAAAAAAATGAAGGAGTTCAAGAATTGGAAAAATTGAAATAAAACTTTTTATTCCGATAAACCTGAATCTCCACACTGTTTGAAATGGTTTTTGTTTTGTTGTGCTTCAGTGTTCATACTCCCCTATATGACTGCTGTGAACTCGTGGTGATGTGCTTCAAGCTGCAGCACTGAGCTTTGATTCCCAGCTGGATCAGGCCTGAGTACGATATAATCAGCCCTTCTGCAATGAGGTCACGGCTCTCACTGGAACAGGTCGCTCGGCCTACAGCAGCTTATCACCTGCCTCCACGCTGCCAAACCAAAGCCACCGGCAGGCGAGCCCCACTGTATAAATCGATCTGTGCTCACTGAGATATGTCGCGCTGAGGGAACACCAAGGATGGCTAATGTGTACATTGTCAAGTCAATAGGAAAATATTAGCTTAACAGCTTAAGAGAGAAGGAGAGAACACAGGCCCTGCATGCATGAAAGGACAGATCTTATGTCAGGCTCTGCTCCCTCGGTGCATCTGTCAGTCTCTGATCTCACTGTTGTATGCAGGCAGGGGAGTCATAGATGCTGCATTAGAATAAGAGTGGACTGCAGGAGTGCCTCAGAGGCAGACTGTGTCCTGATGCAGCCGCCCACCCTTATCTTTTCAGCTGGGCCTTCTCATGCTCGCCCCTTTCATTCCTGCAGCTCCGGGGGACTTGGGCTCGTCCCAATGCACTAAACAGATGGGCTTTACACAAAGGGCCACGTTTCACTGCAAGCTGGTGTACTACATGGATGATTACACCTAAATACCAAAGCCTGAATTGATACAGTGGGTCATGGTTGCATTATGCAATGGGTGGAGAAGCCAGGCAATCAAAAAGAATCAAAAGACTATTTGGTTGAAGTTTGCATTGTTTGCCAGATAAAACATGTTCAAATTTGTTTGTGTTAAAATACAATGAGAATACACAGGGGGCTCAGTCTCGGCTGCTACCACACCAGATTTTATGACAATATCTGTAAAACTGGCTGAGTTAAAGCCATTCATGTACTTGCTAAAATCAGTTGGCTGTGGCGTCCATCTTGAATTGGGGTTAACTACAAAAGTTAATCAGTAGTAGACATACATCCACTGATCGATTTCTGAGAGTTTTCGTTAACTTTTGTCTAATGTTTCCTAGATTTATCTGGTTTCAAACGCTTTTACCTTCCTTTTGCCTTTCAGCGGCAGGTGAAAATATTCAGCTAAATAAATGTCACATTATTAGAAGTGACACTTATTCTTCCACACTGCTTTTATCTTTCATGTTGCATGTAATAAACTATTGCACAGATAAAAGTGGAATGAATAATAATAATAATAATAATAATAATAAACAATATTTGTTATGTTTAATAATCACATACATACATAGGTGACTAATCTCCTGTTTCCGGACAACACATGCAAGTTTTCTTTTAAAAATAATTATTTCTTTCCTATTTCTCTCTGGAATTGGATAGTTGTCTCTACATACACGTGTGAGTGTGTGTATTCATACATACAGCCATACTCATCAAATCCTGTGCACATAAGATAGAGAAAAACTGAGAGATGGATAAGACTATTTGCCTGTAGCCAGACTATCCACGTTTTTTATCAAAAAAGAAAAAAAAAACTGGGTTCTTATCAGCAGCTGTGTCCTTTCCTTCCTTCCAGACTACCCTGCCATCTTTGTCTGGCCTCCCAGATATGCTAATCAGCATGTAAGAACATCCTGTTGGATAATTACCATACATTACCCCGCGCTCATCTCCGGATTAATTCTTCATGTGCATAATCGCATTCAGGCTCCTTTTCCAGCATAATGTTAAAGGTGAAATGTGGGTAAATACAATTTACTGTGGTCGAACATCATTGTTTGGAATGTGTTGGCAGCTCTTACCTCCAGGACATTGTCTGCAGACTGAGATGGCTGAATGTGGAGGATTATCTCCTCAGTCCTTTACTGTCTAGGTTGTTGGTTCTTAGAGAGTTGTAATACCACCACCCAAGGCTGTTTACAATGCCGCATATTCTTGCATTATCCTTTGTGGTCTGGTGGTTTTGTAATCATTAGTGCAATATTGATTTGGATTTTTTTTTACCAAATACTGACACAAAATCCTTCATTACAACAGGAGTTTGAACTTTCTTAGTTTATTGTTGTCCAAAGCAGAAAGAACAGAATACACCCTTTCTGTTATTATATTTTAAGCAGGTTGAAATTTCATTTAGTCAAATTTGAACAGAAATTACAGAGATCATTTCAAAAAGTATATTTTCTTGAATTCACATCTTAAATTTACACAAATATATATGACTGGTGGGCAGATCGATGCATTCAGGTGCAGCTGCAACCACCCCTTCACTGATAGACACTCCCCTTTTTTTATAGCTCATTTGAATATATTGAGTGGGCCATCTGTAATCCATTTATCTGCATCAAAAAGCCATTAGATTTGCCCACTCCTCCCACTGGCCAAGCCTTCGGCCCTGTCAGCACACACACAAACACACACCGAAATCAACACAGCAACACTCAGTTACCAGTTTAGCAACCAAATAAAATGCAGTCTGTTACAAATGTCTGGCAATAAAATAGTTGTTTTTGTTCCATACTGTCAAAATATTTTAAGTGAACTGTTAGTTTGTGTAGCTTTTAAAACACTAAAAACAAGTGTCAGTACAGTCTGGGCATTTACATAATGTAGAGTGACATTATTGGTGTTTACTGATATGTAAATGTTGCTATTAGTGTGTAAAGGTAAAACATGTGACATACATGCATGACCAATATGTTTGTGGCATCCAGACACTATTTGTGGTAGAGAATCAGATATGTAAAAATAAAACAATGCAATGTTGTGTAGTTACATTTTGCATTTACGTGTCTTAACATGTTGTAGGAATGCAAAGCAAACACGCTAAAGTGAAGTAAGGGTATTATTAATTTATTGTTTACACCCGGGACAGTTTTTGAACTCTATTGGTTGCTGTAGCTTTTCATTCGTGTCTTTTCAAATATTTCAGCTAGCTGACAGAGACGTGGGAAGCTGCTTTAATGCGTTCGTCCTGACGTCTCTGTCTGCAGACCTCTGAGCAAAGCCGTGTCGCGGTGGCTCCACACATGACCCCTGTATGAGCAAACCGTAAAAGCAGCATTACGAGAGTAATGAGTAATTTAACAGTTTGTTTCAGCACACCTGGGTTCCACGCGAGGACTGTATATTTCCTGTGACAGCCCCGACATCCCGGCGCAGCCAAGCAGAACGTAACTGGCAAGGTCAATATCCCCGTAGAGCACAAAAGAAGTAGTTTAAGGATGTGGTGCATTTAAGGGGGCTTTTGTTTGTGTCTGTACTGGCCCATAGAGGAGAATAAATAAGAGAGCTGTCCTTTAGTGCCTACATTTCTGGACTCAGGACTGTTTTATTGTCAACAATGAGAATCAAAGTTCACAAAGAAAAGGGCTAAACTTGTTGGATGGTATAATAGCTGCTCATGACTGAGTCTCAGCTCAGCTTTAGCTATATTTTCGAGCTGAAACACAGCTCCTGAAGGCTTTTTGTTCAACTTACCAAAATCTTCCAGACTCAATCTCTCACTGTCATGGTGATGTGTATTTAATTTTTTTATCTTTTAGTGTTTTCAGTTTTGTTTGTAGTTTTCAGCCTTTGTTTCCTCTCAGTCCCTGATGTTGCACAAGCTTTCATTTGCTCATCAGCACACCTGCTCTTCATCCCCATCTCAAGAAATAATCCACCTCTTCAACACTCTAGATTCTACTGTTTGTTAAACATTAATGTTACACATGTTTTGCTATATTTTTGTCGATCTTTTAGCAGTCTGGATATTCACTTTTTTTCAAAATCACTTATATTTGCACTCATTCATGCCTCCAAATTTGACTTCTAGGTCATTTTTACTCCACATTTACATCTAGCACTTGACTAAAACTTCAAGTAGGAGACAGCAAAAGGATATTCTCATTTGCTGTTTACTAAATATTATGGTTATATTTCACATAGTATATTTATGTGAGTACATGTGCACACAGCATAGTTATTCATGAGTTATTAAGAATGGCTTTAAATTTAAATAAGAATTAAACAATGATTTTAGAAGTAATTAGCCTTTTTGGGTAAAGCATTAATGAATGTGTTAATTTATAGCTTATTAAGTCTCAATCATGCTTAATAAATTACGTTTCAAAGGTTAACCAACCATTAATTAATGATTAACTAAGGTTAAATAAGGTGTATTTATTGTAAAGTGTCAGCTTTACAAAATAAATTGAAATGAGCAGAGCACTTGTTCAACAATGTGTTCTTTAATAAAATACAAAAAAATATTTTTATTTTAAGAAATCAAGAAATGAATATTGCCATAACCTTTTCTTCTTGGCCTACAACATTAGAACTGTAATTTCATGTTAGTGAAGCTATTTCTTTGCAAAGAATCAGTTGAACCCCCTCAGCCCAGTTCTCCTGAGAGATGAGTGTGAATTAGATAGATAGATGGAAAGAGGGAGTGTGAAACATCTCACACCTGACCTCAGACCTGCCTCTCCCAGAACCTGATGCTGAAGTAGTGAAGTAAAATATGTCCCAGTTCTGAATCAGGTTGATGCAATATTACTGCAAATATGTTCAAACAAAAAAAAATTAAGCACTAGTAAAAAACGTAGAAAATCTGCGATCATTTTAAGAAGAAAATACCTCAAGCAATGATGCCTGTATGTTCAAAAGATCTCACACAAAAACACATTGTTGGCTTCTTTTATTTAAAGGTTTTTTATTCTTTTTTGTTAGTGAGAATCTAAAAGCTCTACTGAACCAAATAACTTTAAACAAATAACACATACTTTGCACATTTCAGAATTAATCTTGTCAACCATCAGTCTCTTTGCCTGCTATAGCATGCCTTCATCTGTATGCAAAGTAATTTTACTCTAGGCCCTATACGACAGGGAGAAAAGGTTCCAGGGATCAGTGTTAAAATATGTGAAAAGAAGATTCCATACATACAGCTTTTAAAATAGGAAAAATATATATATATATATATATTTAGTGAGAGTATCAGTGACAGTTGAGTAAGTCTCTTATTTCTTGAGAGGAAATAAAGGAACAAAACCAGAGTAGGACTATGTTAAAGTCACCACTGTGTCTAAAAAGGAAAATTGCACTGGTTGAAGTGTTTTGTGTTGAATCTTCGAGTGCTGTGTTGTGTATTGATTTTGGCTTCTGTTGTGTTTTCAAAAGCTCTGTGCCTTTCACACCAAGAAAAGCCAGAAAACATTCATTTATGGCTAATCAGCTTTGTCTGTGAGAAAAGCTCAGCTTGCTGCTCACGTTACTCTGAAATGTGTCTATGAATCCTGAGAGCATTATCTGGGGCTTTCATTCTGTTAGAGCTCGTAATTCCGTAAGAATCAATGCACCCAATAAATGTGGACACACAGACCGCACAGATACATTTTTTGTCAATTTGTTTCTTTTTAATCTGAAAAATTTAGCATACTGCTAATATAAATTAAGAATTTTTAATTCATATATGCTCCATCCTCCTCATGTTCCTTGTGTTCTCCAGGATTCTGTCCTTGTTATTCCTTGTGCTGGGTCAGAACCTCTTGCTACTCATGACATCTGATAAATAGGCACAACAATGAATATACAAATTTATTTTGGACATTTACAGTCTCTCGCTTTATTTTTGTCATGATAATGATTTTTTTAATCCTCCAAATGATAGCTAACATGCAATAAAATGGCAGTTTTCATCATGTTATTTTCTCTAACTATTATTCTGAAGCCCCTCATACCTGTGTTGTGAAACAAGGAAAGTCAGTTACATGCTGTGAACACTTGTGTACTCTTTATATAGAAGAAAAGAAAAAAAACAAAGTTTAAATCTTATAGAGTTTCTTCTCTCAGTGATTTTCAGAGCTAGTCCAACCTTCTCAAGTGCACTTATTGTTACCTAAATAGGTTTAAAGTGTTGACTTCAGTCAGAGAATAAATCAACCTGTGGAGGAGGTGGAGCATTAATGAGCTGAGGGACACCGTACAGATTGATGGAAACTGGAACCATCTGTCAGTCTTTGGGATGAATAAAAACAGACCTCTCCACATTTTTTTTTCTCCACCCCCTCGGATGACATTTTTCTCATCAGACTTGTTTTGCACATTTGTTGCAAATAACTCAATCGTCAGCAGCTGTCTGTCCAAGAGTAGAAAAAAGCCTGACGTCTCACGGACAGCTGAGTGACAAGGACGAGAAAACCAACCAGAGGCAGACTTGGAGAAGAAAAAAGGGGGGGGGGGGGGGGGGGGG
>JARVGW010000161.1:14942518-14962579 GCA_031762495.1 Anablepsoides rubrolineatus
CAGCTTTGCTTCAAACTTTGGCATTAATTGTTTAAGTGACTAGATTAACTTTTGTAGTCAATCCAATTCAAGTTTACCACCACAGCTAATGGTCCTAAGCCAACACAAAAATGGCTGTACCTCTTTCATTTTACAGATATTGAGCTAAAAAACAAAACAAAACTGCGACTCAGTCATACCACATCATCAGCTGATCTTAGTTTAAAACTCTGGCATGAAAGGAGGCGGGTGATATGCATTTCTTCAAGGTGTGCTAGGCCTCTAATTACATACCAGATTTCTCTCCAGTGTCTTTTATATTCAGAGTCTAATATTGTTCAGCCTCATGAACAGTTTTATAGGCGTTACTGACTGAAATGGGGGCTGATATTCATTTGGAGGTTTAAAGAAATAGTCACTGCACTGCAATAAAAATACAAAAAAAAACACACATGTGAATATATTATCATCATATATTATCATCCTTCAAACAAACATCTTCATCAGTTTGACAACATCTGTTGAAAAGGCACACATACAACAGATGGCCACGTTGCAACAATCCTCTAATAAAAGCGGCAAATATTACACAAAGCTGTTTCAGCAGACATAAAACATTGATGGACCA
Organism: Anablepsoides rubrolineatus; assembly: GCA_031762495.1. Classification (NCBI taxonomy): domain Eukaryota; kingdom Metazoa; phylum Chordata; class Actinopteri; order Cyprinodontiformes; family Rivulidae; genus Anablepsoides; species Anablepsoides rubrolineatus. The sequence continues at coordinate 14,943,126 of JARVGW010000161.1, forward strand.
GACTGGGATGTGCTCCTGTGTCATTAATTTGTCAGATTATGAAAGTTTCTGGAACTTAAGGACACTGTTGAAAGTTCTTATTGTTTAAGGATTTCTGCATGAAAATAAATTGAATATAGTGTTGCCCAGTTGCTAGCTTTTGGGGGTTCACTTTAGCTATCGTCTATTTGAGGCGTGTTTTCTGTATTTGTTGCAGCGCATTCATCTGTTTACATGTATTCTCACAGGCTGCAGGGCGTCAGGCTCTTTCGGCTGCTGTTTGTGTTTTAACGGGTTTGTGATACCGTTCTTTGATCATTTATTCAGCAACAAACAACTGTTCGCTGTGTAATGAAAAACAGTTGTAACGTAGGCTGTTGAAACTGGTCTTAATTTTTAGCTTTTCTTTTTCTTTTTTCTTCTTGGCTGATCATGGCCGCTTTGATTGTTGTGTTTGAGAAGTGAGAGATTTAAAGCAGGGGAGGAAAAAAAAAAGGTTATCCCTGTGTTTATGTGGCCATACCTGCTCCGGCTTATCGCCTTCTTGTTTTGTTATCATGTCACTCACGTGACCACATTTCAAGAGATGAAGGCTGCACAGTGATTAGCCTCATTGTATTCCAACAATGTGTGTGCTTTTTGTGTGTGCATGAAACAGGGAGATAGAGAGGCATTGTGTTTGTTATATATGTGTGTGTCTGTTTGGAAGAGGTGGGGGTAAGCAGGAGGTTAAGGTTTGTAGAGGCCTTTCACAAAAAAAGCCATTATTGTAATTGAAAGTTAAAATCCCATTTGTTTACCCCTCTGGTGCTTACTGTCAGGACCAAGACAGGGGTCTTGTTTCAAAATTAACATTTGGTTTCAGTGTCAAAGGTCACGCAGGAGAACATCAACTTAGTGAAAAAGCTGCCACTCATAACAGCTGAAGTAGTGATTATTAACTTTAGAGACAGTATTTTTGATGCACAGCCACAGGCATCAGCTCTTTTATTTGCACCATTTTCTACTCAGCAGCAATATGATTGTACGACTCTAATACATAGATTTTTTTTGGGGTTGCTAAATAGTCACAAGTCAAAAATTTGCCAGAAGTGACTTAACAATCAAAGCACACCATTCAGGAGTCATAAAAAATGAATTAAACCTCATGTTGAATATGATCTGGTATGATATTAAGGAGATAGTTTAGATTCTTGAAGTGTTTTTGTGGATTATGCAAATACGGATGTTAATATCGGCCCAGTTTTACATATTAGAGACTGATATTTTAAAAAATGACCAATATCGGCTGATAACGATATGAATGCCGATATATTGTGCATCCCTAGATATGTCAATCAGTTGCAAAATTTCCTTCAACCTCATCAATACAGACAGAATTCTGCACAATTTCTTTAAACTGAGGTTGTCAAAAAGTTATGCCATTTAGGCAAAATACTAATTGTTCACAAGCTTTTGGTCTTGACCCCACTTGGACTAGCCATTAACTCGTCAATCAGCCCAAATTAAACTTTGCTTCTTCAATCTGAGGTAACTGAAAAAGCTATCCACACCTAACTGCTCATAACCTTGTTTTTGTTTGTTTTTAAGAATCACACTTCCAGAGTCCTGAACTATCACTTTAAGCAATTTTCAAGAGTCACCAAACAAACAGGACCTAAACAATAGGTGCTGTTCCCCAGGACGAAAACCTGAGAGGAAGATAAACCACTAAAATATTTACACAAGCAACGAATCATAAGAAACAAACAGAGAAAATGACAGCATGAACCATTGGGAATGGGAGAAACTGAAGGAGACGAATGTCCTGCAGGAGAACGAGTCACATCCAGAACCACCAGATGAGTGCAACTAGTGCTGCCACAGTTTGATGTAAATATAACTTGCATACAGATATTTGTGAACACAGATTGTTTTAGTTTGCCTTCTCATTTCAGGCCAGTGGTTTTTGCATAGCAACACGGTTGAATATTATTGCGTGCGCACTTTATGAAGAGGAGTCATTCTTTGGATTTGCACATTAAAGCACATTAAAAACAAGAGCAGACTGAGACTCTATCCCTCCTCCGAGGCTGGTTTAAAAAATGACAACATTAAGTTAATCACTTCTGACTTAGGCCATGTCTCGTCTCTGGTAAAATTTTATGGAAATGTATTTATAACTTTGTGATTCATCCTGCTAATTAAAAAAAGGAGGAGGAAAAAAAAATTGCACCAATCTTATCGGCGGAGATATAATGTTACATTTCAAATCCCCTTTACTCCTAAATGTGCTTTAAAGGTTTTCATCAAAAGATCCCTCGTCAGATCTTTAACCTTGAAAAGAAAATGGACATGGTTATACAAATATATGATTCATTTAAATGAGATTTTTTTATATATACATATGATGCATGCAGACCAAAGCAGCACCACCAGCCTTAAAGAGAGGACAACCAGAACAAGTAGTTCTCCTGGCGTCCATTTGAACAGTTTGTGTCTGTGATGTTCACTGACGTCTGGAAAAACTTATTCTTGCATAAGTTTACAGACTTGCAAAGCACGACGTCCCTCATCTTGTTCAAAGACAGGGAGGGGGCAGCAGAGACCCAGAATAGATTTGGAGGCACCGTAGTGTAAATAAAAGAGCCCAGTCCTTAATGTAGTGTTTTACAGGAAGCAGCGGGGTCCTGACTGAACCTCCTCTGTGTGCCCTGCAGGACTGAGCGCAGTACCAAACTATGTCAGTGAGTCAGCCGCGGCTTAAGAACTGCTCAGCCCTCTGCTGAGGGTTTAAAAGGTCAACTGAATTAGTCCCTTTCAGGTCCACATTTTTACCCTGTCCGGTCTACATAATTGCACATTTGATGAAAAGGTTACACAAATAAAAAAATAATAATAATAATAATAATAAAAAAATGAATTTAAAGAAACGTGCAAATTGAACTAATGAAATGTATGCGCAGCTTACATATTGAGCTGTGGGCTTTTGTGGAAAATACATTTATAAACCACGTTATATTTTAACACAGATTCTATAAACCTGTGCATTTTCTTTTATTTATGTAAAAGCTGTAAAATATTTTATTTTTTATTATTTATTCCCATTTAGAAAGACTGAAACTAGCCGCATGACACAAAGCAAAGTAAGAAATGTAAACAAGTTATTCCTAGTGATATAAATATATATAAATACCAAAATCAACTTATAATAGCGATTTTGCTTTATATATTTCTGAAGTACAGCTTGTTTCCATTGTCACCCCTGCAGTTTTATTTTTTAAATTAAATATTTTTTTGTTGTTTAAGAGTGTTACAGATCTTTTTTATTGTCCTTATGAATCTCAAAGCACGAGGGCTCATTTGAAAACAAGATTAATTTCAGTGTTCTTCATGCCAAATAGACCCCCGGCGTGCTGTGTCTCATAACCTCAGAGGGGGTTTTAGATACCCAGCCATGTTCACAATATATTGCCCCAGAAATTTGTTGAATGTTTGTTACGTGCTTGCTCAAATGTCCCTCGATTTGGCCACAAGGAAGCATCTAATTAGCATAATATTCATATTTTTGAAAAGGCTCCTAAGAGCACCTCTGGCATTGTCCGCTCCTCTTCTATGCTCCTCATCGCTGTAACGGTTGGTTAATGTCTGCCTTGTGCTGAGCGCTTGCATGTTTTCACTCATCGAGGACGTGGTGTGAATGTGCTGTTTGGGGTATGGGCCCGTGCATCTCCTGGGCCCTATAATCAGCTCTAAGCTGCTTCTATCAATCTTCATAACTGTACTGGGTTGAGGAGGGAAGTGCAGCTAATCAGCTCTAACCGGGCTTCGCTCGCCGCTTGCTCTAGCGAGGCCCATATGCATAAATGCGGCGCCGTCGACCTGCCGCCGTGCTCGCGCGTCTTCCGCCACATCTTGGCCACCTCGCGGGGGCCGTTCCACAGATGGCCGGGCTCTGGCAGAAGTCGTCTGTTTGAAAAGGGGCCTGTGACTTTCGCTGAATAGCTGTTAGTGTAGGTTAATATAGGAGTGGTGGCCCTGCAGAGGTGGCAATCACAGCTCTGATCAGAGCTGGGCTTCAAAGACGTCTGTGCGAGTTGAAGCCAGAGTTGTCATTAGCTTCTGCCCTGTACTTGACAGCCCCCCCCCCCACCCCAACCACCACTCCCGCTTCCTGTCCCTGTCTCGTTCTCTCTCGTTGTCCCTCCCTCCCTCTCTCTCTCTCATTGCTCTCAGTTTCTGTCTGTGTGCAAACGACTACTGTAATCCTGGGTCTGAGCGCTTTGGCCTGTCACTCCACATTTGCACTAAGCATCTTTTCTTCTCTCATCTCCTTTACTCTAATTGTATTGTAATAAGCAATTACTGATCTATTTTTGCACCCTAGATCTGAGCTTGGGCCACTTTTTACAAAGGGCGTGCAGGGGACAGGAACCGGACCTGGCCGTACCCCCTAACTCCCAGCTGGATGTGGACTTCACAGCTGCTAATTGCGAGGCTTCCTGTCGTTCCTCTGGGCGATGATCTAATCCTGTTTTACCCAGGCGTGCTCCTCCTCTGTTTTCTGTCCTGATGCTGAGTGTCCTCTAAAGCAAAAGTGATTGCGCTGTTGTTTGTTGTTTATTGGCTGTGTTTTCTCTTTGTGAGTCAGCTCTAGTGATGCAAATGAGCCGAGGCAGTGTTTACCTGGACTGGCCATGTTTTCCCTGTACGTGTGTGTGTGTGTGTGTAGGTGTGTGTGTGTGTGTGTGTGTTCATCTTGCCTGCACAACGTCTAGGCCTTTGATCATACTACAGTGCATTGACAGATGCTCTCTGGTGCTTTCTGGTTGCTTATGAACCAGACCGCTGTCGGGATCTGAACGCCTGTAATTATATCCCCCTGTTAGAACAAAAACAATTGTGGCTCATGCAACAAGGTGCGAGGCATTTTTTTTCCTTCTTCATCCCCTATCTGTCCCATTATTTTTAGGTATGAGGAATGACATCGAAATCCCCTGTCTGCTTCCTCTCTGTCTGGAGTTGTGTGTTTACAGCTGTTTCCTAGTGTGTGTTTGTATGTGAGAAGGCTGAGGACCATGATAAAGCCTTACACCTTGTAATCATAGCTGGATGTGTGATCTCAGCAACCTGCCCGAGAACTGACTCGGCAAATGGTGCGCATGAGCTTTGTGTGTTGCGGAACAGCAACGGAAAGAGCTGACAGCTAATTTGTGCTGAGGAGGAGTCAGTTAATCAGGAGAGTGACAGAATCAAAAAGACCTAAAACACCTGAGAATTCTGAAAAATCCAATAACAAGGAGATGCTTTAGTCATATTATACAGTTTTGCATTTATTGGGATAAAATAGACATATTTAAATACTGGAAAATACTCAAAAATAACACTTGAAAGTTATAAACTTCTTAATCTTAATAATAGATGACTACTGATTGGATTTAACTGTTAATCAAGTCTATCATTGTATTTTTTTACTTTTACTGCACAGCTATGTAGTTGTAAACCAAACTGGAGTGGACCGGTCTAGAAGCTGGAGGGGGGCGGGGTCTAAAGCGCATCTTATTGGATTTATAACTATTTCTCACTTTATATAGACCCCAACTGAAGGATTTAAAGTGTGAAAGAAGGATTTAAAGCATGATATGTCTACTTTAGACTCTACTAATCTACTCTACAAATATATATTTATAAAACTGGCTGCATTAAAGCCATGTTTGTGTTTTTGTTTTATATCGAATGATTAATTTCTGGAAGTTTTAGTAAATCTGTCATGTGGTTAACGAAACATTTTACTAATGGACAGATATGAACAAACACAACCACACAGGCAAATACAACAATAACAATCTGTCACCTTTTGTCAGCGGGCAATGAAACTCCCAGCACACAAGCTGTCAGTGATTGCTTTCTGAATAGAAAGAAAAAACAAAATAAAAACAAAATTTTAAGAAATCCACATTGTTAAACTAAGTGGATTTCAGACAGTCCTGTAAAACCATTCAGGTAAAATAAAGAACAAACTCCATGTTTCTTGTGTAATCTGGGCTGTAAGTTGTCCTCCTTTCACGGGGCGTACAGATGGGAGGACAGGATGAAAATTTATGCAAATAGCTGCCGTCCTTGATTCATCACCACGGACTGACCACGGTGGTTCAGGAAATTGCGTCTGAAATTTTACATGGGGTGGAGGGAGAGTAAAAACTCGAGGCCTTATTTTATGGCGCGCGAGGAGGAGGGGAGTTTAAGCTGAAAGATACCTACAGAGGTGGGCACATTAGAAGATGCATTATGAAGTTACTCTGCTGCAGCTCTCTGTTCAGCAGCTCAAACACAAGAAAGGCAGCAGCTCAGCAGGCTGTTCCTCCGTCTGTGATTTCACCTCTCTGTTCCCTCGCTGGCCTCCTATTTGAATATGTGCTTTTTCTTGTCTCCTAATGGCTCGTACCGTGGCAGCCGCAGTCCAGTGGGAGAAGATTGAAGTGAGCTGTAATAACAATTTAATAACTAGATTGATGCATTATTTTTTTGAAGGGGGGGAAAAAAAAGGCTTTTAGGAGTTTTAAAATGGAGTTCTGCCAAGTCTTCAAATCATCAGCCTCTTTCTCGAGACAATCACATCAGAAAAAACACCTCCAAGTGTCGTACCTTTTTTTTGGTATTTAAAGGGTTTGTGCTCTCAACACTTCCTAGCATTTAATTAAGCCTTGTTGTTGAAGTGCCAGCTCTAAAATGCAGAGCAGATTTACAGCTCATGTGGCTGAAATCTGTCCACGCAGGACGTTTCTGTGTGTGCAGCTTTAAATCCAGCAGCTGCTGCTGACCACACCGCTTTCAGGAAGAGTTCAGAGATTCACAGGGAGCAGCAGCCAATGGGAGCAGCTCAGCACATGCAGGTCACCTGCCAGAGATAGACATGAGACGTTTTGCTGCTTCCGACTTTTTTTGGTTCTTTTTTCTTTTTTGTGTGTAGTCATTGCACATGTAAACACAGCCCAAAAAAAACACAGCACCAATGTTGTTTCAAGCCTGGGGAGTGATTTTTATTTTTGGGGGCGATGCTGTGCTTACAAAACGGAGCGTTTTCTTTTTTTTTTTTGCAGAGCCGAATGGCAGCTTTGGGAAAATGACATGTTGTCTGTAGGCTCTGAGTGGGCTGGATTTCTATTCTCTGAGTGGGCTGTATTTGTGTCAGACTTATTGTGTCAGAAAGAAAAACTAACTGGACAGAGAGAGGTAAAAATATTGATCCGCGATCGAAGAAATGTTTTCTTTCCTTCCCTCTCCTCATCAGAAATAATATCAGCTTACAACTTATTCAGAACAGTTATTCATCATCTGTTTGCCTCATTGAAAGGAATCCCAGCATACTTACAGAGCATCCAAGCCAAAGTGTCAAAATGAGAAAATAAGATTCTTATTTTTATTGCACTGTGGCTGCTTACTTAAATTATGTTTTAAATGATCCATTTTTTGATTTGTGTTTCATTTAGTGACTTTTTTGCTTTGCATAATTTGAAAAAAAAGTAGCTTTTGATTTTTATTTTAATCTTGTTATTTGAATTCTTACAAAACAAATAAAAATAGTGCTCTTTGAAGGATCGCCCACCACCTTGCATGCTAAAACAAAAAAATATTGTGTTTTTTTGGTGGCTCTCAGAGTACTCTCAGCTAATATTACACTGTGATAGAAAAATCATTTATATATACTGTATACTATAGCTGTTTGAGTTTTATACATGAATGTATTTGTTTGATTTGAATACATTTAGTCAATAGTTTTGCATGTTTGCGGTTGGTTTTATTGGCAATTTGTCATGGTTTGCATTCCCAACAGGTCCTTAATAAGGTTCAATAGTTGATTTTAGGTTCCTCTAATGTCTTTCTTTCTGTTTTGACTATATCAAAGCAGAAAAACACATAAACCTGAAGGCTCAAGATGATATTGGGACTTGATCATTTGAATGTACACTCCTTGAGGTTAACAATTTTGAGAGGCAGGGACAAGTTCGGTTCAGTTTCCTGCAGTGTGATGCTTCACCCAGGTACATGTTGCGCTAAAAGCACAGCAGGGTGCTGAAACAGACAGAATCATCAAAGCTTTGTTCTGCTAATTGAGAAGAAAATCACACGCTTTTTAGGTAATAGGATTGCTTTTTTAAATGAACAAGTGGTATAATTAATTACTAAGTATTAGCTTAAGGCTACATCTACTCCAGCCTTGATATCCTCTCTGGCTACCCACAGATGTCAATGAAATATTCTTGTGTTTGCTGCAGACATAATTAGGACAGAGGTATAAGTAAAACTACCTTAACAGAAAATGGCTGGTAAAAATGAATGTCACTGCTTATACCACCACTTTTACGATGAGTTTGGTCATATTTAAATTCGTAACAAGTAACTATAGGTGTTAAATTTTAAAGTAAAGAAGTAAAAGTATCATTTTTATGTTTTGAATGTAACAAAGTAAATTCACCTCTGAATTAGGACAAGAAAAATCTTTTGAAACATTTCTTTTTATACAACAATTCACTTGTAGGCCCTACTGTGTGCTTTTAAAATAAAGACAGAATAAAAAGAGTTTTCTTATCATTTAAAAATGGAAGTTTTCTAGTGCCACAAAGGCTCAAACTCCAGCTGTGTTTTACAGTGAAATAAGTGGTTTGTTGTGTTTTTTTTTCTTCCTTGGTTGACTCTTAGAGGTTGGCACTGGCTTGAATTTCTATGCCACATATCACCTTGTTGTATTATTCCGTTGAATAATAATATTTATCATCACCATCATCTCAGGTGTGTTCAGAACACCTTGAGGGGATTTCTCAGCTCCGAACAATGTCACAGATTTGATGATTCTCTTGCCTTTCCCCGGAGTTTGAGGGTAAAGTCGAAAACGCCTCATTAGTTCCTGGCAGATCAGTTCGTCTTGCTGAGTTCCTTGAAGTTGCAGACATAAGGTCACAGCGAAAATGGCTGACGAGGTTCCTTGTATTAGTTGTTTCACCAAAGCATTCCAGTTTTGTGACGATTTTATGCAACAAACGTGTCCTTTTGTGTTAGTAAAATTTGAATGGAGACAAGTTCCTTAATTTCTCTCAAGCAAAATGGTAGCTAAAAGCTAAAATGAGCTAAAGAGAAGTTAAAAGCAAGGATCATAAACAAGCTCGAGTGCTGAAGTGGATCTCAATGTATTTTTGTGGGAAATTGTTAATAAAACTAAATGTTTTGAAAATTATGCATTTTACAAATATCATAAATCATATTACAAACTGTTCAACTGTGCTGACCATTTTGATATTTGACTGCTTAATATTATACAAAAGAAACGTATGCATAGGATCAATGCAAAGAGCTCCATTTCATCCCGATGCATCTTAGAATTGAGTGTTTTTTTCCACACTTCTAGTAATCCAGCAGACATTCCTCACAACAAAAGCAGCAACGAGTTTAATGAATTCAATTCGGTTTTGATATCTCTACATAAACCAGTCAAATTTTCCCCTGAAGGGGCTTCAAAATCTGCACAGAGCACAACAAGAAGCTATATCCTTTTGACTGTTTGTGGGGGGGAAAGCTTCTATTAGGGAGCAAACTGCAGTTTGACTGTTTTCCAGAGCAATATATTTCAGCTAGAATAAAGATAATTCAGAGGCAATTATGGCTTTTCAAGCAGTCGCCTCCTAACCTCTGAATTTATTAAAATACTTTACAGTTCAGTCCTCGTTTTATTTTCCAAAGTGAGAGGCATATTATAGTTTCTACCCTTTTTTTATGATGACCTCAACAAAACGAGTCGTACATCCTTAGAAGTCTAAGGTTTGTCATTTTGTTCCATCTGTTATTGTTCAAATGTGCTAACAGGTGTTGATAAAAGTGCACTCCAAGCTTTTTACATTTTTTTTTGTCTCCCTCTCTGTATCTGCGGCGTGCTTTCTATTTCCATGATAAATGCAGCAGGGCAGTAATTGTTGTCACCCTTCACACGCACAGCTTTGTGCTCTCAGGAAATTAAAAAGCACATTCATGTGTAGGCACTCTCAAAACTTCCTTCTGCGCGCTGATAACTCTCCTTGCCTCTCTTAGGGATGTGCAAAAATAACCAGATGTTTAAAAAAAAAAAATTGGGTTAGAAGAAGAAAAAAAAACTGGGTTGAAGAGCGGTCCATTTTTAAAACTGTCAGCACGAATTGTTGTCGGGAAAAGACTTTTAAAATGCTCGAGCCTGACCCAAATGATCAGAACTAATGTTGCTGTAAATGCAGTGTAGGGAATTCACTCTTCCCCAGCCTCTTTAGGAAAAACTACGTTTGTTAAAATGTATAATGATCTGTGTCAATTTAAAGTGATTTCATCCAATCTTCTTTGTGTTATTGCATTTGTTGCTTGTTTTAAAATAATGAAAAGCAGTCATTTAAATGATCAGGAGATGCGCGGTCCAGTTTTCGTTAGTTAAAATGCGTCAAGTGTCGAAAGACACGAGGGAGTCTTTAGAATCATTTGCTCCTAACGTTTTAAACAAAAGTAGTGGCGAGGCAGAGTGCAATAAAAAGAAACGTGAAAAACAACGTGACGCATTTGGAAAATTCAAGATTTATTTTCATTTATTAATCCATCTTTCACCAAAGATCACAATTATAGATAAATACAATATAGGCACAGACTGGTATGAGGCAGTATGATAACCTTGAGCAAAAATGCTTTCTCTGTAATAAAACAAAAAATCAAAAATGTATCACATAATCTAATTGCTTTTATTTATAAACAGAAATGCAGCTACTATAACTGGTGCTGATATCTTAAATTATATCACACTTTTTTTTAATTTTTACCAAAGCCTATTGAATCCTTACCAAAACAAGCACTGGGTCAAGATTTTTGTCCCAATATCTTTGATGGATTTAAATAAAAAAAAAATGTCATCTGGTTAAAATCTAACCTAATATGTTATATTTAATTCAGCTGAATGGGACCCCAGTTGACAATATTTTTAATTAAGCCCATCATATCTGGTTTTTGAGTGCACACAAACTTGATGGTTTAAACAAAACTGAAAGTAACAGCAGCTAAATTTAGATATTGGTAACTTTTGGATAATAATAACTATTTAATTAGATAAGTAGTGAGGCTGCAGTAGGCTGTTTACTCCACCAACATTAGTGCTAACCTTTGTAGCTTGTTGCAAATATTTGTTTCAAAACAGCATTTTTCTGGGGAAAGAAAAGTGATGGGTTGCATTCCTCTGGTCAGTGCTGCTCTCAATTGATATTTTTAATAATCCTTGTCATACAGCTGACTGACATCTCACAGTAACAAGTAAGGGAGGGGGGGGGGCACTACTCTGTGTTATGTATGACTGGAGGAGACAGCCAAACTGGAAATAGTTGCTTCGATTTTGGGAGTTATCCCATTTGTATATTTTGAAATCAAAACCTGATCTGTGCCTGTTATAAAAATAAATAAATAAAACATACCCAAAATGTTGACCGGCATTTCCAACCTGAGAGAAAATGTTTGAAATCTGACCAGGGGAATGGTTGGCCCCGAAGGGAACCAGAATTTCTCAGCCGAAGTGGAGAGGGGAGCAGAGATGAACATTGACTTGTTTATTTTCATTTATTTATTTCCCCGAGATTGGCAATGATAAAAGTGAGTGATGTTGATAAATACCCACACAGCCAGTTTATCAGCAGCTGTCTGGTTTGGGGTCGCTGGCGGCAGCATCCAGTCCTGATAACCCCCGCGGCCGGAGGGATGATGTTGGGAGAAGGAGGGGTGCCGGGGATTATGCAGCTGCTGGGTCTTGGCCAGCGTAAAAAAAAAAAAAAATGCTAAAGTGTCTGCTTCAGCAGTAGATATTTTTTGCATGTCTGTTGGTAGAAGCCAGCCACAGTGATGAGGAGGGAAAAAAAGCATTAAAAAACATTCATGATGCTTTTAACCAATCAGGAATGAGCACAGAAATTGAAATAACTTTGTGTATTTTTCTGTTCATTGATCTGATGACATATCAGCCTCAGCTTGTCAGGCTTAGGCTCATATTGTCAGACTTGACTCAGCTTCCTCCAATCTGAACTGCCCTCTCTCAGCCTCAGATTTGTTTTGGGATTACCGCCGCCATGGCAACAGTGTGGCCGACTCTGGATGCTGGCACATACGCTTTGGCTAACATTTAGCAAGTGGCTGCTATGACCTTGTTAGAATCTGAGCACCATTATGGTATGTTAATGTGGGGGAATTAATATAGCGCCATGGTAACATTTACAAGTGTCAACTTGGGCCACATGAAAAGTCAAGTGATGGCAAAAGTCATTCGGATACGATCAGACCGAAGCAAACCCCAGGAGTCGTGCTGCGTGTCAGAAATATTTGTACATTTCTTCTGTGGTTTGTTTGCACCGACTGTATATTGATTTTCTGAGAAGGTCAGGCCTATTTAGACACCTGTATGCCATTTCTAATTACTACACAGACTGTGTTTACATATTAAAGCTTTTGGCCCATTGCACATTTTCATGAAGCTGTTGTAGAGCTCGGTGAAACATGTTGCTTTTGTTAGTGTACTTACTCATCCTTATTGTTATAATTATATTTTATTGGTTGAGTGTTCCTATTGCAGTTGGCAGCACCTCCAGCCCTGAGCTTCACGCTCTTTTTACCTTCAGATTGGCTTTACGAGGAAGAATAAATGCAGATCTTTAAAAAAAAAAGTGTTGCAGTTACTGTTCATTGATCAGAACTCCTTTAAGAAAAAAAATGTTTGTTTTTGTCCTTTAATTTTAACGTTTTTGTGTTCAAAAGTTATCAGATTTGTTTTTGATTTTTTTTCTTTAAACAGAAAAACAATGTAATACAATAAAAACCAAAATAAAAGCAAAGAACAGCACCAACAGTGAGAGAGGGCCCATGTGTGGGAGGTTGTGTGCATATGTGCCTGCGATGAGCCTGTGAGACTGTGTGCACCTGGAAAGCACTTGACAGATGGTTACTTCAGCTCTCGCTGAACGTTGCTTCTTTTTTATTTATTTATTTATTTATTTTCTCCCCTCCGTGTTAAGCCTCTTTCATATCGAAAGTGTCTCGGTCAGCATTATGATCAAGGTAGACTCTTTCAGCCGTCTTGATTGTTTGCCAGGCATCTCTTGAGTGTGTTTATCCTGCCCCCATCATTTATTTTCTGTTTGATTCAGGCGAGCCGGGGGAGAACAGAGCTTTGACTGTTTCTGCTCATTTTTTTTTGTTTGTTTGTCAGTAGGATTACAAAGCAGTGCATCAAACATCATTATATGTGTCATCAGATCAGTAAATTCTCAATCTCTGGCAGAGACTTTGTACTTCAAAAGAGACTTTTATTTGGGAGAATGTGATTCGGAAAGGGAGTAATGCTGTTTTATTGTTTCCTCCATGCTTGATGTGGCTAAGCAGGTGCAAAAAATACAAGTTAGCTGGACAGTTAAACAATTATTTTAGCCTGAAATAATTCAGATTAGTTATGCGCTTTTTTATCAGCAGGTAATTATAAGAAAAGTGGATCCGACAGTAACAAGGATGCTTTCTGTTTTGATCAACCAGGCAGATTGACTTGCATTGTGGCACTTTTTCCACCTCTCATCAACATGAACACCGTTTTGTGAATAAGACACTTATTTTTTATCATTTCAGCTTTGCATCCACACAGAGACGACACATTAGGGGGGCAAAAAGGGTACATTTTGAAAACAAGTTCTAGATTCAATTCATTTCAATTCAGTTCAGTTTATTTATATAGTGCCAAGTCACAACAACTGTTGTCTCAGGGCACTGTACACAAAAACAAACAATAAATCTAAAGAAGCCAGCAGACTGCGCCAAATCTTTGCTTCGTCACAGTCTCCCATCCTGAGCAGCACACCTGCAGCAGCGGAGAGGAAAAACTCCCCCTTGAATTCAAATATAACCCTTACGTTTTTAGCCAAAATGCAAATTTTTGAAAACAATGACATCATAGCGCCATGGCTAATCTGACCTACAACCATTGCTACAATACATAGCTGTAATAACCAAAAATTCTATGTTTGGCTTTGTGCTACTTTTCTACAGAATCAAGTCACTTTATATATTTCTTTATTTTTAGTATTTTATATTTCTTTTTACCTTATTTTATTGTGGTTGTGTTTTAATTCAGTGTACTGTTTTTTTTATTATTAATATTATTATTTGTAAAGTTTCCTGTTTTAGTTAAATTAGGATTAATGTTTGTTTTTTTCTATTTGCCAAATGCCAGAATAATGAGAGATATATTTTTTAATGCAATTGTTATTACTTTTTTAAAGTCAAAAATTAAAACACACTTCATTAGTATTTGGCACCATTGTCCTTAAACTGAATGACTTGGGTCAAACGTTTTGGATATCTTTCCACAAGCTTCTCACAATAATTGGCAGGAAATTTGGCCCATTCCTCTAACTGTACTTGCCTGATTTAGTTGTTGTTTTTGTGAAGATAAAGACATTTCTAGAAACGCTGCAATGTTCACAAGAATGGTTTTAGAAATGACACACACACAAAAATAAAAACAAAATTGAATTATTGAATGAAAATTGCATTGAAAAGCCCGTGTTTCTGTGTGGACACAACCTGACCTCACCCAAAACACACGAAGTAAAAGTCATCCTCCCCTTTATTCAACCCCTCAGTGCAGAATCAAATCAGACAAAAGCAATAACTACAACAGCATAACAGATAAGATTAGCGATGCTGCAGAGACATGAAGTGCACCCTGGGCATCATACTGAAGCTCTAAAATCATAGCATATTTACAAATTACACCAAACTCCTAATGCGGCTCAATTAGTCCCAAATCAAATGTTATGGTACGTCTCATTTAAATGTTCAAAACTGTGCCTCAGGAAAGAAAACAAACACCTGTTCCGACCAGGTCTGAGATTGGGATATTATCGTGTTTGTTAAAAATGTCATCACCCAAACTCTAATTTCATTCGCTCTTTTTTTTTTCTTTCTTCCTTTTAATTGATGCAGCCTTGTGTGCAACAAAAGAAATAGCCCCCCACAGATTCTGCACTCGCACTGGTGTATTTCCCCAAGAAATTGCCCTCCTAAATTTAGCACGTGCTCTGCAGCAGATGTTTGTGCCCTTTCTGGTGCTGTGGGTAATAATCCTTAATATTTGTGCCGTTTGAAACTAAATGAGCCTTTAATGCACTCTGATTCCATCATCTTGCACTCATTAATTGTTTTTTTGAAAGTCCCATCAATTATTTCTGCTTTTTTAATTTATTTATTAAAATAGTTTTTTTTATATTTATTTTTTTTGCAAGAACAAACACTTTGAAGGCTGGACTGGAGGTATTTAACTGTGTGATGGTCAGTTCTGATAAGAGTCTCCTTGTGAAATGTCATCGACGGGGAAAAATTCACACCGCTGCTCCTCTTGGCCGAGATATATTTTCCTCGCTGTAACCTTCAAGCGGTTGCAACCTTGCTCGGCAGTAATGCCATAACACACACACATACACACGAAGAAAAAGAAGGGGGGGGACAAAATGCCTCTGAAACTTTATTGTGTGAATCTTTGCATTCCTGTCTTCCCTCTCCTTGCTATCCATCATCGCAGGTGCTGCTCACTCAGTGAGTTTGGCGCCTCATTAAAGATTGTGCAACGCATTTGAAGTCCTGTCACTCATCTTCTCCTCTCGCCCTTTCTCTTCCAGATGGTCACAAGAACAAAGAAAATATTTGTGGGTGGCTTGTCGGCCAATACAGTAGTGGAAGATGTGAAACAGTATTTTGAACAGTTTGGAAAGGTAAGCCTGCTTTTGTTACTAACCACCATGTGTTAATAATCGTTCTTTTTTGAACTGCGTGTGGTCTGCGGTTGATGGAAATCAATAAAGAAAACTTTTTATTCGATAATTGTGGAGAATATAAAATAGTAAATGTTGCAATTATTTTGATAGACAAACAACTTAACACTTAGCTATGTGCTAGAAAGTATTAGCAGTTGGCTACAGAGCACACCGGAACCAATTTGACTTGCAGTCTTTCCGAATAAATTTGGCTCCATTTCTGTGACATTTTACTGTTTCTTGGATAATGAGTGTTTGAATTTGGCTTTCTTGTTGTTGAAAAGTCTTGGCTGCTAACTGACTGACTCATGTCTATGTGTTTATTAAAGAATATTAATCCGTAAAACCACAGATTATGAATTATTTTTATGTGACAGGGCGGGATTGTTACATTTCTACAGTGAAAATCATCTCAAAGCTGGAAAATTGTTCATAAAGCAAGAGCTGCTTTAAAGGGATAGTTCAGATCTTTTTGAACTGGTGTTCTGTGGAAAGCTTGGAGGCAATAATATGTTAAAAGTTCAGTGTGTTTGTATTTGATCTTGTCAGGACACCCTCTGATGTGTAATAACTGCTAATGGTTTTGCTTCATCTAAATGACGTTCAAGCCATACCTAAAAAGCCCAAAAACTACATTTTAATCTAACATATTAAATGATAACAGTTTTGTTATCATAAGCAGACTGATAGGTGTTTGAACAGCCTCCCTCTCTAAGTATCCTAAAGTATGAGGAGCTCAGTGACGGCAGGCATCTCTGTCTGTCTGTCAGTTTGTCAGTGATTGATTTGATTGAATGACTTCATGGTTTATAAATGCTGACAGGCTGTCCAAGAGCATATCAATACTTTGGTGCTGTACCAGTTCAAAATTAGCACAAATCTTTTAATATTTGAGTTGAATATCTTATGTTAGGTCATTTTAGAACCTGTCCTGTGAGTTCAGCTTAACAGTCTGCATATCCTCCTTTAAACCAGCTCAAATTCCAGCCTCAGAAAAATGCAAACTGCATAATTTTGGCTACTCTTCCACATTAAGACAAATTGTGACAAGCGAACAGCTGAAGATGTGGAAGCAGCGTCACACAGCCTGCCATTCCTGGTCAACAGCATGCATTTTGCTTACAGAGCAAACAGGCAATGACAACCAAGCTGCCATGACCAACCCTCCCAGAAACTATGAAAGCATGACATCAGAACCAAACACAGCTTAGTACTGGACTCAGAGTTAAAGTCCCTGTATTGTGACATTTTTTTTTTTTGAAGTTTGATATGAAAAAGAAAAAAAAAATCAGTATTTGTGAGTGCTGCTGGAGTTTCTACATGCTGCTCCTATGGCCATTTCGCCCATCTGATTGAGGCACATATACACAGCATTTCATGCAAAGACAGACATACAGCGTGCACACACACATACACACACACACAGCTTTCAAGCATGCACGCAGACACAAACAGGCTTTGATACAGTGGCAGCATTTCACAGATAATTTCCCCACACCGAGCACAGATCCATTTCCCTCATGTCATATTCCACATCAGTCAAGGTCACCTTCAGCTGATCCACTCTGTGCAACATCAACACTTGACCTTGAGTTTTAGTAAGGATGGATTTTTCACAGGCACATAATGTACCGTGTCCTGAAGGAGACAAAAGAGCTCTTATACATTAATAGAGATATTTTTTTTCTTTTTTTTGCTTTTCAGAGACAATGCGCTACAAACTTTCCCTTATAAACCCCTGTATTTTTTTCTTAACTGAAAGTGAGCAAGGTGAAGGACTTTGTTTTGCTCTTCTCCCGCGGAAGTGCATTCGAGACCTCACTGTATCCTGCCCCCCCCCCCCCCCACCCATGGTCGCTTCACATGAAGATGACTTATTTGCACAATAAAACGCAGCGAGCAAATATTCAGCATGACTTTGCAATCAATGGATGTGAGAAGGGACTCCAAATGATTTTCGACTTGATTGAATGACATAATTGACTTGATTATACAAAGTTTTTTTTTTCCACATCCCCCCCCCCCCCCCTCCCGTCCTTGAGGAATCCTCAAACGCTTAGGAGGAAACAAACAAATCAGACTGATTGAGCCAGATCTTGAGCGTGTTTCTTTTGTGTGCTTTTATAGCCTACTTGTGCATGCTTGGATGTGTTAGCCGTGCTGCTCGTGCCGTGCGGGAGCGTGTCAGCGATTAACTGTATTTATGTGGGTGCATGATTAGGGGTATGCGCGGTGTGTATGAGTGGATTGGAGTGCCTTCAGCTAAAAGACAATCAGAGCAGATATTAAAGGCTACGACAGACAAGAAACAGACAGAAAAAAAGGGGGTCTTCTTTGTGTTTTGTGTGTCCTTTCTTTCTGCCTTACACATCCCGTGGATTTATTAAATAACCTGCCTGTCAGTGCAACCTACCATTATTGTCACATGCGCACCGCTCTGAGAACTTCCCTACAGAAGGAGAAACCAATTAATTCAGTTTGCCCTTCATAGAATCTCGATGGCAGTAGGCATCTCGGTCTGTCATTCAGTCTGTGTTGTTTTTTTTCTGTTTTTTCCTGTCAGCTCATGTGCATGTCAAGAGGGACATTAGCCGGCGTGGAGGCAGGGCAGAAAGCCATCTATAATTCTTGGAAGTATGTTTTGAAGCCATTATCAATCATCACACAAGTACAGCTTAAGGCTCCAGCAAATGTTCTTCCTCACTGGGAATAAGCCCTTTCACTGCTTTTATTTATAAGTTCTGTATACAGCATGAGTGGGAGTGTGTGTGTTTGGGGGGCGGGGTGAGGGGGTTGCACATGTGGGTGCGCGGGCGTGTGTGAGTGTATATACACAGCAGCATGAGCCAATTAGCAGGATGTGGTCTACGGAGATAGCAGTGGTTGGTAGGCAGTGGAGGGGAAACAGCTGTTGTGGCCACAGTTGGGTCACAGGTTCTTTCCGTGACCTCCACACACACACACACACACACACACGCCACCCCCTTTCCCCTCCCATCTCCATCCTGTTTCTGTCTCCATCAAAGGAGGAGGTGGTGGATTTGCTGTGGAGAGATGCTGCTGACAGCTCCCGCGCTCATCACTCTCACTGCCATTCTCCCAGCCGTCACGATTAGCAGAGAGCACATACGTGAGTCTGGCGTCTGCCTCTGGAAAGCGTCTGCACTTTTTCTTTCTTTCTTTCACCCCCCCCAACAGTACACGCTGAAGGTGCGCGTTTTGAACTGATTGCGACAGTCATTTGAACGGAACTGAAGTGTGGCTGTGTTTGACTGATTCTAATGCATCTCAGATGGATCCCATTACCTGCTTAATAGTAGCCACATCCTGCTCTCCATTTGTCCCCCCCCCTCCCTTTCTCAGGCAGCACACGTCACTTTAGCCCTGCAAGCCAGATGAGACAATCTTATCAGTACTGCCTGGCCTCTCTTTATATTCAAGGACTCTTAACTGGAGCCTGCTGCTATTTCTGCTCTGCAATAAAGTCAAATTAATCAGGGAGATGCTTGTGCTAGTTAGAAACTGTATGGAAAATTGCAAGAGAATAGTAAATTTGATGTAAACATGCACTTATGCATAGACATATCTATCTATCTATCTATCTATCTATCTATCTATCTATCTATCTATCTATCTATCTATCTATCTATCTATCTA
>JARVGW010000161.1:14964023-14977206 GCA_031762495.1 Anablepsoides rubrolineatus
ATCTATCTATCTATCTATCTATCTATCTATCTATCTATCTATCTATCTATCTATCTATCTATCTATCTATCTGTGTGGGTTTCCGCAGAAAGGTTATAAACAAACTTTTAAGTCTGATAAGATCTGAACTTTCCACTTATTGTTGAGCTTGAATTTTAAAAATATGTAGTATGTTACCCTCATATCATAGCACTACAACAACAACAGAAATATGTTTTTTTTTATTTCTTTTGTTGATTAATTATATTTACAATTAATAGCCTTGGTATTAAAATTTCCGTTATCTTCTTAACCAACATAAGCGATGACCTGCTGTAGCGAAAGCTTTACATTTATTACTTTTCAAAAGATCAAAGACACCTACAAAGCAGCAGCAATTTTTGTAGGAATTCCTACAAAGCTTTTCTGTAGTAGCAACTGAAGGCTGTACTCAGCTTCAAAAGGAGTTTGATGCTTACCAGTAGATGGAAATTACAGCTTTTATAGCAAATCAATGATCAATATGGTAAAAATTACAGTTTTTAGTGGTGATATGCTGTGTTACGCTCTCTGTAGTGTAATATTATCTAACATTTCTAATTTCTGCTGTATCAAATACCTGTCAACAAAATACCAACTGTTTGAAAATCTTTCACCGAAGCCTTCTAAGAGATGGGAGGCGGTGTGATGGCACCTTATAAATTTGGATGTGACGTAGCAGCAGAGACTTGCTCAGGCATGAAAACGTCTCTCCATAGTTAAAATCATAATTAGCTGTGGTGGTTAATGCTTCCTCATTGGTTTAATGTAATCGGCTTTGAGTCGTCTCATAGTGCCCTTACTTGCCTGAGCTGAAACAGCTGCAGCTCACTAACTCAGTTTCTTTTTCTTTCTCTCTTTCTTTTTGGCCATTCTGTTGCTGAAACACACTTTTTAGTTTCATCAGAACAACATGCCACCATGTCACTGGGCTGCAACAATCCTCCCTTTATGTCCAGGCAGTCTAGAGCCATATTCCTGGAGGCGGAGCTTAGTGAAAATAGAGGGAGGGGCTTCACCAGTTCTCTGCCACTGAGCACGGGAGGGGGTCAAAATGTAGATAGGTCATTAATACAATGAGAGTGTTTTGTTATAGGGAAAAAAAAAGTCAGTTTAAAGATGTGACTGTAAGAGTGATGACATCTGTTGAAGGACACTGGAAGGATGAGTGAGCCAAAAAAAAGATCATTGTCTGAACAGCCCACAGCTACTGTGTGCTGTTTCTGTAGTGTTTCACACTCCAGGAGAGAACCAGCTCTATACTTTGCTCATACCCTCTCTGAGATGAAGCAGATAAGAGGTAGAAGTAAAATCATAAAAGCATTAGGAAAAGAATGCACAAAATTTGTTCTGGGTCTCTGCTAATCTAATACCACGGCTGACATTTTGCCAGCCCTTATATTTTGTAAATGGCAGAAGAATAACTCTGTGTGACCATCTGTTGAAAAAAAAAGGATAACTTTAATTTTGCAAACCTGTCCTGGCATCATAGTGAGGGTTTAAAGCAGACATATCATGCTTGTAAATTTTTATTTTTCACATTTAAATCATTTACTTGGGATCTTCATGGCTAAAAAGTGGATTGTGCATGATATGCCCCCTTTAAGGTAGTTCAAGGATAAAAAAAAAAGCCACATTAATTATAATTAATATCAGTGAAATTTACTTTGGAATGTTGTCCTTAGAGAGTGCATTTGAATCACAGTGGAGGTATTACAAATCACCTCTAATCATTGATCTCATCATTCTTGTCTTATCTCTTTGATTGCGGACCTACGTTTAACCTTGGCTTGCTGAA
This sequence comes from Anablepsoides rubrolineatus, assembly GCA_031762495.1. Classification (NCBI taxonomy): domain Eukaryota; kingdom Metazoa; phylum Chordata; class Actinopteri; order Cyprinodontiformes; family Rivulidae; genus Anablepsoides; species Anablepsoides rubrolineatus. The sequence continues at coordinate 14,965,840 of JARVGW010000161.1, forward strand.
GCGTTTACAACAACCCCTACTCTGGTCCCAAAATAGATCTAGTGATGAAGAATATTAATTAAACGTTGGACTTGTTCACAAGCTGAACGTTTATTGGGCAAAATAGCAAATATGAATGATTAATGCAGAAAAATACACTTTGTACAAGGTGGGGAAAAAAGGAACCTAATCAAAAGGCCACAGCCTTTTATTCCATTTCCTCGGCTGTTGCAGGTGCACATTTGCATGCAATTTACATGGTAGCTCACAGTGACCACCACCACCACTCCAACATCTCAGTGTCCATCATCTGCTGACATTCTGTGATTGTTTCCTCTCTGCTGTGACTCAGCCAATCAGCTGAGGATATGGTCCAGTTTCTGTGATTATAAGGAGTGATCAGAGCAGCGATGATGGAGCATGTGCCCCATAGTGGAGATTTAGCCAGAGGCTTCAATCTCATTGCAGTCACTTGTAGTTAGTGACTGAGCCTAGCAGTGAGAAGGGCAGCGCAATATAAATGAATAGGCTATGAATGTGGATATGACCACGGTGCTGCAGGGACGCACACACATGGGGAACGGGCCAGTTAGACAAACTATTTCATATCCCCCTTGACCTTTATTTGCCCAGTGGCCCAGCAACATTTCCACCAGAGTGGCTTTCAAATGGATGCTGAAGATTGGTGATGTATTTCAGCGCTTAGACTATTTTGTACGTGCGTAAATGTTTGTATGAACTAATGGGCAAGTGCAAATCTTGCAACAAACCTTTACTGAGTTTCTACAGAAAGGATTAGATGTTTAACAAAAGATGAGATAGCTTTCTGACTTGCTGATAATCAAAATGCTCATCACGTGGGCTTCCTCAACCACCGAACTCTGTGCCGTATAGGTGGCACACAAAGAGCCGTGGATCAAGGGAGATTGACACCTTTCTGTAGGTCTGTAGTCTCATCTCCCAGCTGTCCCCGCTGAAATAGCTCCCTTGGGATAAGCCTGGATTGGCTTGATTGTGTTATCGGCGACTGATCGGGTCATTGAATGATGGAATTTTGAGCCCCTGTTCTGCTTAAAGAATGAAATGTTTAAAGAAGATTGACTGTGATTGGATCAGATCCAGCACCTGCTCAGAGGGGTCACTCAGGTGAAAGCAGGAGGCAGCAATCTTGGCTGGGCCATTGTGACACGACCAGACGGGGGGGAATTAATGTGTGTGTTGGGTTAGAGTGTTGACGGTGGTGGTGGATAGATGGCAGTGAGGGGGGGGTTGCGTAGATGCCATTCAACAGGAAAGCAGTTTTAAAAATGTCATCAGAGGAAGTGTCATGAGTAATTTGCAGCAGACTTGCCATCAGACTGGTGTGGAGGTGGACACCTCAGCTCTGCAAATTGCAGTCTACTCCTTAGGGAATCTTATGTGGGAGAGCGCCACTGAGATCCCAAGAAGTGTTTATTTCTCAGATGGGTATGAAATATGTTTGGAAATATGCTGTATGTTTGTTCTTAAGATTGGGATAGAGATATAGGGAGATGGATTGTTTTCAGAGTGGATAGGTATATTTGAGCTGCGGTCCACGGATGCTGGCGTCCCCCCCCTTCTAAGGGACAGTTCCATGCGTACTGCAGCCTATTGGGGGGTATTCTGCAAAATTGACTTTTTTGAGCTTTATATTGAGTTATAATGTCCATTCCTCATCAAAAGCATTGGTATACAATGTGGTATACAAAACTATGTGCCTGAAAAGTACACAATATCCCAACCTTAAAAAACAACTGACCTTGTCATATTTCACTGCCCTTTTAAGTGACTTTTAAGATGAAAAACTGCAACACCCCCACTAAAAATGATTCATTTACAACATTGCATTTATCCATAAACATGGACCTTCCATAAACCTCTGCTTAAGGAAGCCAGCGAACACGAACCATAACTACAACAGGCGTCTGGCACATTAAAGCTCAAATGATGACCATTCGCAATGCTCACCCAACATCTGAGCTCATACACAAAGAGCTTTATAGATCTTGTGACATTTGATAAAGGCATTTGTGCCGTCCTCTGGATGGATTTATCCTAAATGCCTGAACAGAAGGCAATGTCAATAGAATTGCTTGAGTTTAACCTTTAACTTTAATGCTCCATTGAACATTTTAGATAGTAAACCGAATCAGCAATCAACAATGGCAATCTTTTTTTTTTTTTTAAAGCGATGTGTCGTTACACGGAGCTCTTTCATGTTTGTCATTTCAGGCCTTGAATGTTACCAAAACAAACAGTAACTCAGTCAAGGAGCACAAGTTTTTGTTCTTACTTTGAGGTTGCACCATGAATAGCTGTACACAAAACCTGCCAATAAATCTGAGCCAACATAAGATAAGGCTGCTCTTGACTTTTGAGAAATGAGCCTTTGAAAACAGCCAGCCTCATTAAAGGACAATAGGAAAAACGTAATTTTCAGCGCGCTTCTGCTATGTCTGCCATCCCACAACACTTATGTAGCTCGATGTGCATTCAATGCAAGTGCTGACTTCAAGTGGCTCTTTGCTTGTGCTTCTCTAAAGCCACCTACTGCAGCTTGACCAGATCCACAGGCAGCTCCGGCTCATTCCTCCTACGCATTGCCTTCTCGAGATCACCGGATAAAATGTTCTTACAAGAGAATGTACACATTGTGCTGTGGCTTGATGTGAAGGGCAAAAGATGTCTTAAAGGTGTCACTTATCTGAAACACTTTCTGCTTCTCTCTGTGTGTCCCTGTGTGGTAAAAGTGTTCAATTATCTTAGTTTGAGGCTTGAAGTCATCCACTACTCTGAATATGGCTATTAGAAATTGCCTGTGAGGTTTCATTTTGATACAACGATAAAATCCAACATTGGTAGTGACAGACTCATTACATCTCGTAATATTTAGCTTGAGCAGAGCAAATAGACCAAACAAAGTAGAGTAATTGGAGTAAAAAAAATGTAGTTTCAGAAAGAGATGCAAATGCAGTGTTTATAGTTTTATATATGTGTCTTTGTGTCTCATCTCTTTCACAGCTCCCTTTTCAGAAACCTTCAAAGGTTTTATGTTTAGTAAAGAAGTGAGCTCATATCTGCAGTAAATCTGCTGTTACAAAAGAATGATTCACTGCCCCACTGAAAACTAGGCTGCACCTAAACTAAATGCACATGTCAACACTGATATTTGTTACAGTGTCAAAGTGAACAAACTGCTGTGGACAAATGGAAGTTATGGTTTAATGATACTAGATTGATAATCATAAAATCATAAAAAAGTCATTGGATATCATCTTACAGGATAAGCTGATGACTTATAATCCAGTACATAAATGAAATGTGGTCTCATTTTATCCTCTATATTCATAGTTTCATCATTTTTAGGATATGCTAATTTTGAGCCATTAATCTTGTGTTAGGAGGACTTAAGAGAATTCACTGAATTTATTTTTTGTTCTGAATGTTATTGGAATATCCTGACTACCATTACCTTTGCAACAGGCCTAACATATTTTCATTAAAAACAGAGTCTGCTGAAGCTCGAGGCTACCTAAATCCTCGCTCAGGGATTGAGGAGAGAGCTTAAGTAAACAAAAAAAAAAGTGTTGATTAATTTGTTCAATTTGTTAGTTGTTTCATATTCTTAGAAATGAATTAGTTCTTTAATAGGCGGCACAGCGGGGCAGTGGTTAGAGCTGTCTCCACTCAGTGAAAAAGGTTACAGATCACTTCTTGACCTGGGGTCTTTCTGGGTGGAGTTTGTTCTTCCTGTGCATTCATGGGTTTTCTTTGGATATATTAGTTTCCTCTCACAGGCCAAAAACATGCATGTTAGGTTAATTGTTAATGACCCAGAAAAGAGAAAGGGTATGTATGTATGTATGTATGTATGTATGTATGTATGTATGTATGTATGTATGTATGTATGTATGTATGTATGTATGTATATGGACGGATGGACGGATGTATGGATGTATTTACAGATGGGCATATAGATGGATGAAGCACATATTAATAGCTTTGCTATTAATTGATCCCAGATGTTTGTTTCTTAGTTTTTATCATTATATCTCAAGAAGTATTCACTTTATTTTAGTGTATGCGTGTGTGTGTTTTTATTTAAGTGTTTGAAACTTATGGTTACCAATTGGCTAGTCAACCTGGCTTAATTGCCCATGAACTTCTGACCAATCACACAGTAACTTCCCATTTAGAGGGGCGGGAGGTGAGAAGTAGGGTTGGGCGGTTTTGCTCAGTTTCATACTGTGGTATTACCTTTAGAAAATACTGCGGTATTACCCCGTCTGTGCCAATAAAGTTTGTAGTCATTTCCTTGTCTGCAGTGCAAGGTCACGGGCCGGTCATGTGTCAAAAAATAAATAAATAAATCACTGAAATTTTAAATCCAAAAGGAGTCCCGCTCTTCGCTTGAATTACGAAACCTACAGCTGTTTGTCAGTGGGTACAGCCAGTGAGGAGTATCATGACCTGCTGTGCAAGCTCGCACTTATTTTTTTATTTAAATTTTTTTCCCCCCGGTACAGAGGCAGGAGAGATAGAGGTATCTCTACTGGGGGGAGTAGAGACACATGGGAGGGGCGTCCCATGTGTTTGTCTTCTGAATGAGCTGAGGTGATCAGAACACGCATCAGTAACAAGGTGCGTCTTCTGAAATGTTTTTCCCAGCCTTCACATGCGCATCACCTCACGTGACTCATACCGACGTCATACTTTGATACTACAGTATAACAAAATGTCTTCGTACCGCCCAAGCCTAGTGAAAAGTTCTCCCTGTGGGTTGTGACAAGAAGGGGTGGAAGACTCGGAGCTAAGAATAAAATGACACAATTTTCATCACGCAACTGCGACAATGAGAGTCAATTTTGACAGTTGGGTTTGAGCATACTGGGCACTTAAGTAGTCTTTTTTATTCTTTTCAGTTTGATGTCATTTGTGATTTGTGCCACTGGAAGTCACTACAATCAAGACATTTGTTTAAGAAAATCAAAATGTTGTTTTGATTTCAGTACTGCCAGGGAAAATGGACTTTTTAAAGAAATGGAAAAACTAAAATTATGCTAACAATAATAAATATTACTAGTTTGTTTTTGTTTCACATTGCAGTGATTGTAAATGTCTGGCCTTGTGTATCTGTACAATGTGGGTTTGTTCATTGCATTGCCCATTCACAGCTATTATTACAAACTCTTTCTATATTTTTACTCTTCCCTTTTTATGTAATTTGTTTACCATGAAGGAAAGAAGAAAAGGTCAAAGAGTAATTTTCTTGGATGGTGCAGCTATATATTTAAAAAAAAAATTTATGAATTGATCATTTACCTGCATGAAAATATATTTTTCTCAAACACTATCAAGTAAAGTAAATGTGAGAAAATATTTTTTAAAATGCAGTGTTTTGTTTATTAATGTGTAGATTATGTGAAGAATGCACATTTCTAAATGTTCCTTTGAACTTTTTTGTCCTTGAAACTTGCCCAAGAGACACACACCCTCTGTATTATTTTAATAAATAAATCCAGCTACAGAGCTTGTGGGGAAATAACAGCATCCTCAAACTAAACCAAACCATGATGGTGGACTTCATTGGTTCATTATAACTATATTTTGCTTCTTGCAGACGACGGAGCTGGGTGTAATTGCGAAATTTGATGTCAGTCTGACCTCTGATGACTGACTGGCCTGTTTAGCATTTTTAAATTTAACACACCGTCTGCTGATATGCTACATTAAACACCAGGAAGAAGTTTTTTTGTGCACTAGGTAGCATAATATTCACTAAATAAAGGCTTTTTTTTCTCTCTCTCTGGCTTTCTCACCAGATAATGATCTTAGACGACGTGTTCATATAGGTGTCTATATCCAATAAAACACAGAGTTATGTCATCTATTATGTTTAAAATGTTCAGTCAGGGAGATATTATTAAGCTCAGAGCTAATATTCTCACATGAGGGGCAGAGTTAAAGGGAACATGAGATATTTTTAAACCTTAATTTATGCAACTCTTCTCTGGTGTGTTGCTGCATAGATGCACTGAGCTGAAAAGTGCACAGTTTGTCCTCTCCACTAGAGGTTTGTATAACTGACAGGAATCAACAAGCACATCATGGATCAAACTGGTGCAAAGAAAAAGAACAGTAGCTAAATAGTCACTTGTCAGTTACATTGAAGGTGAATTAAAATCTCCTTGAAGTAAGGCATCAAAAAAAAAAACACTCATTTGCTTTCTTGTGGAGGGTTAGATAAGAACATTGATGTCTGACCATTCAATATAAAGATACAGCCAACATCTCAGCTTAGATAAGAACTTAGAATATAAACAGAAAGAAAACAGCTAGCCTTGCTCTTTCCAGCGGATATAAAAGTTCACCCGGAATCAATCTTGAGTGAGGATAAGAGCTCTTTTAAAAGGTAAACTTTAGCTTTTACCTTTTTTTTTAAGATGCTTTCTTTGATATTAAAAAGCTGCACATAAAGGTGAATATCATTTAAAGGAGACATATCCTACTTTTAAATCCTTCTTTTCCCACATTTAAATCATTCAGTTGGGGTCTATATAAACTGGAACTGCAATGCTTTGGTTATTGTAACTTCACATTCCCCTTTTATGAGGTGTCTCCTGCATGTGTTACTAAAAGAGACATTTTGCAGATTGATTAGAAAACGATAAAGACCTACATAAAATAAGAAATACTATGCCATAAATATTTGATTTGCACCACTTAAGTTTAAAATATTTGTACAGACATGAGCGTATTGTGTGTGTAACATGTGCATGGAATATATTAATGCGGAAGCCTCAAACATAAGGGCAAAGATAAATTTAATGTAATGTCAGCTTGTCAGTGATTCTCAGTGGGTGTGTTGATGGGATCAGTAATTACTTGAAGCCTTTTTGTGGTTGTTAAAAAGCACTTACTTTGGGTTAAGGTTAAGGTTGGGATTGTGGTGACGCGTGTTGTAGTTGTGTTTTAAGCCTTGTTTTAATTTACAAGGATCAGCATTTCCATAAATGCTGTCAGCGCCGCTCAAGTACCCGAACCAATGCGTCTTCACGACAGCCATTATGTTTCCATCCATTTTCTGTGGCTATGGTGACCTCTGTGTTTGACTTACTGTGATTTTAACGTCTTTATGCCTCCGCTGCTCTGTGTTTTCTAAACATTGTCCCTACTTCTTAGAAATGAATAATGTAGTAAGTGAGCAGAGACGTGCACACAATGTCAGAGAGTGACAGACCCCTGTCTTTGCTGCCATGCCATGAATAATCTTGAGCTTATTTTCCAAAGTCATACCTCGGGGTTCTGGTCGAATTGTCTAAAAGCTAAATAAGTCTGCTTGATTGAACTAATGGCACAGAGCCAAGATCTTGCACCAAGTCTCGTCTTCCAGCTTAATCTTTTGGTTGCAGACACATTGACCAAGCTTATAAGCAGACACACACACACGCACACACACTAGAGCTCCTTTCCAGGCCACTTCCTGATCAGGAAACTTTGAACCCGACATGTGGCCCATAAGTCCTATCCACAGGTAATTAGGTTTGATGGTTAGTTGAGCAGAAGCATGGATTTTTATCCTTCTCTCCATCTTGCCTCCTGGAGTGTTGCCTCAACTTGTTTTTGATAAGCCCACTGCCTGCCCAGCATCACTCTCTTCCAGATGAACACGTTGTAAAAAGGCACTAAGGAGCAGGCATGCTTATTTAAAAATGAGTTAGAAAAAAATATATTTATGTATACATTATATTTTTGTAAATATGGTAGATTTATTGTGTGAATTTATAAGAGGAAGTGGGGTTACTCAACAGAATCAACTTTTTAAGCTACATTTTAGCTTTTTTTTAGTTAATTTCTGCTGTTTTAGCTATTTTACGATAAATTACATCTTTTTCTAAGACTTTCTTGATTTTCTGCTATTTTATTTTCATCCTCTCCTTTCACCACCTAACCTAACCCTAACCTTTAATTAACTTGACTTCAGCAACTTTCAGCAAAAAACTTTCAACAATAAGCACTCTCACAGCATTTTTGCAGGAAATGCACATTCTCCATTTTTTTTTCTGTTTTGAATTTGAACCTTTACATGTGTCAGGTATGCGTGGTACATTAACTATTAACTCTGAACTGCCACTAGGTGTGGGTGAGAGTGTGAATGGTTGTTTGTCTCATTTGTCTCTTTGTGGCCCTGTGATGGGTTTGCGACCTTCCCGGGGTGTATCCTGCCTCTCGCACTGTGACCTCTGGAGATAGGCACCAGCTCTCCTGTGACACTGGAAAAAAAAAAGCGGGTAGAGAAAATGGATAGATGGATGGATATATTGGGCAGACAGGGATGTGTTAATACTCCCACACACACATGTACACACACACTAGCCCTACTAGTGTGAATATTGTTTCTCCTGACATGGCTTTTCATTAAATCCCCTGAATTGGCCTGACCAAATTAGTGTCACTTAACATTTTTGTGTGCTTGTCTGTGAACTTCTACTTTTCCAGCTCTTTATAATTATCTGCTTTTAACACTGATGATAATCAGATGCTTTGGAAAAATTTGCACATAATTTGTTTAGCTTAAAGCAGAACTGTGAACCTGAGCGGTTCGACTGCGTCATAATACAAGAAGATAAATCATAGTTGCTGAGACTGTGAGGAAGGAGGGGGAAAAAAAAGCCAGAATTACATTGGAAATAGCTTTGAATTTGATTTGATTAGAAATTCTGGTGAATATGGTCCAACCTGAACTCTAAATAGACAGGCGGTGTCATTTCAAAGCGATGACTTAATTGCATTAAGCCGGCGAGTCTTCCAGCTGCCAGATCTCTATGTTTAATAGGAGGATATTTGTGTTTAAAAATAAATATCTATCAAAGCCCTTCTCTCGACTTGAGTGGATAGAGTTGTAATTGTAGAAGAAAGGACCAAAAACAAATACCTAAATCTCTCTGTCTGCGGGCAGAAGTGTGATTGATCTGTTTTTGACATCTCTAAGCAGAGCAGACAGAAAAATTGAAGGTGTCATCTTTTAAGTTGCTCCACGGATTTGAGTATTTTGTGCGCTCATGCATTTCAATGGAGTATGTTATTTCAAAACAAACCAGAGTCAGGATGTAATCGACTTTTTTTTACCATCTGCTTGTGCTGAGCCCACTTTGGTTGGAGCCTCGGCTAACGTCGAGCTGATATGTGAATAGATGTGACACACTGAGACCATAATATGTCTTAATAAGCACACAGAAGAGAATCAGCTTTAACTGAAAAGCACAAGACAAACCCAAAACGTCATTCAAAAAGATGCACTTGTTTTTTTATTCATTTATTCACAGACATAAAACGTTGGCCACCTGCTACAAAACTGAAAGCAGTGGAATATACAGCAACTGTGTATTATTATGGATATACAGAAGATTATATGTGTTTTTATTCAGCATGTTTAAAACCATACGTGAAACATATGTTTTTTTGTTTGTTTGTTTTTTGTCGAGGCATATAGCTTGTCTAGATGTATATTTTTGTCGTGCAAGAAAATGATTTAACAACAGTATTACATAAACTGTATATAAAACCATATATTTATCATTTTGTATCATTGGTATGTTTCCTCTTTCAATTTAAATACTATTTTTAAAGTTTATATTAGACCCACTTCTTATTTTATTTTTTTTTTTACAGAATGACATAAAAAATGTATGTGACATAAAAACATGACAAATATCGGCAACTGGTTGCTCAATTGCTAGGGAAATGTTTGTCACAGTGTCTATTAATTGATCAAAATGAAAGCAATGTTCTGAGCAGTTCTGAGAGTTTATCAGTTAAAAACTGATAAACTCTCTGCATTAATTTCCTGCTTTACTGATTACCCATTGCAATTTTCAATAAACATATCATAAACACTCCCATGAGCCTTTGCTTCATTTTTGAAGCAAAGGCTCATGGGGTTTCTTAGCTTCCTGCGATGGCTGGCTATGTGACAATGCTAACATTAGTCTGTACAAAACAACACCAACAAGTGAACATTTTGGTCCTCTATTAATGACTCCAGCTCAAACTTGGTTTTGTTTGTAGATGTTCAAAAAAAAGTCTCACAACTTGAATGTTTAGATTAGATTAGATAAGCCCTTTATTGTCATCGTACAGAGCATAATGAAATTACATTTCAGACAGTGACATAGTTTTCAGTGACCTACTACATGTATATCACATAGAACATTGTTAACATGACATCATAACAAATCTATACACATACATATAAAACCAAACATTTTTATGCCTGAACCCAGGTACCTATCTACATAATTTCTAAACCTATGTGTGTAATTTCGATCCCACAACCATTAATCAGTTTAACTGTAATCTAACCTTGACTTGATACTTTAATACTGAAACCTAATTATCTGTGAGTGACAGTGAAGTTGAAAAGTTAAGGAACTTTAAAGAATGTTGCCTCAGATAAGGCTCAGACGTGAATTGATTGCTTTCCCTTTCTTTTTGTGTCTGTACGACTTGCTGACAGCTTCTCTTTATAGTTGTCACCTTAGCAGCTTTGCTAATTTTAAAGTGTGTGTGTGTGTGTGTGTGTGTGTGTGTGGGAGGGGGGGGGGGTGTTTGACTAACACATGAGTAAAGTTTGCATTTAACCAGGGCACACCTGTTGCCTATTGAGATTAGAAAGTCATTGACTGACGGTTAACAAACAGACCAAATGGACTCATTCATTCAGTCACTTTTTTAGACTTTTTACGTAACCTAAATATGAAAAGGCCTTTAAATCATGTAATTTAATAGTACAAGAAAACATACTATTATTGAACTGTATTGTTCAGCCCTGAATATATGTTGCTGGTATTTGCTCCATCTACAAACCTAAAGTGATGCTACCTGTATACCTGGGTTCATATACCATACTGTTACCATTGATGAGGGCGCAAATAAATTTGTACTTCCACCAAATCATACTTTTGCAGCTTTGGTCACCATGTACCCAAATTTTGCAAGTAAGAAAAGAAGCCATTTTCCACAGCTCTAAAAAAAAAAAAAAAAAGAGATTTTGACCAGTCTTATTAATATTATTCTTATTAGCAATGTTAATAGGCCTACGTATTTGGGCTTTACTCTTAAATGTTTTCTGAATAATCCCAGATCTCAAGACAAAAAATAATAACAAAAATATTTTAAAAATTTAGCATTAAGCTCCTAAAACAAATTGACAAATTTATTTCCCTTAAAATGCAAACATTGTGAATTTTTATGCATTTTTACAAGCTTTATCTAATTTTTTTTTTTTTTCTTTTTTAAATTCACCTCAGTAGAAAAAAGAACTAAATATTAGAAATATTAGTTTCTTAAATTTCTTCATCACCAGTG
>JARVGW010000161.1:14977306-14989772 GCA_031762495.1 Anablepsoides rubrolineatus
CTGGCTCCAAGCGCTGCTGGATAGAAACACTGGAGCGGAGTCAGTGGGCGGGTGGAACGGACTGCTTATATCGGAGCACTTTTATCGGAGCTTTTTTATCCAGTCCGATAAAATCCGATATCCATTTTTTGGCTAATATCGGACCCATATCCGATATTAATATCGGATCGGGACACCCCTACTTCAGACACACATTTATTTTCAGTGACTTGATGTTTAAGTATGCTAATGAGTGTGTGTGTGTGTGTGTGTATTTTTTTTATTCAAAATGTTCCTCACTTGCAGAAAATTTCCACTGTCAGACGTTTCTGCCTGATCCCTTTCCTCAAAACATAAAGCAACCAAATGCAACACTGAGCAGGCTTTTTCCACCCCTATATGAAAAAGATTAGAGGAACATGCATTTCCGTCTTTGAGCTCACATTTCAAAACTGTGCCTTCTCGTCATTACTTAACCACAGTTGGAGCAGTTGTTGGAGAAAAATGAAAGTGGGAGCTACACACCGCAAGTAGACCCAGGCAGTTTGGATCGCTTCGGCTTTTGCCGGAACCTGAAATTAGCTGTTCACAACTAAATAACTCAGTAATGGTATCTCCACGATCATTTCTTACAATCATCGTCTCATCATTTTCCTCTCAGAGGTTTTTTTTTGGCTGCATGTTTTGGGGGAAGCCACTATGCTTCATTTTCCCATATCATTAGCTATAAGTGTAACATCTGCTGGGGAGAAAATGTGGTAGAGGCTGATTGTACTTAACTTTGTTCAGCGGCGTGTCATTGGAGAGCTCCTCAGTAGCAAACAGTTTGTTCTTTCAAAGATGAACTCTGCATGCGTGTCTATGTTACTGAGAGGGAGCCAGAAAAGGAGTTGATGTCACAGCGAGAGTGGAAGCCTTCTTTGATTTTCAGGAAGGTTTGATGACAATTTGACAGGGGCTGAGAGGACACAGAAACAAATCCTTTGATGCTGGCTGTCAACAAAAGGCTTCTCCCACAGACAAATAGCTGTCTCTCCTTTCCATCTTTCTCACTCCGCTAAAGCAACAACAAATAGCAGGCAAAGCTAACACTGTCTAATACCACCGCAGGAATGCCACAATGAGTGATGAAACCACAGCTTGTTGTTGGGAAACCAGATGTCATGGGTTAAGGTGAAGTTTAAAAGTAAGCAGAGCAGATTCAGTTTCATAAAGTAGCGTTGCAGGCTGCACTTTTAATTGTCACATGTTCCCTATGGCTTAATAATACACACAAAGGGCTAATGTCACCCAGTTCTTGTAGATAAGAATGCTTTGTTAAAAAAAAGTGAAAATTTAAATGAGCCTAGACACAATATTTATCATCCACCCTTTTTGTTTTTGAGGCTTACTCCTTGTTATAAAGACAATGCAGGGCGATTATTAATCAAAAGTCGATGATGGGTGTTTAGACAGATTATATATACATATGCATGGGAAGTTGGAAGGGTGCTGTTATTGGTTGGCAGATTGTTTTTTATCTTATTAATAGTACAAAGACAACAAATGCACATAATTGCTTATTCTTTGAGAGGCTAATTAAAAAAATGAAATGGCTCTCATATCTTTGCATTCTTTGTGCTGAAGAGTGGCGCTTGAAGTCATGCCAAGCACTGTCGGTGTATTTGCATAATGTAACTGAAAGCTACCTTTACACATTTTCTTATTACACCAACCGCGTTGACGTATATGTTTATTCATGCAATGCTCGTTTGGGAGCTGCAATAGAAATTTACATCTTCCACGCATGGACATGACATTGTCACAACAGAAGGCTGCTGTTTCCAAGCAAGGCAGCTTAAGTCTCGTTTCGCCCTTAGAGCTTTGCTTGTGTTCTTAGGATTAGCGCTATAATGCCCAGTGGTCCTACAGGATGAATTATTTTTCGCTTTTTAATGCAGCCACGTTTGGTCCACAGTGTATTACTCTTGCCTAACTGAGGTAATTTCTTCATCACAGGTATACCCTTTAGTAAAGACAACATTCTGAGATTTTTCTATTTAAATGCACACAGCTCCCTTAGAAATTATCAAAATTTCATAAGATTTCTTAACACTGGAATGTTGAGACCACAAAGAGGACTGATTAAACCATAATAATCCTTCACTAAGAAAATACGTTTACTTTATTATTGGTATAACAATGTCGCTGTTAAGATGTCAGAAATTGGCAAACCTTTAATAAAACTAAAATTGATAGCTTATCAGAATGTGTTGTAAATTGTGAAAAGTTCAACACATTAAATTAAGCTTTTAAAAAAGTCCCGTGCTATGATTTGTGACAGAAATGTGTTTGGCTTTTAGATTATATCGTTTACTTTTAGTGATCTGAACAATTAGGAGCAATGATGGGATTTGTGTGAGTACCAAGCCACACTTGAAGATAGTCTGCCTTTTTAAGAATTCTCTCAACTCCCCCCACCTTCCCCCCCCCCCCAAATGCTCCATTGTATTGCGGTGTGATCACATTGGGCCGTGCAGAAATAGCCGAATTGGAATCTTATCGTCTTCCATCTTTCCCATTACAGGCAGATTGAAAGCCCTGCAGCGGTGCTCTGGCCTGGTCCCCAGTCAAGACCACTTTTTTTAGACTGCAATTTGACAGCTTCTATAAATGTCACATTTTGTTGTTAAGATGCTTTGCCAAGCACTTGAGCCCTACATGCTGTGGCATCAGCACCAGTTGGGTTGTAAAGCTTTGCTGACCTTCCCTTCACTCCTGGGCATCACCCCTGGCACTGCCTGTCTCCCGTTGTCAGTATGACATTATGAGCTTGAAGAGCCTGATGTGCAGCAGTGGGCACAAAGCCACTTTTCTAGCTTTTCATCCCTCTCAGTGGACTCTAAACATACAGTAGATAGCATTGCTACTTTATCGCCTAAAGAAATAAAGTGAAATGGCAGACACATAAATAGTATTAACTCCATGAGTTATGATACTTAAAACATTGATTATTTGTTTTAAGAATACAGAACAAAACCTTTGATAATTCAAGGTGAAATAACTCATTTTTATTGGGTTGTAAGTTGTGAAAGAAAACATGTTTGCTTTCAATGAGTATGATTAAATAATTAAAAAATATTTTAACATGAATATTTTTATACCAGTGTACTTCTTACATTTTAGAATTAATTGTATTGATAAGTCTAGATGGATAGTTTCCAAATAAACCTACTATAAAACTTCAACCTGGATGTTGATGTAGTTATTTCCTCCAGAACTCCATCATGACCTAGGACAACAGACTTCAATGTGAAGGCAATGATGGTGCTTGTGTACTCCCTAATGTGCTGTTACCCTGTTATTTCCCATGTCCCCTACATGCTCCCCTGCACCCTTACCTCACTTTATATGTCAGCAGCATGTTCCCACAAAGCCCCAAACATACATACACAATGGCACCATGCCCTGTCCTGGCACAAGCAGCTCAGATCACATCATGATGCTGCTATATGCACACTGGAATATCACATCACTCTAACACAAAGCTAATGATGTGATGGGGTTGTTGCGTTGGCATGGGCCCAATCCTGCTTAATTTTCTATATCCAAGCTATGCCAATAAGTGTAGGCCCCATGTCATTTACACACTTCCACCATCCCCCCCAAAGTCCACCAATGACCCTGATATGCTGCCACCACAATAATAAGCCAACACAGTCCTGTTACAGAAGCATTTTCCATGCTCAAAACTAACATAGACCTATTGCACCAAATGATGTGTAGTTGAGAACCTACTATGTTCACATAATGACATCACCAAGACTCTGCACACAATTAAACACAAGTGCTAATGTCATTCCATTGTCATTCCATAATTATTTTAGTAAAGGTGCAAGTAAATCAGAAAAAAATAACTTGTGAATCTTACAACCAGTTGTTTCTGTGGAACCTGCCAAGTTAACATTAAGTCATAAGATGAAACAACAAAATAAACCAAACAGGAGCACAAGAATCGAATGTAGCATTTCTGGCTGTTCAGATGTCCATGTATTCTTTTGTCTCAGTTCTTTTCTATTTATTTATTTTGGACATATGGACTAAAGCTGCATCTCAGGTACACTTGTGGAGGAGTGGGAGGAGGGGTAGTGCAGTATTTCACAAGCAGAAGATGCATGTGCCCGTGTCTGTGCGTGTTGGGGAGGGGGGGGGGACCCCTACTGTCTACCATCTGGGCAAATGGCAGGTCTTTATGCCAGCATGGTAGCCACTGAATAAAGAGGACACAGGGGCATAGCAGGAAGCGCCGAAGACAGGCAGAGGGGGCATTTGCAGACACAGGTCATTCTTTCTGAGTAAAAGAACCACTCAGTAACACCTGTGTTCCCACTCCCCTCTGCCCCACTTCAGACGCTCTGTCAGAAAGCCCCTGCTCAGCAGAACTACAGGCTCCAAACAAAAGACTTTGCAGGCTCGGCAGAGTGCTTGCAGGTGAATAACAATACCCACTTGTTCAGTTATTCATATATTCATATGTGTGTTCATATTTAGCCTTCACTGAGGGTGATGAATAACTTGGCTGAGGCTGCGCCGCACTGACAGAAGGAAGAGCTGGCGTAGTTTCTGTCTTCTTGTGTGGAAGGAGATACTGGGCAAGAACCAGACAGGGCAAATGGTCAGGTTGTCCTTTACGGGTCTAGTGCTGGACTGGCTGGGAAGGCATGATAAAAGAACAGCACTGCTAATGAGGAGAAATCAGACTTGTCTCAGCTGGGGCGTTATGAAGAGAAGAGTCAGTAAGAGCTGTACGGCTGGCCTCTTATGTTCTACTGATGGATTAGTCATTGAAAGCTTGCACTGCCTCTTAGATAGCAGGCAGCTGTTACCAAAAGCTAATAGATACTCACACATTATTTGCTGCCTTGCTCCTCCCCAGAGAGGTTCCATACTCATCTTCTGTAAAGCATTACGCGAACATGTTCAGCCCAGTGCTAAAATCTCTCCCTCACGGCTATGGTCTCAGTGCACACAATCCCTTCATCCTCCTATCTCTCAATCCAGGTAAGGCTTGGCTGGAGACCAGTGCTCTGTAGAAAAGCAGAGGCCTTTGGCTCTGGAATCGATTTCTGCACAGCAGAATATACAGTATGAGTGACCGTGTCGAGAGAAAATGTAAATGGACCAAGCTCTGAAACGATCAGGTAGCCTCAGTGTGCACGGATCAGGGAGTATGTAAGCACAAGATAGCATTTACCCCTGGTTTTAACTAAAGCACTCAGACATTCTCCTCTCTGCATCCCTGTAATTCCCTCTGAGTGCTCTGTGTGAAAGTGAAGCACTGTTATCAGCCTCTACCAAACGTATTAGACCTCCACTGACCGCTGAAACAGACCACCGTGTTGTAGATCATTCCCCCTGCACAGAATCGAGATGATGAAGAAGCTGTAAATTAGGATAGTATAGTTTCATGCTCCCTAATGATTACTGCACCTCTGGGCAGCACATTCACTCACTCCCACCCTACAATTTTGTGTTAAATACGATATATGGCTGTCAGTGAATAAAGGATGAATTGATGGTATTACCTGATGTCACCCAAGGTAATAATGTGATGATGACGCAGCAGACTTAAGATCACTCTGCATTTTTTCCTGTGTGGCGTACAGGTGAAGAGCAAGAATTGCAGTGGAAACAAGATGAACTGAGAGTTTTTGATGTATTTGGTTCTTTTTGTTTGTCATTTAATCGTTTTATTTTTTATTTAGAGGCTATCCAGCTGGGCTTATTTGCCTGTTTATTAGATGTATGAGGTGGCAACAGATTAAGTTTACTTTTTTCCCCTGAATTGTAATAATAAGCCACAAATTTCACTTAAAATAATACTATCTAACATTGTCTATTCAGTAAAGCCACACTGGAGTGTACAATTGGTTGCAAAAGTTTTGACCCCATTGGCATTTTCTCTGTTTTATCGCCATCAAACAGAAACATGGATACATTTAGGAGGATTTATAGCATTTATTTTACACAATATAACCATTACTTTGAAGAGACAAAATACATTTTTTTGTGAAACAAATGGAAAATAAGACTGAAAAAATTGAAAACTTGAAAGTGCAAAACTATTTAGCCACAAAGTCAATACTTGGTAAAACCATCCTTTGCAGCAACTAGTCTGTAACAGTATGGCTCCACAAGCATGACACATCACTGGATTTTTTTATTTTTATTTATTTATTTTAATAGCCAAAATGCTCCACCTTTGGCACTCAAGTTGAGTAAGTGCCATTTGTCTACAGAAATCTTTAAATCATGCAACAGAGTGATCAGGGGAGTGATCCCGACATAACTTCTCTACAGCGGGAGGGGGAAATTTTGAGGATTTATTCTCTCTATACATGTTTTAAAATGCTATTATTTCTTCATTATATTTTGAACTGCTCAGTTGTCTCTGCTCAACAGGGCTGCAGGTGCGATGACATAACTGATGATATGACGGTAGAGGGTAAATTTCTACCGTAGGTCAACTTTATAGAGTTTCTACCGTCTAGCGCATATACCGCGCAGCCCTAGTGAGATGTTTAGGGTATTTTTAATAACTACTCCACAATTACGTATCTGACCTGTATGGAGAATTCCTTGGTCTTCATCATGGCTCTTCTTTAATGGTTGCCCTCACTACTTAGTGATGTTGCACTGCTGTTGATTCTAGGGGTTGATAATAAAAATACAAAGGTGGTATTATCACTATTACAACATGCCAACATTTATATTTTTTTCTACAGCTTAAAAAGTCAATGATAAATTAAGTTAATCAAATAATAATAGTAGTAGAAATGCAGTGTATTTATTTATTGTTTTCCCCCGTTTTGATTTTCATGTTATTATCTTTGATTGGATCAAATTTACTCATTAATTTTGCTAAAATTAAAATGATTACACATTTTTTAGTAGCTGCACTGAGCACATGAGGTGCATGATATATTGGGGGGGGGGGGGGGGTTGACTTTCTCCTCCCTATTCAAAACATGCCTTCAGAAGCAAATAAACTTTCTCAGAAGCTGTTTAGATTGGTTGGACTGTATTGACAATCTGTAAAAGTGCAGAAAAGGGCTTATTTCCCCTTTTGTGGAATTTGACAGTGATAAAACTGGATTGCAGCAATAATGGCAGTCATGGATCAACACCTAGAAACATTTTACTCTGCTGATGTGGACATGAATGGGATCCAAAGTCATGTCTCCCTCTGGCTGACTGCCAGGACCTTCACAGGAGCTTTAATAAATGGTTTGTACCAGCAGACGGTCCTTGGCTGTGTGTGTGTGTTTCTGTGTGTCTGCCATTGTGTGTGTGTGTTTATAAGCCGTAGGGATTTTAATAACAACTAAGTGCGTAAGAACTCTCCAGAGGAGAGAAAGACCAATAACCTACAGTAGTGCATGGTGCTGCTAAAAGGGTTGAAGGAACACGAAAAGGGAGGAAGCAAAAAGTGTTCTAGCTATTTATTCGAAGCATCGGGGTGCACATGAATTATTCAACGTGACATTCATTCATAATTAAGTTTTTCTTTTTTAAAACGGATAAATAAATAGACAAATGTGTGGCAGGGGAGTAGGTTTTGACATGACACAAATGTCGCTTCAAGTCAAATTTAATAACAATGCCAAAATATGAATTTAAGGAGGAGGGGAACCATAAGGAGTACAAAGGTAATGCATATGAAAGATCAGTGTGGGTGGAATGAAAGGGGTGGGGTGATGCTGCTCCGAGGGGAGAAGACGGAGTAGTGAGTTCAGTAGGTGGGACGCCTCAGGCAGCGTGGTTAGTAGTTGGGCACATCACACCAAAGTAAACGGCAGCCTGTGGGTAGCAGCTCTTAGACCCTGGACAGAGTGGACTTTTGTTCAAGTCGTCCGTTCCCAGAGAACTAACACGAACCACAGCAAGTGTTTCGAGTTAGGCGGAAGCATGTTGAATGCCTGTATGAGTTTGGTTTAAGATACTATGATGAGCAATGAGCCATGTTATGACAAACATTTCCAGTGAATGCATTTCAAAATATAGACATGTCTCATTGAACCTGCATGCGAGGTTTCATCCTTTACAATGATATCTTTTTATCTTCACATGCCTGACAGCATATGTTATTCCTCATTTTCTTCACTGTCAACTTCAGTCAAAGAGCTGATCTCTGACGATGTCAGCAGTCCAGCTGTTTTAGAAAAACTCCTTTTTATCATTAAATCAAGGAATAAACAATTCTTTCTTCCCTCATATTTCACTGAATTCATACATTTCAACACAAGACAAGCCAACTTTGTTCTCAGCAAAAAAAAATGTGTCTGGTGCACGAAGCCTATTAGTCCATTTCCAATGTGAACAACCTGACACAGCACGCTATGAATTGATGCTCTCTTAAAAAGGTTTGAATATAATTAAGGCTAGTGTTTGCTACTCAGCAATCCAAGTGGATCTTGCCATCACACTGTGAGTTGCATCTCAAATTGTCTCCCTGAACACTATTAACACTATTTAACTTGGGGGCATTCATTTAATTTGCTATAATTGCTTTAGAGCCCCCTCTCTATGCTCAGCCCGTTGTCTGTAGGTCTAGGGGGGTGTTGGTCTGTCTGCATGCATATTTCTGAGCAATTTCTCATATCTGCTGAGCTTAAAACTAAAGTCGGTGTGAAGTAAGAATGGACATTTTAAGCGAAAGCACTCTTGAAATGTGTTGATAATTACTCAGGTTTTCTTCAAATAATACCTTATATCCCAAGTTCTTTATATACCTCCATTTTCACTGGTTTAAAGGGGACATTTCATGCAAACTCCACTTTTTTATCCATTAAATGCATTTTGTTGGATACTAGGAGTCTCTAGGAGTGCAGAAAAGTTAAATTTAGTCTCTCCTGGTGCTGCGTAAATAACTTTAGATTCTTCTTGGGTCATGTTTTTAACCTGTTAAGTTTTCTCTATTTTTTCTGATGTTTTCTGAATTATTACATCAAATTATTTGTGATGGAACAGCCAAATAAGCACTAAACCAAGTACAATTTTGTCATCTTCATTCTCTGACTCCAACATGTAAGCCTGGATGGACAAGTCTTCTCCTGTTGACATCTTTTAATTAATTTGTAAAAAAAATAAATAAATGTTTTTGTGCCGCTATAAAGTCGTAAACCCCTATATCCAACTAGAGACAGTCTCAAAATGACTTGATCTGAGACACACCTCAGAAATGGGGTGAAAGAGGGGGCTTGTAAAGTTACAATAAGGAGGAATTCAGACCAAAATATTGCAGTTCCACTTTATATACTTTATAAAAGCAGGACTTGTCTTCTTTAGTGAATCAATTTGGAGGCTGATGCAGAAATTCTGACAGTATCGCTGAGTGTCCTGAGAGCATAGTTTCCACTTAATCCTTTCAAATTAAGGGAATACACCAGGTTGTTTACCTTTTTGTTTTTTTTTATTTGTGGAGTATGGGGAGGGGAGGGCATTAGATGTATTATAAAAGGCACCCTGACTGGAAAAGCACAGTTAAGAAATGACTTGGTGTATCATTACCAGGTACGTGTATAAAAAAACACTGTCCTAAGAGCTGCATTTTTTGTTAAACTTGTCCATTTTTACTACACTTTGAATATTTAAAAATCACTACCCATCCCTTGGTTGAAGAAGGTTTAAAGCATTCATGTCCACTAAAAACAGTAATTAGTTTGACAAATAGTCATTTATCAGTAATGATGAAAAAAATACCACAGAGCAGTTAAGTTGAGGAAAACCAGTTAGCGTGTTGAGGATGTGAGGCTGGCAGGGGGTGCTGGGCAGGTGTTAGGACTCCTTGGGGAGCTGGAGGTCACATTACCATACAAAAGCCACTCTGCTGGGTAACCTTTCCAGGCGCTGCTCCCTAGCCAGGGGGGCTGCGGTCACACACTGGCACTGCCACAAGTGCCTCGCCACAAATCCTGACAAACAGCACACACACACACGCAAACAAATATACACAGATCTCTCATATACCCCCAAATACCCCCTGCGTTCTTCATGACAGAAACATTGCTTGTACAGTGACTTGAAATATTTGCACTCGGGGAACATAAATCACAAGGGACAGCTCTAAAGCAAAACAAATACTATGATATGGTCCATTGCCATCATAATGCACACTAAAGGGAAAGGCATTCATGTGGAATTTAGATCCAAAGCCTAACATTTTATCTCCACCAGCAGTCTTTTGCACAAATCAGCTCCTTTTCTTTCCTCCTCCTCCCCTCCCTAAATCCCCACAAAAGCAAGGCTGTTGTCATTTAAGCCCCACTCTATTTACAACTCGGATGTGCCTTAGATGTGTGCGAGACAACAGTGAGGAATGGGAGCAGTGTACTGGATATGAGTAGCACAGGGGAGACAAGAGATAGACATTGACTTTGCCTGGAAGCATGCAGAGCTTCCCCTGGTAGAGAGGAAGAGGAACTGGGGCGAGAAAGAAAGATTGAGAGTGGTGGGGAGGCGCTTGGTGGGCAGCTGTGGAGTTAATGTCGATCAAATGGTGGGGGCCGGGCTCAGAGGATGGGTGGTGGTATTGATGGACAGCAGCATCAACAGGGACTTAGCCAGCTATTAGCGATGAGGCAGGGTTACGTTTGGAGCCGGATATTTATTTATTTGTTACATATTTTGGGATGCAAAGGTGGGAGAAGTTTTCGCAAAAATGGTGGACACACCGAGGCACGGTATAATCTAAAATATTTTCTGTCGAGCTGATTTTGAGTGACAGGTCATAGGGACGGAAAAACATGTGTGCGAGAGGGTGTGTGCATGCGTTACCCCCACAGGTAACACATGCGCACCATGTAATTATACTCATTACACGGCAGGCTGTGGATCTGCATGATATGCTAGTAGACGGCAGAAAAATATCTGGATTGTTGACAGCCTAGTGGCGCAGTAGCTGTGACAGTCAACTACATTGTTTATGCTGCAATTACCAAGACTGAATTCAATCAGTCAGGCCAATACACTTTTTTATTGCAATTATGCAAAAGACCTAACAGCTCTCTGCGTGGTGAGACGTGATGTGCAGTAGCTTATATTGATTACTTTATTTGTAAAATTAAGCCTTTAAGAAGTTCCTGTCACTCAGCCTCTACTGCATCCTGTATCACAAGCAAGCACTGCACCCTCCTGAAAATAATAACTCTTAATATAATTGATGTAATATGCCACACGCAACAATAAGGTATAACATCTAATCACGTTAAGTAGTCATTGCCAAGCTGTAATTAAACTGTTTGAGACAAGTGATTACCAACCCTGATAGAGAATGTGAATTTTTAATAGGACTGTTATGAAAACACTAATACCCCATAGCTGTAATTGCGAGGCATTTTTTACTTCTTCTGATTGCCTTGTATGCGTTATCATCGCATTGACCACAACGTGCTGGCAAACCACACGAATGCGGCAACACAAATCCCCCTCTCTCGCTTTGTTATGCTCCGCTACACATTGTAATGTTAACAGCGGGGCCCTGCAGTCTGACTGGGCTAATGGTGTGCCATCCCGTCAGGTCACGCGCCCAACCAGAACATGCAGAGAGATTGTTCACATCAAGCCTGTTGGCAAATTTGCCAACACGCGAGCAGCTTTGAAATTCTGCTAAAGTTGTTTAAATACTACTATATGCTCACTGCCTAATGAATGGCCCCGCCCCCTCTTACCTTGCCTGTAGCCTGTTTATTGGGATGAGTGTCTGTTTTTTTACAACAATAGAATTAGCTGCCACAGCTTGAACATGAGTGAAAATGAAGGAGGGTCAAAAGAGACATGGCTAGACTAGCATGGTGTTTTTTTATGTACTGTGAATGTAGAATGATGTTCTTTCGGAATGCTCTTATTTAGGTTGTGGGTAAAACTGAATTCACTTCATAGCTGTCAGATTTAAGATATTAATATTTTATGTGGTGGCAGCTGGAACATTTAATGGCAATCAATAGATCACAGCAGGGGAAGGTATTTTTCACAACGTGATCTGTGATCTGACAGACATTTTCCTTTCACTCTCCTAATTAATTTCGTCAGACACCCACAGAGACTTGCCATGCTGTTGGTCTGCTCACCGACCAGAGCTCCGGCTCTTTTGTCTGTAATGCCCCAGTTTTTCTCCCAGAGACACACTGTACAGCACCTTTGGGTTTTCAATTCCTCCTGCCCTAATGAAGGTGTTGGTGCAGCTGATGGACATGCAGCCTCCACTTTTCACCTCTGCTACACGCCCTTCTTCTTGGGGTTACGCTAGTTTTGATGAGCACCGCCCTATGAAATTGTTCACATTTCGAATCATTTTTGAGTTCGTTTTTTCCCCTCTTTGATAAGAATATATGCCACTTAGGAGGGTGTTAGGTTAGGTTAGGTTAGGTTAAGTTAGGTTAGGTTAGGTTAGGTTAGGTTAGGTTAGGTTAGGTTAGGTTAGGTTAGGTTAGGTTAGGTTAGGTTAGGT
>JARVGW010000161.1:14997219-15013002 GCA_031762495.1 Anablepsoides rubrolineatus
TAAAAAATCTGTAGCACAAAATATAATTGTATAAAAAAGGCTCTGAAAATACATGCTGTATTGTTTTGGCACCCCAGTAGAGACACTCCTGTGGAGCAGCTTCTGCCATACAGTGCATCTGCTATAAATATAGCCTGCTGACTGTAAAGTAATTTCATTGACGTAGATGCCTAATATGGTAAATGCATCACTTCCCGCATATGCCGAGAAGAAGCACTGCCCGACAGACCTGAATGTAACAACTCAAGACAAACGTGATTACAGACAAATCATGGAAACAATTTATAATATAGCTGCAATAAAAAAACAGCTGAGGTTCATGTTTATGCTTTCTGGGCCTTAATGCATGCTTGTAAAACCAGCAATCTGTACTGTACAGTATGTCAGTGATGAAGTTATTTACTCCTGCCAAATGGGTTATGAGGACCCAAGCAAATCATCCAATAGTGTTAAATAGGAGTTTTAAAAAAAGGCATGCAATAATTCAGCGATCAGCAGATGATTGGGGGCATATGTTCCTGCCTGCCAACAGACATGAGGACTAGCTGCCAAATTAGCCTTAAAAGGAAGCCTGAGCAAAGGGGCTTATCTCAATGTGTTGGTCTTTCTCTGCTCCACCACGTCTCACCATATGTACACAGAAGCAGGGGCATGATCTCATACATCTTTCTTGGTTTGTATTTGTCTTGCTGTCTTTATTGTGGTCGCTGTGCTCTGTGAGCTTGTCGCCTCCCTCCCCTCTCTCTCCCTCCCTCCCCTCCCTACTCCGTCTCACCACTCCTTCAGCCTTTTGCTCTCTCCTGTTACCCCACTTTTCCCCCCCCTTTTGTGGTTTCATCACAGGGCTGTCATCTCTTAAGAAATCACCTCTTGTTCCTGACAAATCCAGGATGGCACACTGACTCTTCGAATGCTGTGATTAGCTAACATTGTTTGAGCTTTCCTTCGAGTAAAGCTGCTTAGGGCAGCAGATAAAGCCATGCTGTTTATTTATCTGCTACATTTCAATCCTTCTTTGTGTCATGACAGCGGAGATGATACGAGGAGAAGAGGGCAAGGTGATCTTATCCCACTATATTAATTTGAAGTTGGAGCGGGAGTGTTGTTTGTTGGATGTGAATGGGAAGCTGCACAACAAAGTGGGCAGAAGCACTACCTGCACCAGCCCTTGATCAAACAAAATATTATACAACTGACGCTGAATTATTCTTTGTACCAGGGTTATTTTTGCTTTGATGTAGAGTCAGAGACTGCATGTATCTTATTAAATAATAAAAGCAAACTGCAGCATTCAGTGGAGGTGTCATCCAGAAGGTTTGGAACAGATGTGGCTTCTTGTTGCATCCTATAGCGAATCATTGCAAAAGTAGTAAACAAGTGTTTTGTGAATGTTGGGAATTTTGAAAGCTCATAATAAATAAGTAAAACAAAACTCAACTTTTTGTGTCAGGCTGAGTTTTATTGTCATCTTACAACTCACAGGCAGTTGGACAATCAACCAGTAGCTGCTTTACACTTTAAAATTATTGCTAATGCAGGGCTCTAGAGTGCGACTAATTTGGTCGCAAATGCGCAAATGTCTGTACACAGACGCGTGCGTGCACACGCATAGCGAAACAACCATAGTTTGGTTTTTTTTACCCTGATTGGAGTCTGAAAAACTTTTTTTCTTACTATAAATCAGTCAAACACATTGTTTTTGAGGAGAGTTTTGGACTATACAGTTTGATTTTGGTCACAAAGCCTAAGGGCAAATGTTGGTTCCTTTGGGCCACTCTAATTTTTCAGCTCAGATAAGAATGACAGCACACCCAGTTAGAGTTGAACTTTATACACCTTCTGAGTTTTTCACAAAAAAATAAAACAAAGAGAAAACGAACAGAAAGCCATGGCACTCTCAAAGTTAAACATTGTAGAAACGAAGTGGAGAAAAAGTAAAATATTTTGCTGTTAATGAATCTGACAAAGGTTTCCCTGTATGCACTTTTAGTATTTGTATTTCCGATAAATAGATTCCCGTCAGCTGTACTAAACAAATAAAAAAATATAATAATAATAATCAAATAAAACCAAAGCACTGTTTAAGTTGATGATAGCATCACTGCAAAACTTCACACAATCATTAGACATCAATTCACTTAATCTCAGGTTAGTTATATTATATATATTTTGTTGATTTGCTTAATTTAGTAGAAAATAAAGGAATTGAGAGCATAGTTGACAGAAAATGACGGTCTTTATGCATGATTTGAAACAAAATGAAAGGGAAAACCACCGCAAAACCTGTATGAGCAAGCATGTTTGAAGTCTTTGTAAATATGGGAATTAATGTGATACATTCATCTCCGTTTTGACAGAGTTTTAAAGTATCTTTAGTTTGCATGCATGTGCGCACACTTGTGTATTTGTTTGTGAGTTTCCCTGTTTTACGTGTGTGCACGCTCCCAGAGGGAAACAGGCTGTGTGGGGTGTTATCTGCCTCTGCAGAGGGTGACAGCTAATCACCAACCCTGACAAACACTGGGGGAGAGCGGAGCGAGGGGAAAGGGAGACGAGACGGCGCTGGGTTGGGGGATTGGCATTTGAATTCCACTGAGTAACCACAGAGCGCTTTGGATCCTGTCATCACAGCCTCCGTATGAGTTTGGGCCTGAGCTGGACAATTGTGCCGCCTCCCACCTTGACCGCTGATGACTAATAAACCCCCACCAGTAAACGTCCACGCCGAGATAAGAGGCCACTGAGAAAACATTGCGACTATTCTTGATGACTTCAATAAATCTTTGTGTTTGCGGGGGCCTGTCAGCAGCAGCTTTGATCTCCTACCTGCTGCTCGTAAATGCCCAACCGCATGTAGAATATGTGCAGAAGGCTGCCTCGTCGCAAGAGACGACACCCTCTCAGATGGTATCTTGTCAGGTAGAAAGGCACGAGCACTTAGAGTGTTCGTTAACTGCGTCATTAGTCGTACCCAAAGTCTATGCAAAATGCATTTGTTGACGGTTTGCCTTGCAGATGGGCTGATGCGTGCTGAGTTAGTTGCGAGCTGCCAGTGTCGCCTGTTGACACAAAGATCAGAGAGGGCTGTGAGAGATGGCGAGATGCTGTCATGAGATGGCGGCAGGCAGGCTGCACTGGGAAACAAGACAAAACAAGGCTGCACAATAGTTTCCCTGGCAAGAATTTGACGTTGATTAATTTCGATCGGCTTTTGTCGTTGTAGGTAAAGATACCTAATGGGTTACATCAAGTCAGTATTATTTTAGTTTAGTTAGCTGTGTTAATGGACATTAATTGTGGCTCAGCTCAAGTACCAGTAGAGAGAATGAAATATTATTTTTTTTTTCTGCCTGATGGTCTGCCGGCTTGTAGCCTTTACGTGGCTTCTGGACTCCCTGCTGGAGTGGCTGGGTGGCGGCGTTCGGACCAACTGGTGTCTGTCTGTGTAGCTGTCACTAGTGTCATGCTGGGGGGGGCTCCCGTATGGAGAGACCCTCATCTGCTCACAGTGTAACACCTCTCTTCAGTTTGCTCTCTCTATCTGACCCTGTCACCAGAGCACAGAGTGACAGATTCAGGCAGAGAGAGAAACCACACAAGAAGGGAAGTTGGTAACATATTCTCTTGGATATGGGCACAGCCGAAATCCATGCTACATAAAACAAAGATAGCTGTCAGATGCTTTTTACAGAGCTCGGCGCTTCAGAGCGCTCAAATTGCACTATCAGTGAGAAAGTCAAAGGTCTACAAACTTGAGATTTGAGGTTGTCATTCTTATTTAAAGAACATGTTTGTGCTGTCCTTTCAGTTCCAATCAGCTCTTTTATATTTCAGATCTGATTCCTTAATAAACAATTGTTTAAAGGGGGGTAATTATGCAAAATTAACTTTTTTAAAGTCATTCCCTCATTAACCATACCAAGAGTGTTGCTTTGACTCATTCATGCATGTTTGAAAAATCCTTAAATCTCCTGTGGTAGCCATGTGGAGCTTCCTAAATGCTTGCTGGTACAAAGCACCGCCCATTTACACAAAGCTCCTCCCTGGAGCTCAGTCCCCAGCCGAGCTCCCGCCCCACAGAACACCTCTCTCCCACGCCTCCCCCCAGTAAAACTCCACCACTAGTGGCCGCAACAATTAGCAAATAATCTGTTGAGCTTGTAATACTAACTACTTCTCAGTCCATTCTATTTCAGATTGCATGAAACTTTGTTGTGAAGATGTGGGAGTGTCGGAAACAGTAGGAGGTTCTTAAAGAGACAAAGTTAATTTAAAAGTGTATTTTTTATGCACATTCTCAAGTTTCGTATTAGAAAAGCTGGATAGAAACCGCAAAATTTCAAAGTGTTTAGGTAGACTATAATTAAAAGTCAAGTTCATTTTTGATGTATACAGCATTTTTCTAACAACCAAAGGTAGCATAGGTACTTGATTGTGATATAAAACTGATCTACAGTATGTACCTGGAAAATACATACGTAATATCCCCTCCTTTTAAGAGTTGTAGCTTTTTTGTTACTTCGCAAGTGTTGATTTATCCTTCAATAACTGAGACCTTGGCTCTTTGGAAACAGCGAACAGAAACAGAGGACAATGTGTTTGTGTATGCTCATAACAGATGGCTCGTGGTGGTCTGGTGCGGCTGACCACCTAGTATTTGTATTTGACTGTGTGCACATCTACATCTGTGCACTTATGTTGTGTGGGGTGCTAATGACAGTTGGCATTTGGCAACTATCAGTGGATCGTTAATTAGTATTGAGAGGTTTGCAGTAGAGGCACAGATTCCCCTCTATCTCTCAAACAGATGTGTGTTTGATCTGTTAACCCAGCCTACGCGCACGCACTCACACACACACAAACATAAACTGCATCGCCTCGTGACATATGGAAAGGTCTATGAGCAAGTGTCATTTTGTATATGGATATTGGCAGCAACTGATCAAACCTTTAAAAAACAAACATCAGAAGAAGCACTGATCATAGTGAAGTCTTTTCTGAGTTTGAAAAAACAAATAAACATAGCAATGAATGAACAAAAACACAAACAGAAGCTTTGATATTAAAGCGATGATGCCATACCAAACCCATCGTTCAGTTCAGTATAAGATACACAATTTGCTATTTGTTCCACTCTTTCGTTTTTTAAAGCGCAACTGAAAGCCAAATAGGTTGCTGGGTCCAATGTAAACAAAGTTTGTGTGGTTGAGTTTTGATTGGGTGCTTTTTTATAGGATATTGGTAAAGTTGCATAGCTTTTTAAGACCTAATATTCTTTGAAGGAACGTGTGGTCAGCTGCCTTTCATGTCAGAGTTTTAAACTTTTATGTCAAGTGGAGTTCAAGCAGTTTTAGTCAAACCTTGAAAATATCTCCCAGTGTATGATGAGATCTTGTGCATTTGTTCTAATGCTATGTGTGTGACTCTCAGCTACCAGCACATTGGATTTCCATACTTCTTTTACCCGGTCTTTAAGTTCAAGCTGCTCGCTTATTCATTTTACAATGATCCCAGATGCTTTTTACATTTCCAGACATTGCTATTAATCACGTGACTTGGTGCTGAGGTGGAACATGGAGCCTTTAATAAACCAAAAGGGGAAATTACAGACAATTGTGACAGCAACAGCAAGGATGTAATGTGGTTTTTTACCATCATGGTCTATTGTTTCTGACAAAGTGCTTTTACCTTTTTAGCAGTGTTTTATCATTGTTGTAGACATGGAGATCTACACTCTAGCAGTAATGCTCAAAAAGCACATACACATTCTGTTATTCATAATCTTTTTGCTGAAATAAATTACTTTAAAATCAAACCAACTTAAACAAATAATCACTTTAGAGAATGTGATCCTAATTTATATTTATGAAAACTGATTCACATTTCAGCAAGAACAGTTCAGCTGTATTTCAAAATCAAAAGCTTTACATCTGACTCGTTGTCTGAACAAAAAGATGTTGAACAATATTAGAACAAAAAGTATACACAAGCCAAAATACACCAGTAAAATCTTCTAAATTAGGCTGTCATCTATGAAGAACAAAGGCCTGGACACTGAATTCCCCTGATGATGAGGCATCAATACATAAAAAAATAAATAAATAAATAAATTCACTGGTACTATTATCTGTTTATTTTTAAAGCCAGCCTTGAACAAATCTCTACAAACTCACAGACTCTGGAGTAAAACATTATTATAGCTCTCACTAATGTCAGAGCCTTTGTCTATTCAGTTAATTGTAGCGTAGTTGTCCTGATGGAATTGCTCTGTGACCTTTAGTATTTTTATTTCTTCAGCTCTTATATTTGCTAACTGATGGTATTCGGCCTGATTAGTGCACCATCTCCAACCCCCCCACCCCATTGGGACATACACACACATACACAGAGCTTCAAAACACAATGTATTCACTCCCAGTTCCCCACTTCCATTGTTCTGCTTTATAACACAGGGAAAGGAGCATCAGTCAAGTATATTAGCTGGATCCTATTACTGTCACCAGATTGCCTCTCTGAGCCATCTTAAAGAGCCCCCAGACAAAACTTCCTGTCATGTTAATCCAAGCTTTAATAAATAGAGGGATGTGTAACCATATTCAAATAGGGGCTCCCGTATTTGTGCTGACAAAGAGAGACGGACTATCACAAAATGACAGATGAAAGTGTTTTGCATGAGAAGGAGGGGGAAGGAAAAAAAAAAGTTTTTATCTGTGCTCATTCTGCCTCATTCCTGGGAGAAATGTCAAATCATTGAAATGGCCTTTATATATATATATTTATATATATAAAAAAAGCTTAAGCCTAATCTAAGTAAAACACTGCAGGTATTAGAATGGCTTCCATTGTGAATGAATTAAATGCTATTAATTCAGGCGAGCAGTTTGTTTGATCCCCCTCATTCACCTATTGATATCAAAGTACATGATGCACACCTTGTCTCCATAGAGACAGTTTCGGATTGGATCAGTGAACATTTGAGCAAACTGTCAATGAGGGCTTTTACTGACTCATGAATATGGAAAGCCTGTGTCTGGATTTCATTTTCCAGTTGATTATTAACTGAGTTAGTAAAGGTTTATTGTATAAAGCTTTACTCTGTCATTTAGTTAAGCTCAGGTAGTCAGTGGTGTATTAGAAGCCCCTTGATTTACTGAGTATACTCGTCGCACACAAAAAGAACTGAAATCCTCCTCTCCAATTCAAGGCCAACTCTTTGCTCACTTTAATGTGAGTTAAGAGATCTGAAAAGGAGCAAAGACACTATCACAGAAAATGACAGTCCTTTTCAGGATAACTTGATACCCAGCTACGAGCTCCTCTAAGAAAATCCCACGTTAATGTAATGTTCCAACCTCAGGGCTCCAGACTAATATGTGCAATGATTGCACTAGTATATTTTTGTGGGGGTCAGTCCAATTCAGGTCCAACTATTTTTTTTTTTTTTTTTTTTTGCACCGTAATGATCGTAACTCCCCTGCAAATCACAACCTGGTTGATATAATAAAACGAAAGAACAAACTCAGCTGTAATTTTGTGCTTGTGAGCAAAAGTAAGAAAGCTACTAAACACTGGGTTAGGATCTGTGTATTTTTTTGGTAATTTGTTTTAATCTAATTTAATTTTAAAAACAAATATTGAAAAATAAAAAACAGACAGTTATTCGGCACCCTGCAAATAAATATATAAACACTAACTACCTATTTGTACATTTATTTAACTAAACAACAGCAACTGTAATATGACTTCTCTATATTGTATTATTCTCTGATACCCTTATTAACTTATTAAAAATCCTCTTTCATCCATCTTTCACACCTTTCTGCACTGTTTTCTTTCAGTCTGCCCAAACATTTGTTGTATGCTCTGACCTTATTCTGCCCTCCAGTCAACGCTGCTCCCAGCTATATTTACATTAACAAGCAGGAGGGGAAAAAGGGAAGCTCGGTGTGTAACTTCTGTTGTGTATCTTTGCGGGTGTAAATGCATATGTGTGTGTGTGTGTGCTCACAATAAGAGAAATCTGATTGGCTTTCTAGGAGGTAGGACATCATTTTAAATAAGTCCTCGATGTTAAACTGTTTGCTCTAGGGCTAAGGGATTGCTCACCTCTCCAAATACTATTTTAGCTTGAAAGCACAATATTTCCCAGCCTGAGCCTTCACACGGGAGAGTGAGGGAGGGTCCTGCTGCAGCAGTTTCGTGGAGGTGGCTCGCAGGCATACTCCATTCTGACAGAATGAGGAGGCACTCTCCAAGTGTGTGGCGGAGAGGAAAAGGGGCCCTATTAATAAAATGACTCCATAATGGGTAGTTCCCTGCAGCTTGGCAAAGGAAGACAGGCGGATTGATGGATGAGGCCAAGTCCTACTTCCTCAAGCATACTGAGCTCATCTGTGTGGACATGCCACTGTTAGACCAAGACAGGGCCAGAACCCACAGCACAACTGAGGTCACTCAGGAAAAACTGAGCCACCTTATAAACCATTTCTTGTTGAGTGTAAGGCCAGCTAAGGACATTGGGATGGTTTTATTGAACTAAATTTTCATTTTTTTTTACCCTGCTTGTATTTGTTTTCTTCCACAGGTTACTTCAAAATTAGTTGTCTTATTTTATCTAACATGAATCACTAGAAAAAAAAAAAAAACCTTGCAGAAAGTAATCTTTGAATGCACAAATACTACTGATTAACCAGGATGCAAGATGGCTGCCACAGCTAATCCATATTAGCCAATTAAAAGTCAGTTTGGATGATATAGTTGCTGAAATTTAACCTCAAAATATTCTCTAATTCTGACTTCTCAGAAGTTAATGAAATGTTCTGAGTCATTTTTATCAAGGTTTGACCAAAACTGATATTCCTCAGTTCAAATCCCTGGCATGAAAGTGGCAAATGATTCACATTCTTTTAAAAACTGCAAGGTCTTTATATATGCATTTATTTAATTCCTTATATGTGGTATTAAATCCCACAACATGCTCCCAAACACAAGTGAATCAGACAGAATCTACCTTAAATGTAATCTTAGCCCCAAGTGTAAAAGAAAAAGGGGGGTAAACAGGATTCTGTGGGTGACAAATAATATGTTTGTGTGTCACACCCGTAAAGCTGCATTTGCCAGAAATCTTGTACCATTACAAGGAAGCGGCGTCTGAATGTGACTCGTTTCGAACAGTTCGGTTTGAAGGGAGCGGGAGCTTGTGCCGAGACGTGCTAATAAAATATTCTTGTGGCACAACAGCGTTACAGTCTGCCCTAACAATATCCCAGCCTCCTGAAGGCATCGCTCCATCATTCTTTTATTACATCTCCGTGTATCACTACATTGATTAGAGTGGCCTCAGCATGACTGACTTTTTAATTGTGTATTTGCGGATCTGAACGCTGCACAGGCGCCGTGGCAGGATTTGCACTAACCATTTCAGCAGCGCTCTGAGGCACTCTTTGACACGCAAAGTTCTTTGTTAGAATATACATCAGTTTGTATCACCATAGCGACCTCCTTGGATGCTGAGCAGGGGACCCTCATAAATATGTAACCCTGACAGATTTGAGGAATAGTCTTCCTCAACTGTTTCTCTCCAGCCATTTTGTTAATGTCAACATGAAGGAAAGTCACTGGAATAAGTGTTGACATTCCGCCAATGGTGTATATCATTAATAATTACGGACGCACAAACGTCTGTGGAATTACTGCTGGAAAACAATTGAATGCCTTCTGTTTTTTTAGGCAATTAAAAACAAAAAGAAGTGTACCGCTAATGTCTTTTGTCTGACTCCTCAGCATGCTTTATCATGTTGTAAGGTGCATATAGTAAAAAAAGTGAAAAGGCTTTTTTTTTGTAAAATCAGGATTTCTCTGTCATTATTTCTCAGTTGCGCTGCTTGTCTGCAGTCAGAAAAATGCATCTCAAAATAAACTGATATTCATGTTTTCTTAGTCCACTTTAGACTTTAAAAATAGCACTTGTTTACCGAGCCATTATACGCTTTAATGTCACATTTATTTTCATCCAGTGTATTTATTCCCCAAATACTTGCTTTGATAATAGGTAGTTGGATCTCCACCAGCACATCCCAGAATTCCGGGTCTGGACTCCACAGTGACCAGTCCAAGCGTGAAAATCCTGTCTCACGCTCACTGAATGATTTTGTCTCAGTTTGAGCTTGATGAATCCTAGAATCATCCAATGTGAGATGGTTCCTAAAAAACAACCTTCTTATATGATTGTTTAAGGAATGAGAAGCTTTAAGGGGACATATCATATACAATCTTCTTCTAACAACACGTTTTTGTTTTTTTGCAACATTGGCAGATTATATCTTATGTGATCATCAAAGACAGTAAAAAATCATGTTTTTAACATACAACTTTGCTTTTAATTTTTACTGCAATGAAAATCTGAAATTAGTTGTGGTCAGAAATCTAACATTGTTCTGTTTCAACAGCTTGTAGAAACAAAAGTTATGTCCCCTTCTTGTTTCCAACCCTGTGAGATCGGTCCTTGTCTGTTACAATTCAAATGTTTAAACAGCCTCCAAAAATCTCACAATATTTCTCCCCCAAACCCCAAAAAAAAGGGGGTGGTTGCTGAGTGATGAATTATGTATCAAAGGACAAACACATCAATAAAGGCTAATGTGCTCTGTTTTTAGACAGGAAAACAGCAGAGGTACCAGGTGACAGGGGGAGATTTAAGATCCCTCCAAATGAATTATGACAGCGATTTAGGTAGGTGTCAAATGCCCATTTACATTCAGCTCACAGCTGAAGGCTAACACAGGAGCTCTCCTGCAATTTGGGGGGAGACACTGATATAGATCATATCTGATGCCAGAGGAACAAAGGCCCGAGCCACAGATAGTGACCTCAAAGTGGTTGTGTCATTCTTTTTGTTAAGCCTCTGTTTACGTGTTGGCAACCGTTGTGGCTTTATGCTGCTTAATGTTGTTTCCGCCTTCCCTTTATTCCACTACATGAAGAGAACTGTAAAGAACTGAGTGTGAAGTTATCAGGAAAACTAGGTGTAAAAACTTAGAGTGCCCTTTTTTTTAGGAGCTCCATAAACACAATAATGGGAACCACTTTCACAATAAAACCACATTTTTTCAGGGGAAAGACCACTGTTTAAACTGTAGGACCCTTGTTTAAGCCATCTTGTTGGCAAGACCCATTTTTCTAAAGTGTTTTTGAGCAAGAGACTGAACCCTTGCCATCTCAAGAGGCCGGTCTGTTGCTGAAACTGTAGCAGAGGGGGGGGGGGGTGCAGGGGAGGGTAAAAGGAAAATTCAGCGGGGATCACCGAATTATCACATTATTATCACTGCTATGACAAACTAGGGTCATGGTCAAGGAGAGAACCGAGCTGGCACTGCCCCTTCATCAACACTCCCCCCGCAGAAGAGCATCTAATATTCTATTACAATGATGGCAATTAGCAGAGAAATGATAGCGACCCAGTGACAATGGACAAATTTGTGACAACCCTTTCAATTGTTCTTCTGTAGCGGAAATCTATATCATTGTCTGAGAACGTTCAGCTGCAGTGTGCTGCATCCACGCTTGAGTGCTTTTACAAGTGGTGGTTTAACAAGGAGCAGAGGGCAAAATTTTGCTCCCTTTAAGCTTTTGCAATTACACAAAGGTGGCAAAGGGGCCACTGTTCTTAAGAGTGAGCCTACTTGGGCGAGCCATTTTGTTCACTCCAGCAAAGAAGCAAGGACAGGCGTGTTTTATGTGGAGCATAACCTTTTTCTTTAGCAAAAGGAAAAAACCCTTATCATAATGGATGAGTGGTCGCAGAAATTACAAAAAATAAAAAAATGAACAACTAGTTCAGCACTTTAGAACACACAGCTAACTCAGTAAGAAAAAAAGAAAAACTAATTGTGGGGTTAAGAGTTGTCTGTCCACCATTCTTCTTAATATAAATCTCTGAGTTGTATAGTTTCCTCTAACAGAGCTTCTATTAGAGGAGGGGCGGGGAGTATTATGTATTTTACAGGTACATAGTCCCTATCTCCTTGGGAAGAAGGGCTGGACTGAGCAGTAGTTAGTATTACAAGTTCAACCAGGTATTTGCTAATCGTTGCTGCCGCTAGGTGGAGCTGTGTGGGGAAGAGGCTGGGGTGCCCTGAGGGACTGAGCTCCAGGGAGGGGCTTTGTGTAAATAAGCGGTGCTTTGTACCAGCAAGACAGCTCACATGGCTACAGGAGATTAAAGGGTTTCTATAACATGCATGATTGAGTCAAAACATCACTGTGGGTATGTTTTCGATGAGGGAATGACATTATAACATGATATAAAGCTCAAAAAAGTTGATTTAGCATCTACCCCACCACCATCGCTAACTTAAAAAATAAAATAAAAAAAATAAAATAAAGAGTTTGATTTTTTTAAATATTAATTTTCATACTATTTTACTGATAAACTGCCCAAAGCAAAATAGGACTTTGTCTAGGCAAATAGTAAGGTGCCTCCAATTGGAATAGTAACAAGTTATTTTACCGTAACTGATGCAGTGAATAGCTTCTCATTTCTTAAACAACCATTGGAGATTAGGAGGCAGTGTATTACATTTCTTTCATGACCATTAGTGGTTACAATGAAGAGAGAGGGCAGGCAAAGAGCACTAACAGGACAGAACATCCCTCAAGCAATATTTTAATGTAAGAAAGTTTAAACAAAATGGTTATAATGGTGTTTTGAGAGGCCTGTTTGAGTCTGGAAATCTTTTAAAGCTGCATTAAAACTTAAATGTTCAGATTTATTGAAGTGGAGTTTTCTGAATAAGAATTAATTTCTTACCTGTTGTAGAGAACTCTGGAACATTTTTAGTTTGGAGAAATTAAGTTTATTTCTGATTGGATTAACAAATAAAAACTAGATCAAAGTGGATTTGCTGCCATCTTAAAACAACTCGATACTTTTCCACAAAACAACACTTCCAGAGCTCTGAACCATCACTCTAACACCATAAATTCATCAAACTTCCCAAACAGCAACATGTGTTATTGCAGCTGATATTCTTTTGGATGAAATGCAGAAGGCGTAAAGGTTTACCATATACACTGACAGATGTGAGATACATTAGCATGAGTCGACATCTCTGCCTTCAAATAAAAATTGCAGGTATAGAAGGAACTATGAAGAGATGATGTCGTTATGTAATACTGAGGCAAGTTGAATCATGGCTAGAGTTGCAGAATGGGATTCACCTCACAACCACCTGAATTGTGAGTCATTTTACAAGCCAGCACCTCACACACCCTAATATTGCCTCGCCAGCTATTTTTTAGAGGAGGTTACGAGGTTCACGTGTGTTTGCTGCAAGTTTAGTTAAAGAGCTGCCCGGCCTTTAGCCCGCCGACTGTCTTCCAGCTGCCTCCTCCTTTTTAGTGGTCATGGACTGTTCCAGTGCATATACCACGGTGAAATAGACTTTTGCTCTTTTCTTCATTGCCACAAAAGGCCAGGCACTTCGCTGGAGTTCCCATTCCCCTTTTACATAGTGATAAGACAGCCATTATCCTTTGAACCTTTCTTTTCACCGCACCAGGAGAAAAGGAAGAGTGAAAGAGAAGGAGGAGGAGGACAGAGAAAGATTTCTTCCCTGAGGTGAGCCTGGCCTCACCTCTGTGTGGCGGGCTTTTTTGTGAGCAGTGAAGAGGTCCTTAACCTTCTATCAGATGGAGGCACACAGTTGTGTTCTGCTTGAATAACTACATTGAAAAGCCCTGAAGCACAGGAGATAGTTCTATAGACTCTGCAAGTGGCATGGAGAGGGAGAGAGACAGACGGACTGGCTGGGTGAGAGAGAGGTGGGTGGTGGTGGTGGTGGTGGTGTATGACCTGCTGGAGTGTGACCCTCACATGATGTGCACATTCTTTGGTAAAGTGCCCATCAGTGCTTCACTGTGAATCTCTGTGCTTTGTTGGACAGGTCTCCCTGACAAGGATGGTCCTTCTTCAGTAATGCCATAACAACACAGTTCACACATTTCTATAATGCGCTTCCTTTCATAGACCTCGCTTTAGAAAGGAACGCTCTCGCTGCTCTCAGGCTGTAAATGGCTGTACAGTAGCAGTAGTATCAACGTTAGAGTGCAGATATTTGAATAAGGTATTGAAAGGCTCACGGTGACTGGTAGCTGATGATATTGTGAGCTTATTTAAATCAACTAAACCAGGTCTATTGAGGTTATTTTTAAGTTTTTGATTGCAACTACAGGTGCAAATTAAAATTTGGTAATTGCCTTTGGTTTTGAGGTCACAGTTACTGCTTTCATAAAACAACCTCAGTATCAAAAATATCATTGCGGTTCATGCAAAAGCAGTTTTGCATTAAGAACCATTTACATAAATGTTTTTTTTAAAGACTGAGTCAGTCTGCATTTCATCATTTTCCTATAATTTGGTGTGTAAATTAGGCTGATTAACATGCATTATTTCCAATATGTTACCTTTGTTCTAAAATCAGACTCAGAACATCCCAATATATATATGTTTTTACTTTTTGCCATTAAATTCAGATCGGTGCCCGCAAAGCTTCACATCAGCCTAACGTAAAAATGTGCTTCTGAATTCTGAGTTTAACAAAACAATTCAAACCTAGATTTTTCCTTATTGTTAAAGTTAGACACCAAATCAGCAGATAATGTCAAACTGAGGGAACCCCTGTCGTCATAGATTGTTGAATTTAATTGACAAGATCTGGGTTTTGGAGACACCCCACACACACTGAAGCCCTCATCATTTTTTCACGTTTTAAAGACAACCGAAATGCTCCGCTAGCCATTTTGCCTGCTTGTTTGCTGGTGCATAAAGAAGCGAGCGCGTTGGCTGTTCTTAGCATTACTGGCATTAGGTGACAGAAGTCAAATGCTATAAATTTCTGTCTCCCATGTAAATGATCACACGCTGTCAGCCGCGCTTGTCAAATTAAACGTTTACCATAGTTGGTAAACATGCCATTCCATCTTAGCTCTGCACTGCAGCTTTCACGCTGTCAGATGTGGAGACGTAAGAAACAGTTTTTGGTTTTAAGAGCAGGAATCCACAAAACAAAAAAAACAAAACAAAAAAAAAAGGAATTGGGAAGAGTTTTTGTCACCTTTAATGGAACACCAGTCTGATCAAGTGGGTATCAAATGTAACAATTGAAGTGGAGATAAACGAACCTGAGGGTCTTTCTGTGTTCTTCAAACTCAGCCAATAAAATCACAACCCTTCATACTACAAATTTCAGTTATCCCACTTCCTCTCACTTTAATGTGATTTCCATTTGATTGCCTGGCATTAGACAGGGGTTAGAGTGTGTGACATTATAAATGCTTGTTTATAAGACTGTAGCTGCAGGTGATATTGCTCGGCAGTGTTTTATTTGTGCTGCACTGTAATGATTTCCCACCAAACACACACAGCCATCTTATAGTACATTCTTCAGACACTGCAAACTTCATTATTTTTGCCACATTTTTGTTTGTTTCTTCACTTTCCCAGTAAAAGGGAAACAGTCCAGGGGAAAATAATAACTTTGTTAGTGATCGTACAGGAATCTCAGCTCCAGCATTGTTGTTGCAGCTCGGGCAGATTTATCCTCACAAACTCACGCACACTCCAGATCTTTCTGGTGAACTCTGCCCACATGCTGCTCCGTCTTACTGCTATTACAGTGGGGAAAATAAGTATTTAGTCAGTCACCACTTGTGCAAGTTCTCCCACTTAAAAAGATGAGAGAGGCCTGTAATTGACATCATAGGTAGACCTCAACTATGAGAGAC
>JARVGW010000161.1:15213575-15225491 GCA_031762495.1 Anablepsoides rubrolineatus
AGATGCTGGTTTTTGTGGAGAAAGCACAAAAGTTGCACTGGTGAAACTGTGTGAACTTTCTGCAGAAATGAACTGTTTATACTGCTCAATTATGCAATGATCACTGTGATTATTCTGCTCACTGTCCTCTAAGGTTCAATCAGATATTGTCAAGTTAGACCGAAAAAAAAAACATGTAAATATATGTAGAAAAAAATGTAATATAAAAACTTTAAATATATGTGTTTGACTTTGATTGAGGGTATCAATAGCAGCACGCTGCAGTTGTACATTTTGTACATTTTATTAGCATATTTGCAACTTTTTTTCTGGTTACACACGTGTTGCGTCACGGACATGCGCACAACGGAGCAAGGAATGGAGGAGGCTTGGAGAGAGGAAGTCATGATAATTTTGACGCTGTGGCTTTGCTGGAACCACCTGAAGGGCTGAGAAGCAGATAAAAGAGAGTGTGAAGTATACGGTGATAGCAAACACCACCACGGCTAGCTTTATAGCAGCTGGAAACAAATGAAGGCGGTGAAAGCTGCCCCGCGGCCTGCCTCGACCTCCAGCCAGCTAAAGTAAAGAAGTTAAAGCCAAGTTAGCTCCGAGATTTCTGGACCTGACCCATGTGGCCAGGCTCTGTGTGGGTAAGTTCATTCCCTTCACCATCCAGTTAGCTGACTGAGTTTGTTGTTTTATGGTGTTTGTGTAGAAATCCAGACTGTGTATGAAAAGTTCAGCTCCTCTGCAGGTCTTTATGACAGAGCTAACAACATGTAGCCTGTTGCTTCACATATAAAACACACGCTGCTAGTTTTATTTGACTAAAACACTTCATATAATTGCTAAGAATTATGTTTAAGTAGTCTTTTCATTTAGCAGCAAACCATAGATTCACAACCAATATTATATTATTGCAAAGCCTAATATAAGTTGCATTAGCTAATGTTTTTAGCTAGCACCTGGTTTAAAAACAATTTCTGGTAGATAAATCTAAACAAGTTGTTTCATACTGTATAATATATAGGTTAATGTGGTAGCTATACCTGCTTTTATTTGTGCCACACTTTCCTAGCCACAAAAATAATTCAAATAGACTTATATTGTTAAAAGAAAATGTACCTTCTATAAACAATTATTTCATTATTATCTCAGTGCAGTAAAAAATAAACAGATGCATACATGGCACATTGCAACATATTTAAATCTGGATCTGATTTGGACTGAATTTGATTTACAATTTAGACTTGCAAATATAAATCAAACTGAATTATGTACACTGAATTTGATCAGAGTCAGGGTTTTTGTTACCCGCTAGTCTGTTTGCCTTAACTTGATGTTTAAAGGTTCGACCCAAAAGCATAATCAGTTTTTTCTGTTTTACTTAAATGAAATTGTTAATGAACTCACCCTGTTATTTTGAAGATGACTTGACCTTTTAGGTCCATAAATGTAAATGATTAGGACCCTAAACCAACACAATTTCTGTGATCGGTCTTTTTTTTTCTTTTGTGTGTAACATAAAGTAAAGGGTTTCTTCTAGAAATGGACAGAAACCTTAAAATTTGAGTGTGTAAATGTGCAGGAACCTTGTGAATTTGATTTCTTATTTTGTTTTTTACTACAGGGCTCCGATAGAGGAAATGCTTAACTTTTCACTCAGCTGATTTTTAAACTTCTACCATTATGAGTTTTCCCTAACTCTTGCTGTTCTAAGTGTAGCTGCCATGACTTCTCACAAAGTTGATGAGCAGCTGAGTGATGGGAAGGATTCAGCCTCGGTCACCTGTCACCTTTCCCGTCCCGGTCCTGATGGCGTCATGGAGGAGCTTCAGTCAGATTCGGTGACCACGACGGCAAAATCTCCAAAAACGTGGAAATTAAGGAGGACTGCCTTGACTTTTTTTGGCGTTCGTAGAAGTATCTGCATTTTGCCAAGTTTCTTTGGAGGGAGGATCAAAAATCAGAGCAAGAAGGGAATCTGCAGAAGCAAAACACACGATGGGCTGAGTAAGGTCAGTCATGACGATGGTCCCAGGAGTGGCTACGTCTCGGCTGGAGATCTGGCGTGCCATAGCCAAAGGGATGCAGCAGGAGAGCTCCACAGCACCTGCCACAGTGAATGTAGTCACCCCATCACTGAGCAGAAATCACTGACTCTTGGCCGGCAGAGAAAAGGTTTTAGGAGCCTTTTTCAAAGTTTTAAGCAGCACAGAGGTCAGAGAAATGCTGAACCGAGTAAGACTGCCGAATCCTCTCCTCTGTGCAAGAAAGAGGTGCCTGTTGTTCAACACAACACCAACCTGTACGCCACAGAGTGCCTCGGCGCTGAACCTGATGTGCCTGATTTTTCAGATGTAATGTGCAATGTCTCAGTCGATCTCACTTGTAGTCATGAAGATGCAGTAGTAGAAATTTGTACAGAAAGGGAGAGTATAAAGTCTAAGCTTGATGCTCAGGCATGTGATGATCAACTGGAGGACATAGATTTAAAGGTAGGAGTGTCCAGTAAATATGAGGAGACTTCTAGGCGTTCCAGTGAGCCCTGTCTGAAAATTCAGGTGGCTTCTGAGCCCGTATTGAAATCTCAAACCACCACCAGCTCATCGGATCAGCTGAACCTTATGTTTGGAGACGTTGCATCGTTGAAGAGCTTCGATTCGCTCACTGGTTGTGGGGACATAATTGCAGATCAGGAGGATGACAGCCTCACTGAAAGCACCGTTTCTGGAGAACGGGGTCGAAATGTAGGGAAGCGGGCCTCTTGTTGTCTTACTTATCAGGGCGGTGGAGAAGAAATGGCTTCACCTGAGGATCTGGATGACACGGGTCTTCGGGACTTCTGGGAAAACAACGCGTCGGAGGACGTCCGCTGTAC
Organism: Anablepsoides rubrolineatus; assembly: GCA_031762495.1. NCBI lineage: Eukaryota > Metazoa > Chordata > Actinopteri > Cyprinodontiformes > Rivulidae > Anablepsoides > Anablepsoides rubrolineatus. The sequence continues at coordinate 15,216,439 of JARVGW010000161.1, forward strand.
TTGTGATCCGGAGCAAGCAGACGTGCCGGAGCTGACGAGTTCTCACAACATGGACGCGCTGAACAGCGGCAGCGCACAGCAGGCTGGTGGCATGGACACCTCCTCCATTGCTGATGATTTAACGCCTCAAAGTGAACATCAGGAGTCCGTTCCAAACAGTGATGAAGGCTATTACGATTCTACCACACCAGGGCCAGACGACGGGCAAGAAAAAAGTGACCGGTTACGAGCAGCTAGTCTTCCCAGGGACAGTTACAGTGGTGATGCTCTCTACGAACTGTTCGCACCCGACGAGAGCCTCATCAGTCCTCATTATGAGAACAAATCACAGCTTCCTGGTTCGAAACACTGCGATTATTTAACTGAGCCTGTTGGAACAACAAATCCTGCCTTTGTTCCAGAACTGAGTCAATTACAAATAAGTGCTGAGTTGTACAAAGATGGTTTTATAGAAATGCCAAGTAAATCATTGGTGTTGGCACAAAATGCGGTGGGTTTGCAGGAAATGAGGGCAAATAAAAACCGCACCTTGAATTCCAAACCTCAAGCATTAGTCAGTGTGAATAATATCAAACAAGGAATATTTAATGAAAAAGAAAATGCACTTGCTTCCACTGAAAAAATAAAATCTGTCAACAGTGACTGTGAAAAAAGGCGGAGGAGTTTATCGTTTGGAAGTACGTCTGACCCAGACTTTGAAACTTTCTGTGAACCCAAAGAGGAACATCTCGAGGAAAACAAACCAGTGGCTTTGCCGTATAAAAACATCAACCATCAGTCCGAGGACTCTACTAGTTACTTGGAAGACGGGCAGACTGTGTGCTTCTCACAAGCGCTTGTGGATTACACCAAACATGCTCAAATGCTGAGCGACTCTGAGATGAACTCTGCCTTCACGCCAAATATGGAGGCCTTACCCACCATAGTTACATTTGACGTTGTGGATCTGCATAACGAGGGGGAATACGACGAGCAAATTCACATGGATCTAGAAGAGGATACGTCGCTACCCTTTCAAGAGTTTGAAGAAAGCTACCTACAAAAAGATGCGTTCGCTGAATGTGACTATCAAATGCTGGAATTGTACGAACAGAACTTGATCAGTAACACGTGGGCTGTTGCCAGTCTCCCGCGGAACCTAGGCCTGGCGAGAGTGGGCCAGTCCACGCTGAACCCTCTGTCCCTGGACAGGAGAAGTAGGTCTTTAGACACAGAAAGCCTTGACACGTACAGCGAGAACGGAGCTGCTCTATGTTCTCGTCCTCAAACCGAAGAGGACTATGAGAGAGACTGTTCGCCGTGTCAGAAGAAGAATGTAGTTCTGTCCGCTTCAGAGGTCAGAGACACCAACAGCACCGCAGCCTCAGTGTGGCAAACAAGGTCCGACGTGGCTTTGAGCCTTCCTTTGTCAGATGGAGAAATCACTGAAAAAGTCCAGAGTCTTGGTCAACCCCGAGCAGAACACAAGCTGCTTTCCTGGGCATCAAACCACAATTATCTGAAGTCTAAATCCCAGCTACATTGCTCTAACCCATCAGACAACTTGAGTGATTTGGTTTCACAGAATGCAGAACTTTACAGTAAACGGCATCCTCTTCCTTTGACAGATTCTTGTTCACCTCAAAGCTCTTTGGTTTATACAGGACTGATGGAGGGAGACTCTGATATCAGTGATGAGGTTTTCTTTAAGGCTTCTGCTAGTTTGCCGTCCTGTAATCAGGACAGACCTGTAGCTGGTAGGGAAGGTGTTTCATATAGTAGGAGTCCTCTGAATGCTGCTGCATCTAAAGATGAAACATTAATGGATGTGCTGATCCCTGTGGCCTGCAGTGAACACTCTGAAGCTACCTGCAACTCTTGATCACATATATATGAGTTAAAGTGGTTTGGTATCTTCATCAATGTGTCAATTTTCTCTTTTTTTTTTCTTGCACAAATTGTCAATTTTAACAATGGTTACTGTCATGGACACTAAGTGAAATTGAATTTAAAATGTTACAGAACTGTGGCGTAACCACACTTCATCAAGGCCTGAAAGATTATTATTATTATTATTATTATTATTTTGCATTTACATGTTATCTGTTACTTTGCATACAGGTTACACAGATGGTTGCTGAAGGTATTTATTAAAAATATATAATAATTGCAGTAAAAAAAAATCCCACAGTGTAATGACATCAAGCTTCTGAATGTTACACCCACCTATATATACCCTTACTTTGCTATAAGGCTGTGTTGTCCAGTCCTGGTCTTCAAGGACCACCATTCTGCATGATGTAGATGTTTCCCAGCTTTACAGCAGATTTTCAAGTTCTGCAGAAGCTGTCAATCATAAATTCAAATCAGGTGTGTTAAAGCAGAGGAAATGTCTAAAATATGCAGGGTGGTGGCCCTCGAAGACCAGTATTAAACACCACAGCTGTAAGGATTTTGATCACCAGTCTAGTTTCCTTTGCACAGTCTTGACAGAAATGAAACAAAAATGTTTCAACATTTGTTGCCTTTGAACATATGAATGCTTAATGTTTTTAAATGTTTGTGTTGCGTTTACAACCTGTCACTGCTGTATTCAAGATTATTTTAGCCTGGCTTTGTTGTTTTTCTTAATATCAGACTATTATTGTGTTAGCAGATCAGAATCTCCAACACCTTCAGTGTTAGATTTCCATAATTTGCATCTATTTTTAGTTTGATCTTGACATGTCCATCAACTGGTTTGACTTTTTGACCCAACAGAAGATAAGCAGGTATAGGAAATTAACTGATAGTGATATTGTATGATCATGATAGTGTTTTACCTTCAGCTGTTTTTTTACATACCGTAGACAGCTTTGCAAGGCAAAACTACAATATTTGTTTAGCTTATTTCACATGCAAATTAAGACAAAGCTAGAACAGATTTGCATAAGACACCAAGAAACCTGCTACGAAGCAGTTAAGGAAAAATAAAATCATAGACAAAATTAGTTTGAAGAAAAGGTACAGAATAACTTTGTTTGCCTCTTGGTTGACAAAACAATCTTGACTTTTTTTTTCTTCATTTTTAGCATTTGACAAAATTCTTACTGAAATATTGCATTGACTACATTACTGTATGTGTTTTGTTTGGATTTGAAGTTACATATTTAGGTAAAACTTCATCTTAGGAAACGATACATTTTTATAGCATAATACTGAATATCAGTGAATTAGTATTTATATTTTCAGCTGTTTTTAGACTGTGTTGTGTACATAATTGTTACAAATTGTCATTGTGATTTTGATTTTTTTTTATCTCTACCTGTTTTGTCTGAATAGAAAACTGCCTTACACAAAAATAAACATGACATTATATAATTTATTTTGTCCTTTATCTTGAGGTGGTTACTGTTGGGGACATGAGGTACTGTTTATGATAACAGCCAGTGTGTATGTGGTTAAGAGAAGGGACATATCGGCACAAAAAGATTGTTGTGCCCTTATGTAAATACGTTTACTGACGTCTAAAGTGAACTTGCACAAAAAGCCCAGTGGAAGTCAGCACAAAGCTGCTGTACTTCCCCTAACGCAGCATGTGGTTGAAAATCAGAGTATGCATGTGTATTTAAATGCACTTTCTTCTACACAAGTTCATTTACAGTTAAAACAGTAAAAAACATGATCTAAATTAAGTTTTGTATTTAATTTTTCTGATTTTAGAGCTTAGCGTAGAGCAAATGTATTTAGTTCGTGCTTGCACGTGTATGGAATTGTGACATGTCAAATCACAGTCTAAATTCGTCCAAAAAAAAAAAAAAAGTGGTCTGTGAAGGTATTTTGACCCTGTGTCTTTTCACTGTCACATTTTCTCGTTTCCCTCGCGTTATCTGGCAACCCTGTGCAAACTGCGACAGCGCCAATGGCAGCAAAACAGACAGGCGAGGAGGATGACAGCAACAAGGTGAGAGGAGATGAGCGCCGCTTGAAGAAGTCACCCATGGCACTGACGAACGTGCACAGTATGTACAGAGTCGTGATGTGTTGCCTTCGTTTCAGCATCCTCCGGATTATAACACGGCCGTCAACTTTATATGTAGTTACGGTAGTACTCTGGCTAAATTGTTAGCAGATGCTCAGCATCTGAGGCTAGGCATTAGCGGCTAGTCGCTTTAAGTTCACCGCTAACTAGAGGTGTTGTGTCAAGCTGCGTTCCCCCCATCAAGATGCGTTCCCCCACCAGGCTCCGCCCAGTCAAGCCGGCGAGAAAAGCGCGTTTACCGCAAAGTCGCTTCCCCACGTAGCTGCTTGGACGGGGCGGAGCTGCCGGAGAAACATCTTGACGGGGTAACACATTTCGACACAACACCAAGTTGCCTGACAAGCTATAATAGGTTAGCGGTGGCTTAAAATAAGCTTTATCCGATCATTTTCTGCACATTTGACCAGAGAGCGTACTCAAATTAGTCAGATATTCTTCAGCCGACACGATGACACCGCAGTGTTGAGTTAACCAAGTCATGTTGTAATAGCTCCTAGCGTATGCTAATGCATCTTGGGCCTGAAAGGTGTCAAAGCAATTATTTTCTTATTAAATTTTGTCTCGGATGTGGTGTTTAGTGCAGCAGTCGTGACATTTGTTTAAAAAAGTTTTGTAAATTTAACTTGTCACGTGCTGTCACACTCTTCATCAGTGTCATCCTTCTGAACTCAAGATGCTGTTGCTGCTTAAGGATATTAAGCACTTCAGTTTTTGTATTGACGTGTCAACTTGTTGGATTTACTCTCAACTACAGTGCTTCAAAAATGTAAACATTGCTTTAAAATGTGGTTTGCTTTTCTCAGCCTCTTTGTAAATGGATTATTTAATCCAATTTAATGGTTTTAATCATATTCAGAAAAGCTCAAATTAGTTTTGTGCACAGATTGTTGCAGAAATCAGACTAGCTGAGCAAAGTTGTTTAGAAGTTAATAAAGTAGGGGAGAAGGTTAAAGTTTAAAGACAGTTTGATCACATCAGATCAATAAAGGATGTGCAGGTTTTGTTTTGATGTAGCTGATTAACACAATGGAAAGTTTCATCAGCAAGTGAATATGAGTGTTAATGTCTGCTAAAATGATATAAAGGTTTACTAGATGTAGATTTAGACATAATGTGCATTTTACAGCTCTGTGGTTTATAAAGCATGTTTTCCCTCAGTGACAGCAGTTTTTCTTTTTTACTTGGTGCTGCTTTGACTCATTTGACAAAAGGGAAAATCCTTTGTTTTGTTTGTGAGCATTAGATGGCCGACAAACAGATCCCCTGGTTGGTGTAGTTGAATGGATCAAAGCCAGCTGTCAGCCCTCTAGTTTCAGCAGCTCAAATGTCACTGGTCTAATGAGTCAGATGATGGTAGTATAGTGCCATCGTCTGATCAAAGCCAAAAAGGTAATAAGATCATAATGTTTTGCTTGGCTCTGTGCCCTGGGTGACAGTTTGCTGGGACTTTTCTATGTTTGTTTGACCAAAAAGCTCACTTCTAATTAATAATATGCATGCAGTCTTCATGTTTGTAGGAGTAGCTGATTTAAAACTAAAACACTGTTTTATTGAAATGTCCTTTTCTCTGCTGGTGTGTCCCAGGAATAATTAATGTCTTGTAGTTTTGAGTTGATTTAGTTTTGGTGCTGCTGAAAAAGCCTGAAAGTTTACAGCAAAGTGATGAATGTACTGTTTGTCCTTTGAAAAATCAGTAAAGTTAGGAGAAACCTCTGCTCTGAACCTGATTTGGATTGAACACGGTACTGATTCTGTGCAAGGCTGTCGAGCTTCCTGGTGATTTAATTCAGTAAAGACATCAAATCACTAAATGGACCAATAACAAACTCTAGCATGGCTCATCTCTGCTCATTGCTGGATTCTGTGTTGGGTCAGCAGTGTAAAAAGATGTCTTTTCCAGGTTTACTTCACTTGTTGCTATGGAGCAGAGCCACGTTAGATGACGAGTGTGCAGAGACGGTCCAGAGGCCTTGCTGAGAGTAAAGCTTGTGAATCTGGAGGTGGACTGGAAAGCACTGAAAGAGCTCTGCTACGTTGAGCATGTATTGATATGGTCATGAAATGACTCAAACGGCAGTAGGCAGTGTGAACTGCTCCATGGGATCTGTCACTAATTCTTAAGGCGTCAAACATTCCCCTTATTCAAACCAAAGCTCGTTCCTCACGAGTTTTAATCAGTGAAAACCTACATAGCTGTTTATTTAGCTGTTGGCAGACCCTGAAAACTATCTATCCACTTTTTTTTTGTCTGTGCGTGTTGAGGTTGTTGTCGGTGACGTATTAAAACAGGATCCAAGTCACTGCAGTGGAGGTGGACTTGTCTTGTTTTCGGTGGTCAGAGCTGAGAAGAAGAGATCGTGTGAAATGTTTTTGTCACGTTTTGTTTCAGAATTTGCTGCCTAAAGATTTTAAGAGTGGAGTTGGAGTGTTGCTGAAAGTGTTCTGCATTTACTGGCTGCATGAAAAGAGATGATGAGCCGTGTTTGTGTTAGTCGTGACTGGTAAAAGGAGTTAGCTGATGACAAGGCTGTGTTGCTAAGCAACCCACATCATGGGCTGTGCCTCTTGAAGCTTGAAGCTCGCCGTACTCTACTTTATGCAAGACAAGAGGAAAGTGAATTCTAATGCGCCCTCTTCTAAATCTGAGGAATAGTTTTAGTTTTTTTTTGGGCAATTGTGTGTGTACGTAGGGGGAAATAAGCAGTGTTGCATCCTGCAGCCTCCTTTGCAGAACCGGCTCTGCTTCATCACAGAGCAGTCGTGCTCCCTGTGGACTTCTGTTCAGTTCTGATTGTCTGTCAGAGAGCTGGAGGCGCAGGGATACACTGCTCAGCCCACACTATCTCAGGTTATGCTAACTCGTGCGCTCGCTCCATGTGTGACTGGGCTCAAACATTGCCTGTGTGAGTGTTTTTTTTTTTTTTTGCGCTCACAAGGAGAGCAGCAGCATTGTTCTGCGGTTGCATTAGCACATTTTGTACCAGACTCTGATTTTCATTTGAAAATCATTCAGCTGAAGAGACAGCAAAACTGTTGTCTGGTAATATTGGTGTTTTTCTTCCACAAGGTCCCGACGTGGTGCCGGAGTAAATCAGTGATTTGATCAGGGATTAAAAATGTGTGGTGTTTGCACGCACGCAAAATTACAAAAGCAGATTTTGTGTTGAAGTTTTGCTGTAGTTTTCACAAGTTTAGAATTTCAAAAAGACTGTACATTTTGTCCTTCTCAAAACTAAATGCACAAACAAACAAAACAGTTCTGAAGTTTAGGTTTAGCAGCATATAATCTGTCCTGACCATTGTATTTCTGCTCTTTTTCAGAATTACGTAGTTTCAGTTCGCCTGCTCAAATAGAAGAAACCACATTACTTTGGCTATAAAAAGGATTTCAAGCGCTAAGGTCCAACAGTGAATATGATTCCTAGGCTGCGGCAGCGGTGAGGAAGCATGGAACGGAATCCTGGGATGTCGAGACGAACGTGATGACAGCATGGTCCATGGTGGAGAAGCTCAAAAATGGAAAAACGCCCATGTAGGGAGGAGAACATTGACTTGAGAGAGACCCGGCATGCCGCCGACGAGTCTGAGGACGGAAGCAGCTCGGAGAGCGAGTTGGAGGAGCAGGAGCCCACGAGGGCTCAGGTGAGCAGCAACGGCTGTAAGAGGAGGGAGCCCTTGGCTATCGCCAAACCCCACCGTCAGCTCTGTCGCTCACCGTGCCTCGACCGGCCCAGTTTTTCCCAGAGCAGTACCGTGCAGGATTTTCGCGACGATGACACCAGCGCAGCACCGGGGATTAAACTTGCCATTGGAAGGGAGTATCAGTCAAAGATGGAGTTTGCTCTGAAGTTGGGCTATTCAGGAGAACAGGTGGAGGCGGTGCTCAACAAGTTGGGTGCCGCGGCGCTGATTAACGACGTTCTTGCTGAGTTGGTACGGCTTGGAAACAAAGTGGAGCCTGAACTTCAACCATGCAGCAGCACATTCATGTCAGTATCACAGCCCCCCTGTGTTAAAGAAGCTGCTAGTCCTGAAGTTTCCGTGGAAGATGACTCTGTGGATATCTATGACAACCTCAGGCCCATCGTCATTGATGGATCAAATGTGGCTATGAGGTAAGAAACTTGTAAACACAAACATACCTATACATTTAGGGTTGTTTGTACTGATGAATGTCTGTTCCTTTAGTCATTGGGAGGCCTTACACTAGGTTGTGTTTTCTAGTCATGGGAACAAAGAGGTATTCTCCTGCCGTGGTATCCAGCTTGCTGTCGATTGGTTTTTGGAAAAAGGGCATAAAGACATCACTGTGTTTGTCCCAGCCTGGAGAAAGGAGCAATCTAGACCTGACGCCCTCATCACAGGTACTAAAAGTGTGTTTATGCAGCTGCCGGCCATTTATAATACCCAAAATGTCTCGTTGAAGTTCCCTGAATAAAAAGTTGAAACTGCCACGTGTCTGTTTTGGACGAGACTTATCCAGGGGATGAATCGTTTTCTCTTTCAGATCAGGAAATTTTGCGCAAGCTAGAGAAACAGAAGATCCTGGTTTTCACCCCGTCTCGAAGAGTTCAGGGCAGAAGAGTGGTGTGCTATGACGATCGCTTCATAGTGAAGCTGGCTTTTGATTCTGATGGAATTATCGTGTCGAATGACAACTACAGGGACTTGCAAAACGAGAAGCCAGAGTGGAAGAAGTTTATAGAAGAGCGCCTACTGATGTATTCATTTGTTAACGACAAGTAAGAAAACCTGGTTTAATTTTTATTACGGCCAAGTTGTGTAAAATGCTTGGACTGCTTATAGAGATGCTCTTTATTAGAAATGTCACATTTATTACAAAAAAAGTATTTTATGTGCATGTTGGTAACTTGTATAAATGGAAGGTTTTTAATGCAGTTTAAGATTATCTGCTTGTGGTATACACCGACTGGGTTGGTGTATCAATCTTTTGTTCTTTTTCTTTGTTTCTTATGAAATTGTTGCAACAGATTATTCTACTTTGTGGCAAAAACACTTTGTTCTGCCTGTAATTTAGTTACTTTTGGCTGGT